>JALJCO010007890.1:0-142500 GCA_023101725.1 Atherinomorus stipes
CAGAGCATTAAGTAAATGAAGGCTTGATGTGGTACTCCTCATTAAGATACTGCAGTTTTTGAGGAAGTTCTGATTTATTGTGAGAAAATGTACCCCCACATGTTCCTGTCATATGCAAAAAAGAAAAAAAAAGGAAAAGAAAAAAAAGATGGGAAATGAGATTTAAAAAGCAATTTCCTAAGTATTGTGCCAGGGGGAAAATGAGTGTTTTCATGAGCAGGTGAAGTGCTGGTCTTGATTTGAATTACCCTCTGGCCCCTCAGGCTCCGACTCACTCAAGACAATAGAATATGAGATGTCTTCAATTAAAAGTATTTCTGCTGTTAATCTGTTTCCCCTGATTGTTTTCTGCATTTCTTTGTACAGATGGAATGGTGTAAGAGCATGGTTCAGATTGACTGGGTGTCACTGAACCCCATGGGAAACAACAATTTTTTGCGAAGGATTTGACAAAGCATGAATACCTCGGCATTTTGTAGCAGGAAAGAACAAAAAGAAACAGCTGCTTAGGCATTAAAATATTATTGTTAATCTTATGGTACTTTTATTTTGGAAAACAGCAGATAAACCTGACAGTAAATCTTTGGTAAAATGTCCAACAATTGAAATGTGATCATTTCCTCCAGATGCGATGGTTGATTAAATTAGACATGACTTTATGTATTGTGACCTATAACCCAAACATGACCTGGAGGAAGGGCTGGACTAGACTGAGGTGACACAAGCCAGATAGTCTGCTAAGCCTCATTCATGCCCTAAGTTAAATACGCATGCAGAATGAGCCTTCTGTGTCTTCTGTATCTTTTGCATGTGTGTTTTAGTCCATTTTCAGAGAGCTTGCAGATCTTTATCTGGATAGCGAATGGAGCATTATCAGTGGAAACCATGAGGGTGGTGTAATGTCATTTAGCTCAAATGTGAGCACTGACAGGGAAAAAGAAGGGGAAGCTTCACTATACCTGTATGGAAGAAACATCAGATTGCATTAGATTTACATTGATTTTCTGGATACAGTTTTTAGGCAACAAGCAATGTCAATATTGACCCGGGTTTTGCCTCTTTTTTGTCATCATGTAATCTTTTTGTCATTGAACGTGCTTTCTTTGTTGGACAGGATGGTAGTGAACGTAATGTTTGCTTGTCAGAAGCTACTGCCATTGATGTAGTAGCTGTGACTGTAACTTTTACTCATCTCTAAACTGCTACAGCTTCTTCTTCATCTTCTCCTATTGGCTCAAGGGTATTATAGTTGGTCTTTGCCAACTGATGCTGGATACTAAGCTATTTCGGGGAAGTCAGTAGAAGTCACTGTTATACTGTTTGTCTCAGGTGCGTAGCATATAGTATATTAATTTTTCATTAGAATGTTTGAAGATGCCACAACATCAACTTGAACTTTTCTGTTTTTTGGGGGAATAATATGATCTGTTGTGCACTAATGAGGCCATATGAATGTCCTTGCTCATGGTGTGTCAGCTTTGTTTCTTTAGACAGGAGCTCATCATCTGGCGTAGTTTTATCATGCAATGTAATTCATTTTCTCCAATTAGAGCACACTGTCAAGCAAACAGCCTCCCCAACCTCACCTCTCCTTCTATCCCGCTCACCCCCTCCCTTGCTGAGCTGATATACCGATGTGAGTGGAGCTAGCATGTCTGACTGCATTCAACATGGATTAGCCTAATTCATGTCTGGGTTTTTGAACATATAGATTTAAAAGAAAACTTCTGCAGCAACACTGAGGGAGGCGACCACAACCTTGTCATTACCTGTAAGTTTATTTATTTTCTAAATGCTGCATTGTCTGAGGGAGGGGAGGGAGGGAGTTTAGCATCCTCACTGCCCGCTGGAAAAAGCTGTCTCCTGTGAGGGCTGAGTGGAGGGCGGTGGAGATGGCATCATCGGTTGACCGGTTGGACCAATATGCAAACGGGTAGGGGTTCAGAGTGGTGGGGAGGGCGGACCTGATGTGGTGCATGACTAGCCGCTCGAAGCACTTCATGATGATGGTGGTTGCTTTGAGGCACATTGGGACAACAGTTTGTCTCAGCGAGATGTTAAAGATGTCTGTAAAGACGTCTCCGCAGCACAATCTCTCAGGACACGACCAGGAATCTCGTTGGGACTGGTGGCCTTCCTGGGGTTGATCCTCCTGAGTGTTCTCCTTGTGGTGGCAGACAGTCTGACTCTATAGATATATACTGTTAAGATTATGACAAGGACAAGGCAACTGATAAAGTTAGGGCGACGTGACAAGTTATGAACCTAGATTCAAGATGGGCTGACGTGGAATTTACAGACAGAAGACTGCATATCAGACAGGAGGGGAGGGGTTTGACACAGAGGGACCTTTTACGCATCACAGAAACAGGGAGAGAGGCACAGAAAGTGTGGGTCCGGAAGACGACAGACAGCTGAGCAGGCAGAACTTCACTACTGACCGCTGAGACACGTACAGGATTCGACGACACAGTCCTCTGCCGTAGTTTGCTAGTTATATTGTAATAAACGTGTAACCTTAAGAGACGCGTCTGTGATTCTTCACCGCCGCCTCCCGGTCTCTGCTCAGCCTCAGCTGATCAGCTGAGCGGCTGACCAACGAAGTGCCTGACTAAAAGCAACACGCTGCTGAGTCCATAATTCAGGTCTGTACTCTGACTCATAAGACAACATTAGCTTCTCTTATCATTATCCCTAAACGAGCAGCACTTCTGATTAGCTACCAGAAGGGTTGCGCTACCACAGAATGGTGACCCATCGACGTGGGGGATATAGAGAGCTAACTGTTTGTTTTGTCTTTGCTTCTGTCCGACCCACGAGGAAAAACGCGACCAACGGCCGAAGAGTTCGCAGTTTCCAATAAATGAACTGGACAAGATCAGAGGTCGGTAACGGATCTTAAATACGGACGGAAACGGTAAGAAAGATAATATATTTACCTATCAATGAAGAGCAGAGATTCAAGCTAAAAAGAAAACATTTCACAGCCAAATGAAAAAAAGTTTAGCCCTTGTGGCGTAGTAGTAGAAAAAGTAAACAAAAAGTAAACAAAATACGGCAATTTAAGGTGCTTAAGTGTGTAACTTCACGTGGTCTGTATCCGATGATCTGAAGAGGGAATGATGACCCTTTATATCATCATGAAGCAGACAGAGGTGTATTGACGCAGAGGGCGTCGTTATAGTACATACAGATGGTGTGTACCTATGACCGCATGTGAGATCACAGGTGTGGGATGTAGTTTGCATGTCTGAGGGGACGCGGATTTATGCGTAAACTTGTGTGTTGCAATATGTGCATATGAATCTGCGTCTAGAAATAAACGCAGACTTATATGTTGCAATTTGTTGACACAGATGGTGTCCTTGCACATGAGTTTGCGTTTGAATGGTGTCGCGGATACATGTGGAACTGCATGGTGTGACACGTGTGAACTTACATGGTAACAATTTGACAACAAATTCATAAATAGTCACGCAACAGCGACATAAAATACACTGCCTGGCCAAAAAAAAAAGTCGCCGCCTGGATTTAACTAAGCAAATAGGTATGAGCCTCCTATTGGATAATTACTGCATGGGCGATTATCTTTCAGCTGGCAACAAGTTATTTAACCCCAACTGGTGCAATGAGTTGCTTCTCATTTCCTAGACAACCATGTGGAAAGACACATCCGTGGTCTTGGAAAAGATGTTAGTCTGTCTGAGAAGGGTCAAATCATTGGCATCAAGAGGTGAAAACATCTAAGGAGATGCAGAAACTACTAAAACTGGGTTCAGAACAGTCCAACGCATTATGAAAAACTGAAAGGATAGTGGACCATCGTCTTCCAGGAAGAAATGTGTCCGGAAAGGCAGATGAAGTGATGCAGCATCATGCCTAGTGCTACTGTATGAGCCTGTGGGGGCAGTGTGATGATCTGGGGTTGCTGCAGTTGCTCAGGTCCAGGTTCAGCAACAGTATGAGCTCAGATAATGAGGTCAGCTGATACCTGAATATACTGAATGACCAGGTTATTCCATCAATGGATGTTTCTCTCCTGATGGCACGGCCATATTCCAAGATGACCGTGCCAGAATTTATCGGGCTCAGATTGTGAAAGATGGTTCAGGGATCATCAGACATCATTTTCACACATGGATTGGTCACCACAGAGTCCAGACCTGAACCCCATTGAGAATCTTTGGGATGTGCTGTGGTCAGACTCTACAATCATCATCAAGATCTTGGTGAAAAATTGATGCAACAGGATGCAAACAAATCTGGTGACATTGCAGGAGCTTCTGGAAACACAGCGAATGCTGCCGCAATCAAAGCTAAAGGCGGTCCAACGAAATGTTAAATGTTAGACTAGTGTGTATATATATATATATATATATATATATATATATATATATATATATATATGTATATATATGTATACACAGTATATAACCTTTTAAATACAACCCATTCAGGCATCTTCTTAAACAGGCAACACGAGAGCCTGTCAGTCTCTAAGTAGGTGAAGCTTCACATATGACTGTCAAGCAGGAGATCTGAGGTCGTATCTGGCCTAGATTCGACCCACAGATTTCTCTTTTTCCAGAGAAAAAACAATTTAGTCTGAACTTTGTAGTTTTGTTCACATGTGATCCACAGCAGGAGGAGGACTCTCACAGCTGGAAATGTGAGTGAGAGGGTGTGTGACGTGTCCATAGACATACAGGTAAGTAGTCTGAGCCTTTGTACAGCAAAAAGGGAAACTGTAGAGAATGAGAAATAGTGCATTTTCCGTTTTGATCCACAATTCATGCAAACATGCTCATGTGAACAAACACAGATACACCCACACACACAGTTTGCTCCTTTGTTGCATAATCCACTTCTTTTTTTGCAGCACAAATAAATAAATAAATAAATAAGTAAATAAATCATTTAATTTTGGACAGCTTGATTTATGCAATCCTTACCAGGAGGTTATTGGTTTTCAGTAAAAACTACTATTAATAATTTAATCTTCACGGTATTGCTTGCTGTCTGCTGCAGTTTCTCAGTGGGCTTCATACTGCATCCGTGAGCAGTGAGGATGCTGAGCCAGCATAAGACCCTACAGGAAAATGTTACAGTAATCTTTTTGACTGGTGACAAAGAAAAGAAAAGCAACATATTTTGGAGCTCTGTCAGTACCTTAATCTGCATATGAAATCTTGTTTTTATTTTTGTCATTTTATGGTCAGTAGTTTAATATGTCCTCAAATGTAGAAATAAACAACTGGTCAGATGAAACAGGTGTATATCTCATTCAGTGATAAACTTATAGGAACTCATCCCAGCAGCTAGCAGGTGAAAGGCAGAGTACACCCTGGACAGGTTGCCAGTCAATAGCATGGCCATTTTCTCATAGTACGCTACAGGTGGTGTAACAATTTATTGACACAGTCAATGGTCCTACTCACAAAAATCAAGATACATACTGTACATACTATATGTAGGTACAAAATACTTTTTCAAAGTAGAGGATGAGACATCAACAAATAAATAACTAAATAAATGCAAGGGCCAGAAAGTATAAATTACTTTAAAACTGCATCGGGTCTGTGTTGGTGTCTCCTCACAGTTAGAAGCATTAGGAGAATGTTCAAAGAGATAAACTCTAAGTCAGAGAGGTTTGACTTTTGTTTTTCTTGACAAAAATAATGCTGGCGGATTTTGACAGAAAACCTCCAAAGACATGCCAGCATGTCTTTGGAGGCACCCCAGCTAAACAAGAATGATCTCAGCTGGATTGTTTCAGAGCAGTGGCTCCACGCTGAGCTGCTTTCACGTCGGTGCTGCTCATCCATGACCACGGAGAAAGACAAGGACATGTAGTGTGTTGGCAGATAAACTGAGCATTTTGGGCTAAACTTTCTCAACATTTAAGCGCAGCATTTAACATCGTGCCACATCATTCCAACTTGCAGATCAATCCACTCTCCTGCAGCAATGCGGCAGCCTCAGCCTTAAATATTCTGCCAAAACACTTTACTGTGGAGTCTGAAAAAGCCCAACTGTTCAGTGCTCGGTAGTCACAAAAATACTTCCCTGGGTTTGAATAAAAGTGAAGATCATATGTCGGTAAAATCAATATTGAATCATGGCCCCAGAATATTGATATAAATACACTTTAACAGGGTTTATTTTCAAGCAAAAAGTTCAAGTCAAATTTAATAGAGCCTGCAACGAAATGCAGTCTCTCCTCCAAACCTGCTTGGATGTGTATAAGGATATACAGTAAAGTGATCGTTAATTTCAAGGTATATTCGGAAGATTATGAAATACTAACGTGATTAACAGATCTTTTGTACTTAACAGTTCCATTGTGTGTCTTTAACAGTTTTCTCAGTGACGTGCCCCCTATCGGCGGCTAAACTAGCATCCATCTTTCATCGTACCTATACTGTGAGCTCACTCCAGCCAGTTAAAGACAGTCTTACCATGACTCCTGTCCTGCCCTTCCTCTCTTTCTCTTCCTTGTTTCCTTTGGTAATGTGTCCTTGCATTTCTTTACCTGCTGTGTTCATTTCCGGTTCATAGCCGTTTGCTAGTCAGTGACAAGGTACGCAACCAACAGTCGGCTGCAATGTCATGGACCCGTCCAGGATTGAAAAGTTACATAAAGTTGTTTCTGAGCCTTGGGATGCCTCTGGGCAGTGACAGCTCAAAAATGTGCATAAAGAATGTTCGTGTGCCATCAAAACGAGTCAGAAGCGCATAATTTTTAGGTCTAAAAGTTACCTTGTATGTCTTTAATGGATAATTATTTTTTTCAACCTGGACCTTATTTCTAGGAGTTTATACAGTACACGCATTTACTCCCAGGTAAAATTTCTGTATCACTTTGACTCCTTCGGAAGATACATTGAGTCGCCCTTCGGTGTACATCAATATAATGGCAGACATGGGGCAGCCTCTAAGGCATTATCTGCAGCAAAACTCCTTTATTTTCACCAATGCTTTAAGGAGAATGAATGAATGAACGAGTACTATTGTCCCATGAGTCCAGGTTTAGCTTTCTAATAGTTATCAGAGTGTTCTACACACTTTTTGGGGCCGTGCATTCACGATGTGCATTTCCATAGCTGAGAAGAGCAGCTTGTTACCCATACAACAAAAAGAACACCACAATTTGCGAAACCATGAACTCATGGAACAATAGTACTCGTTCATTCATTCATTCTACTTAAAGCATTGATGAAATGAGTAGTTTTTGCTGCAGATAATGTCTCAGAGAGGCTGCCTCGTCTCTGCTCATCTCATGTAAATGTACGTCGAAGGACGCCTCAACGCAACATCTTCCAAAGGAGTCAAAGTGATCCAGAAATTTCGCTGGTGAGTAAATGCACGTATAAACTCCTAGAAATAAGGTCCAGGTTGGAAAAAAAGAAAGTTATCCTTTAAGTATTTGACTGAACTACTGTATTTTCAAATGTGCATATTTTCATGTACCACCATTTCTTTATTTATTTTTTGTTTTGTTCATGCCAATCTCTTACAACATTCAGAAAAGCTCCAATCAAGTCTTGCTTTATTTTAAAAGGAAGCAGTCGACTGTCTTTCGACTTGGATTGGAACCATTTGCCTGCACCTCTGAGGTCAATGAGATTCTGTGGCCATTTTAGAACCTTACCTTAATACTCACATTAAAACAGTCTGTGTTTGTAACGCTCTTTTCTTTTTGTTATGTGTAAATAATAATTGACCTAAACTTCTGCTATTTGAATTGTAATGTGGCATGAAAATGGGGGACTGGAGGTTAGTTAGCTTGCCTAACAGCCTACCTGCTGTTTTCTGGACGCTCCAGTGTCTCCACTCAGACAGCCTGTCCACTTTAAAAACGTCCACCTTCTGGTACAGCAATCCAAATGTGCGAACATTTGCTATGCACAATTCATTGTGGATAACATGTCCATGTCGACATCTTGACAGCAGATAGCCTCCAGCATTACTGAACAGCAGCCACACCCGCAGGTGCTGCCAACCTGCTCCACCTGGCCCTGACTCCCCAAGACAAGCAACGCCGGTTTCACATGTCTCCTCTCTTCCTAGTCGACCCCCCCCCCCCCCAGTTTTGGTGAGAGTTCACTAAAACTGCCCATGTTTTTGTTTGGGGGTATAAAATCCAGTGTTTCCTCTGCTGTGACAGCTTTTCATTTCTCCTCTGCTCTCTGTGTTTGTGGTGGTCTACCAGACACACTGACATTAGGGACAGACAGCATCAACCACTATCCTCCTCAGTGTCACTAGGCCAGACAGATGACAGCAATCTTCATGAGGTAAATGTCTGTGAATCTTCTCATTTACGTTTTACCACAATTAAAGTTTTCCGCTGCTGTTAACAGCCAAGATATGAGCAAGTCATTCCAGATTTCCTTGAAATTGGTAAGAAAATAGTCCAGTTCTCATCTGTTCTAATTACACATGTACAAAGGTGTCACTGAAAATGGCAGAGGGTCTACTTAGTACTGTGTGCTGTACATTAAAATGTACACCACACAGGTGGCATGGTTTGTAAATATTATGAGTTATGACTGCTGCTTGACCCGAATGCGATATATAGTGTAGTTAAGTGTGTTTAACTTACTTAAGGAAACGTGGAGGTATGATATTTTACCATAGACTGTATATAATTACTGGACGTAGCTTCCGGTCTCTTCTGAATAGAGAAATGTGAAGCCAGTTGGGCGTGTCTTACCGTCGCCATCTTGCCGTGTCACGTACGTCGTCACTCCAGGAAAATCCTAAAATGGGCACAGCGCGGCCGCAGGACAAATGATTGACAGCTGACGTACTGTGGGCTAAACGCTAACTGAGCTAACACGAAACTAAGAGGAGCTAACAAAGATAAGGCTCCTAAGCGGCATGGTTAAGGTAAGACATGCTTAGACTTGCAATTCGCTGACTAAACACCGCCGTTGTGCGACTCTGTAACAAACTGAGACCTTATTAAGAGCAAAGAAGGAGCTAACTAGGAGCCTCCGGTCGGCAGGCGGAGCTTCCGGTCTGCCGCATGTCAATCATAAGGACACGCCCTTAATTATGTGTAATTTGAAGAATAAATAACATCTAAACGAATGAGTTATAAAAAAATTCACCCCCTCACAGTTGACATGAAGGTAAACTTGACCTAATAAACCTAAAATGATTTTTTGAACCAGGCTGTAAACCTGTTTATTTCTGCTGTGAGGTTGGCGTTTTTAACATGGGAGTCTATGGGGATTTGCTCGCTCTTGGAGCCAGCCCCTAGTGGATGAAGGGGAGGATTACACTATTTACAACAAGGAAGCGAGCTTCACTGTTCTGAGGCGGAGTTTGCCCCTTGTATTTTACCCCCTAAAAGAAAGTATTTCTGAAATACTGATGAAAGATTTGGGCCAATATGAGGGATTTTGATGTAAAACATCAAAGGAGACACAAACTGGTGACGTCCTGCAGTGTCTGAATCCTGCTGACCCTCTTTTTTTCAGCTGTGGTGAATTGACGATACTATAATGCGGTGGAGTGAAATGTTCCCTCTATAATAGTGAACTAGGAAAGACTAGAACAAACTACTTCAACTCTGCATAATTGATTTCTAATAAATAAGTGATGATGCAGAGGTGAAGAGGATACGGATGCTTGTGTCCTGATCTTGGCTTGGACAAACACACCCTCATGTTAATGAGTCATTGATTTCTACATCACTAAATAATGGAAATATTCATTAGCTGTCAGCTCAGAAATTCATAATGGAGGTGGGAAGGGAAAATGAGTCCGAGAAAGTATGAAGGAGGTCAAAAGAAATGCAGACCTTGGGGTTTCAGCACAGGTCAAATAAAAGATACAGTGAATAAATACTGCTTTGCAGCTGCAGGACATTAAGTCCTGCTACAGTAGCTGCTGCTCACCCTGCAAGTACAAGAGTGAAGTTCTACAGTACTGTTGATGGAAATGAGCAAGTAAAGTAGCGAAAGGTCCTGGCTTACATTGTTTCTGTGACTTTGAAAACATTTCGGAAATAAATTTAGCTTTTATTACTTTTGCAGCATCAATGGAGATTTCATTATTACAACATTATATAGCTTATGTAAAACTGACACGAAGAGGAGAAATGCATCCTCCTTAGTTCTTCCAACATACACCTGATATAATGCAAAGTCACTTGAAACACTTACTTCACTTTTCAGGCGTCACATATTGATGCATGTAGTAGAGGACATACCAGTAACATGACTTACAGCACCACAAACTTCTGGCTCTAAAACTATCTTGAGCATGTCTTAGTTTACATAAAAACTCTTGAAATATGCTGATGTATTGGTTTATAACCAAACACATGGTGAGTCTTTTCACACCTTCATCTTTGACTATCTGTTAGGGGTGCAACGATACAAAAGACAATACAGTTCAGTTTGGTTCTTCACTGTCATGGTTCATTATTTTTATTTTCTTGATACAAAAACCTGCATTTTTTTTATGCCTTTTTTAACCAAATGCCCTTTTGTCCAAAACAGCTTACCATCAGGATCATACTAAATGTGGCAGTTGACGGTCCTGTCATTATGCCTCTGAGTGATCATGCGTCCTGGATACTTGGCCACAGGGATATCCCTTTGGCTGAATGGTTAGCGCACATGACTCTCACCCAGGAGTCTGGGGATCAAATTCCACCTGGGCCCTCTGCTGTGTACCATGCCACATACGTAAACATGAAAATCAAAGTAGTTCCAAATGTCAGATCTGTCAAACGCAGATCCATTGAGTTTTCAACACAGAGCTCATTGTCAGAACACAAGTTGATAAAATAAATGAAAAACCCTGTATCCCTATATTGTTAGATATTCAATACACACTGCTCATGGTCCGGTTCGATATGAATAAATGTATTGTTGCATCCCTACTATCTATCCTGTCACTATTCCTTTAATGGATCCTGTCACATTCACTTTGCTTCTTTCTGGTTTTGTGTGCTTCTTCCTCTTCATGTTATATTGATATATGCATCTTCTGCCCTTCAGTGTTGGTCTTACTGGTGTTTGAATGTTTGGTGATGGTTGGAGAGGCCATTGGCACAGATTAGCTGGCACATTTCCAAATCGCCTGCACCATGACAGCTGTAGCTATATTTTTACTTCACCATCACCAAATATGAAAGTAGTCAGTGAATGATGGATTCACTGTAAAGTGCTTTGGGTGCCTTGAAAAGAGCTACACTATAAATTTATTCCATCATCATCATCATCATCATCATCATCATCATCATCATCATCATTATTAATTAATTAGTGGTAGTAGTAGCAGTAGTAATAGCATATGTTGGAACAGTTGAGAGGGACCAAACTGTGGTCACGATGGCCTACAAGGGCATCGCCATTTATCCAATCCACACTGAAAGTCCCAAGCGGAAGTTTCTTCTTGTAACTAACTATGGATTGCTGGATGTAGGGCAACACCCTTGTCGGCCATTTTAACTGCAGAAAGGCACTCTGCCAGAGGACCTCAGCGCTGCAGAGAACGTTTAGGTTTTTAAGAGCGGGCTCAAGACCTTTTTAGCTTAGCTTTTAGTTAATATTTCCACTACAAGTCTCAGCTATCTAACCTGGTATTTATGATTTTTTTGTCATTGGCTTTTCAATTGTTTTTTTTTCCCGCTTGGATGTTTTATATGTGTTTTGTTTAAGTGCTTCATGTTGCTTTTGTTGTTGGGTCTTTCCAGTGTTTCCACTGTGGGAGCCCCTGTGTCAGGGGTAGTTCCAGGTGTGTGCACCCTGCACCTGTGCCCTGCAGCTGATGGGCTACCCCTGGTGCCAACGGCTCCTCAGATGGGGTTTCCCAACCTTCTCCATCTTCATTTGGCCTTGTATGGTTGGATTTATCGGTGTTGGAAGGTGGGGGATGATCGGATGCTTGCATGTGTTGCAGGTGTTGGTGTGTGTGTGTGTGCATGCATGGCCACTGTGATATTGGGGATTAGAGGGTTGGCTAGGCAGTAATGAATTTAACTTGTAAAATACTTTGAGTTGCACTTCTGCTTGAAAAGCACCTCATAAATAAAGTTTTGATTTGACTAACAGTGCTCTTCAAACTTTCTTTCAACCAAAACATCATTCAAGCTGTGGTACATTGTACCCTAAAGGGATGCTGTGTTAAGTGTGAAAGCTTTCCCTTTGTAAGATTGTGCTTAAGTCCTTTGGCTGCATAGGCTGCATTCCCAAAATCCATCACTGAAGCCGCTTTCAGACTTGCATTGTGGAACATGAGTGGTGAAGTCCACGCACTCCTTAACCGAACTCGTCTTTTCAAACATGTCACTTCCTTGCAGACTTATTGCGTCTCGGGCGCTTTCAGACATCAGGACATGTTGTGGATAAGTCAACACAGCCCCACTTCCTTCAACCCTGTCCGGGAACATTTTCTTGTGCGTTCAGCCAAAACGACGTGCCGCAACATTTCCGATCTTATGACATGGAGACCAGCCAGTACATGTCTGCCACATCTCCGAGGTAAAAGACCGGAACGCATACTAAATGCAAGCGTTTTAAAGGACAAAGTCTGCACTATTACCACTTTCCAGTGCAAGTCTGAAAGGGGCTTGAGTAACATAGGAGCAACACCGATGAGATAAATGTTAACTTACAGGCATAGCAACTCCAGTCCTCCAACACACCGGATTCAAATCAAACGAATGCAACAGCTTGTTGTAAAGTCAGTGTCAGCTGTGCTACAACTAGGAAATATCTAAAACTTGCAGGCTAGTGGCCCTTGAGGACTAGAGTGGACCATTGTAAGGTTAGTTTACATCTGTCACTCAGTTTCTCTTATGAAAAGAACAACTTTTTCCAGAAAAAGGGTGGAACCGCAGGAAATGTAGTCATGAACGATCAAAATTTCACACTAAACCCATATTACAGTAGAATGGTTCAAACGTATAAATTATCAAGAAATGGACACGGATTCAGCTTTTTACACTAGTGAATTTTTTTTTAATTCTTTTTTTTCATTGATGGGAAAATGCTGAGAACTACTAAGATATTTTATGTTACCTTAAAGTCATGTTCTATTACCTCTCCAATCTTGCTTTATATTGTTGGCAGTTCTTAAATACAGCCTGTATTGATCACCCAATCCTAGCACTCTGCAGAGCAGCAGGCTGTTTCGCCACAGCCGTCATGTTGAGCTGAGCACCGCTGAACTATAAGGACAAATAATGTCTGGACCCTCCCAACTGGCTGTGTGGAATTTACCAAATTTAATGCGACCTGTCACGCTCACCTGAAAAGAGAAGGGAACAAATAGCAGACAGTCAGCAGGGACCTCTGAAGGGCATTAGGCTGAGAAAGATTTGACATGGTCTTCTAAGTGGCAGTTCAGGCGAATCATCTCCCACCTTTTTTTTTCTAAAGGGATTTTTAAGTCACTGTGCTTGAGAAGCAGAAATCTACTGCACAGCTGATGTTTATATAATTCATTCATTCATGTTTATATGTAAGTCATGTCAGAACTGGAATCACAAAGGCTCCATACATTAAGATGAGGGATAGATGCCCAGAGACATTGCTCAGAAAACAATAAAAATGATGGAGACATGGGCAGAAAATTATATTTATCACACAGCTTTTCTTATTTTCTTAGATTCCTTCCTGTCAACCAGGATTCAGTTAATCGAACCTTGAAAGCCACAACCAGCTCGACGTGGGCCACATGCAGGTCAACAACACAGCACACATTCTGTGTCACTGAAAGGTTGCTCGGTCGCAAACAGGGAATTTTAGGCATGAGTAAAATCAATAGAGAGAACAGACACACAGCAGACTACAAGCAATGAGGAGACAGAGTGATTGTGTGTAGGTGTGTGTGTGTGTCCATCTCTGTGACCACAAATGTGTTTTGACTGTCAAGAGCTGCTCCCTGAACAAGTTTTCCAAGGGAAAAATACCCATGTAGACACTGTGATGGTCTGGCTTCTTCCAAATATAACTACCCTTAGGGTATAGAGCCTGTTTCTGATGGGCTCAGGGGTTGGTAGAGCAGAAAAAACCCCAAATCCACCAGAATATCCCAAACAGAATAAACTTCACATATAACAACATTAACATTTGGATCACGTGTGCTTCATATGTTTTCACATGTGTATCACACAATGATGTTCCAAAACAGCATTTTGCATATGCAAAGTATATGTGGTTCACGTATAGATGACATGACAATGTTCCTGAAGCACATCTGCACATGCGGTTCACATGTGATTCACATATACAGTTGTGTGAAAAAGTGTTTGTCCCCTTCCTGATTTCTTTTTTTTTTGCATGTTCGTCACACTTAAATGTTTCAGATGATCAAACTAATTTAAATTTGAGACAAAGATAACACAAGTAAACACAAAATGCAGTTTTTAAATGAAGATTTGAATTTTTAAGGGAGGAAAAAAATCCAAAACCTACATGGCCCTGCATGAAAAAGTGATTGCCCCCTAAATCTAATAACTGGTTGGGCCACCCTTAGCAGCAACAACTGCAGTAAAGCGTTTGCGATGACTGGCAATGAGTCTTCTACAGCGCTGTGGAGGAATTTTGGCCCACTCATCTTTGCAGAATTGTTGTAATTCAGCCACATTGGAGGGTTTTCCAGCATGAACCGCCTTTTTAAGGTCATGCCACGGCAACTCAATAGGATTTAAGTGGGGACTTTGACAAGGCCACTCAAGTCTTCATTTTCAACTTTCAATTCATGACAATGTCACCTCAGGGCGCTTAACAAACAGAAAAATTCAAGTCAGATTCATGATAGCCTAGCTAAGGAAACCAACAGATTGGATTGAATCTTGACTTGACCCAGTCCAATCCCCCATCCTGAGCAAGCACGGAGTGGTGGCGACAGTGGGAAGAAAAACACCCTTTTAACAGGATGGAAAAGCCTCCGGCAGAACCCAGTTCATGTAGGCTGGAGTGGAGAAGACAGAAAGAGAGACCAACAGATAGTGCAACTTTTATCCAGCCGTTTTGTTGTTCTTAAGCCATTCAGAGGTGGACTTGCTGGTGTGTTTTGGAACATTGTTCTGCTGCAGAACCCAAGTGCGCTTCATCTTGAGGTCATGAACAGATGGCCGGACATTCTCCTTCAGGATATTTTGGTAGACAGCAGAATACATGGTTCCATTTACCACAGCAAGTCTTCCAGGTCCTGAAGCAGCAAAACAGCCCAGACCATCACACTACCACCACCATATTTTACTGTTGGTATGATGTTCCTTTTCTGAAATGCCGTGTTACTTTCATGCCAGATGTAATGGGACCTACACCTTCCAAAAAGCTCAACTTTTGTCTCGTCAGTCCACAGAGTATTTTTCCAAAAGTCTTGGGGATCATCAAGATGCTTTCTGGCAAAACCGAGACGAGCCTTTATGTTCTTTTTGCTCAGCAGTGGTTTTGGTCTTGGAACTCTGCCATGCAGGCCATTTTTGCCCAGTCTCTTTCTGATGGTGGAGTCATGAACACTGACCTTAATTGAGGCAAGTGAGGCCTGCAGTTCTTGGATGTTGTCCTGGGGTCTTTTGTGACCTCTGCGATGAGTCGTCGCTGTGCTCTTGGGGTAATTTTGGTCGGCCGGCCACTCCTGGGAAGGTTCACCACTGTTCCCTGTGTGACAGTGTGGGGTCCTGTCACTATGCCTCCGATTGATCATGAGCCCTGGCTACTTGGCCACAGGGATGCCCCTTTGGCTCGCTGGTTAGTGTGCGTGACTCTCACCTGCGAGTCTGGGGATCAAATCCCACCCAGGAGGGACAATCACTTTTTCACACACAGGGATCAAAATAGAGAAAAGACAAGCATAGAAGCCGTCTGTGGCCGCCCTGCTGTGGGGGGTGTAGGGGGGGTTGAACTTTTAGACAGTGAAAGGACGCCACTAGGGGGAGCCCCGAGCTGAAGTTACTGAGTTCTGCTTTAAACTTTTGGTCACAAATATTGGCACCTTATTCTGCTCATTAGTTTTTCACTAAATTTGTGGAGTATTTTCTGATTTCAGGTTTATTGCTTTTGGTTTCAGTTTTCTGTCCTGATGATTTGATACTTTTGGGATTAATCTCCAAGTTTCCCTTTTTACAAGCCTTCACCATTTTGTTTATACTTTCTCCAGATGCTGACAGCTGACTGGGAACAACCAACACCTACACTCTTTAAGGATTTTTATGATCCTTTCTACTGTATTGTTTTACTGGCAGTGGTCTTGTTGAAGTTGTTTCCTGTCAATCAGTCAGATGCAACAGCTTGTTTATGTCTGCAGGACTCCTTTGATTATTTAGATTTGTTAAAGTTTTACAAATTACAAAGTGATTCCATTCTTTTTCTCTGTATTTTATTAACAAAAACATGAAAACATCACTTTTTTAAAGGTATTATGAATCTAGAATCTTTAACTTTCTGTGAAATCTGTCAGCTGAACATCCTCTGACTACACTGTTTAAAAAATCTGTAATATCACAGATTTTTTTCTGTGATATTTAACATTTTTTCCCCATTTTTCAAAAATCTGGAAAATAATGATAAAATTATGGAAATAGGCTGTGAATTTACAAGTCTCACATGAAATAACATGAAAAGCCTGTAACTGTAAAAAGACATGAAGTTTCCTTTTTTTTTTTTTTTTTAAAAGAAGATGCCATTTCATTTCAAGAAAGAATGTTAAAATACATTTTCAGTGTATCTCCTGATAAAAAATTTCTTCTTAGCAAAAGAAAAATGTTTTTGGTAATTTCGTGTATTTACACTAAAAAGAGTATCTGTGCTGTAAAGACTTCTTTACAGGGGGGGGGGGAAAGGAAAAAAAAGAAGGGAGAAAAAAAACAAAAAAAAAAAAGAAAAAAAAAAAAAAAAAAAAAAAAAAAAAAAAAAAAAAAAAAGGAGCAAAAAAAAAAAAAAAAAAAAAAAAAAACAAAAAAAAAAAAAAAAAAAAAAAAAAAAAAAAAAAAAAAAAAAAAAGAAAAAACAAAAAAAAAAAAAAAAAAAAAAAAAAAAAAAAAAAAAAAAAAAAAAAAAGATCCCCTTAATCTAACTTAATTATTTTGGTTTAGGGATTATTATTATAATTATTTTAGTCAAATCAACTTAAAAACTCCTCGCTCTATTCTGAAACATGTTTTTACTTTCACTCAAACTAAATTTATTAAGCTGTTTCAGCTTAGCATGCATGAACAATAAAGGGGGCGGGGCTACTTTCAAAAGACAACATATCAGGATCACAAAGGCTCATTGGAAAAGCACATTCAACAGAAATGGCCGTCTTATGATTGTTATCCTATAATTTGAGTTAAGTGTTTACTGCCTTTGTTATGTTCACATTCAGAAGAAGTTGCTGAGAAAGTCAGTTAAGTTTGGATGCTAAAGTTGCACCATGAGTTTGAAGGACAGTTCAAGGAGATAAACTCATCATCATATCTAAACTACACTGCCTGGCCAAAAAAAAAAAGTCGCCACCTGGATTTAGCTTAGCAAATAGGTACGAGCCTCCTATTGGATAATTACTGCATGGGCGATTATCTTTCAGCTGGCAACAAGTTATTTAACCCCAACTGGTGCAATGACTTGCTTCTCATTTCCTTAACAACCATGTGGAAAGACACATCCGTGGTCTTGGAAAAGATGTTAGTCTGTCTGAGAAGGGTCAAATCATTGGCATCAAGAGGTGAAAACATCTAAGGAGATGCAGAAACTACTAAAACTGGGTTCAGAACAGTCAAACGCATTATGAAAAACTGGAAGGATAGTGGACCATCGTCTTCCAGGAAGAAATGTGGCCAGAAAGGCAGATGAAGTGATGCAGCATCATGCCTAGTGCTACTGTATGAGCCTGTGGGGGCAGTGTGATGATCTGGGGTTGCTGCAGTTGGTCAGGCCCAGGTTCAGCAACAGTATGAGCTCAGATAATGAGGTCAGCTGATACCTGAATATACTGAATGACCAGGTTATTCCATCAATGGATGTTTCTTTCCTGATGGCACGGCCATATTCCAAGATGACCGTGCCAGAATTTATCAGGCTCAGATTGTGAAAGATGGTTCAGGGATCATCAGACATCATTTTCACACATGGATTGGCCCCCACAGAGTCCAGCCCTGAACCCCATTGAGAATCTTTGGGATGTGCTGTGGTCAGACTCTACAATCATCATCAAGATCTTGGTGAAAAATTGATGCAACAGGATGCAAATAAATCTGGTGACATTGCAGAAGCTTCTGGAAACACAGCGAATGCTGCCATAATCAAAGCTAAAGTTGGTCCAAGGTAATGTTAAATGTTTGATCCTTTTTTTGTTGGCGACTTTTTTTTGGGCCGGGCAGTGTATTTGATGTCCAGAACGGAACCAACATAATTTATTTGAAAGTTGTGTTGCTGTTCTATCACAGACTCTGGATTTACTCATGGGGCAAGCTCTACCTGTGTAAATTTGCACTAAAAACAAATATTAAAGACACACAACGTAACTTTTAGACCTCAAAAATCTGCGTTTCTGACTCGTTTTGATGGCACACCAACATTCATTTTGCGCATTTTCAAGCCGTCACTGCCCAGAGGCGTCCTGGGGCTCAGAAACAGCACTACTGTATGTAAGATTCCCATCCGGGACGTGACCGTGACGTTGCAGCTGACTATTGGCTGCAGCACCGCGTCACTCACTAGCAACCGGATGTAAACCAGGGATCAACCCCGCAAATGTTTTGAACGCACATCATGTCGGATTCGGTAAGGAAACATTACAGGAGGAAGAGAGGAAAAGGAAGAGAGGAAGGGACAGAACAAGAGTCAAGATAAGACTGTCTTTTACTGGCTGGAGTGGATCACGGTGCAGGTATGATACAAGATGGTTGCTAGTTTAGTTGCCGGCGCGTCACTGAGAAAACTGCTAAAAGTTCCGCTGTGTGCCTTTAATGCAGCAGTGGCGATCTTTTGACCAGTCAATAGTGACTTCTCTCCCTGAAGGGTTGGCAACAGTAATATTAACAGTTTTTACCGTACGTCTAGGGGACTTTCTTGTTATTATACATCATACGTCATAAACTGTATTTTTATCATGGAAAATTACTGTATTTTTATGAGAAAGTTTTTCTCTGTAATTTTACGGTATTTTTCTGGTGCCTCAGCTGCCAGAATATTACCGGGTTTTTTTTACTTTTTTTTTTTTTGTTTTTTTTTTACAGTGTAGTTATTCCATAGTTTAATTGCCAGAATTTGTGCAACCACTCCACCAAACAAATGTGCGAGCTGATTGCAGACACAGATGATGGACATCCATAGTACAGTCCATATTTCTCAGTCAGACTGCTAACTGCTGTGTTCTCAGGCCTAGAGTAGTTCTTAACCTTTGATAGGAAGTCAAGAGTATTTAGAAGAAAGAAAGAAAGAAAGAAAGAAAGAAAGAAAGAAAGAAAGAAAGAAAGAAAGAGAAAGAAAATACATATTCTAACTTATTGCATTTCTCATCCAAAGTTGTATTTCCAATATACATCAAAAAGCAATTTGAAGAGGATTACATATTTATTTGAATGGAAGTTGAAAGTTCCGTCCTTACAGCCCCAAGTCCAGAGGACTGCAGCACTGGGTCAGAACTAATGCAAAATATATGAGAAAATACACTTCAGATTTTACCATAAATAGTTTGATAGCTGGTTTTCATATTTTCATTCATCAAACTGTGATGAGAGAAGATTTGTTGATGCCTGCGTGAATGTGCAGATGTTGACGGTGCTGAATCTGCTTTTTTCCCTGTGAGACATGAAGACATGAAGAAGCCAAACATTTTTTTTCATCGTAGAAAAGTGCATGTTAGATAAAATCAGACTTGTTGCAACTTTCAACTTTTTACGGGATGAAAACAAACATATTGATCAACAGAAGCGAATAAGTAAGTCAATCGCAGCGCGTGACCTCTATAGTGAAAAAAGAGGCCCGTGGATGAGACAGTGTGTGTGCGCGCGCGAGTTGAGAGTGAAGAGGCAATCGGTGAAACAAAAATCCAGTGACAGTAAAATGAGTGGAGTGAGAGAGATCTCATGACAGGCGGAGAGGGAAAGAGACACGCGCGAGCACCCAGACTGAGAAACAGAAAGCGGGATAAGTGAGGAGTCGAAGTGCGAAACCTATCCTTTTGCGGAGGGTGCAGGCGTTAGGACCCGGAGGAGCGAAGGCGCTGGGATGCGGGACGGTCAAGCTGGCGGAAAAGGATGAAGACGTCAGCTGGAGTCTGTCACCTGCTGCTCCAAATAAAACGATTAGTTTAAAACGCTTAGTCTCCGGAAACAACAGTAACAGGCTACGGTAACACATGAATGGAGTTCCAAAGAAATGTATTCAATTTCCATTTGTTGATTTTTTTCCCCCACTTTTGATGTAATTATTCACATATCATTAGTTATTTATTTATTCATCCATCTTATGTTATCTTTTATGTGTAATATATATATATATATATATATATATATATATATATATATATATATATATATATATATATATATATATATATATATATATATATATATATATATATATATATATATATATATATTCAATTAATTGCATTTTGCTATTAATTCTGTTTAATGTGGACCTCTTTTTTTAATCCATTTATGTAGGCTATTTGCTTTCATAATTTTATTTATTATTAATTTAAGCTCTTTTAAAAATCATTTCCTTAATAATTTTCTTATGCACATTATTGGTGTACTTTCCTTATTACTCATTCATTTGTTCACTTTTAATCATTTATCTATGAAACATTAATTTATTTAAAATGTATTCAATTAACTTGTTTTAGCTGGCTTTTATTTATCTGTTGAGTTTTTATCATTATTTATTCATTCACCTTATTTCCTATTCATTTATTTTTTTATTTCTCATCTTTTTTTTTCATATCAAATTCATCTCCTCCATGTTTTCTGCTGGAGGATGTACCACAGTCACCTTTATATGTATAGTCGACACAGCCACAGTTGTTGCCCAATGTTTCAATAAATAAAAATAAACCAAATAGTTAATGGTGGAAATGAAAGCAAATATCTGCCTTTTTTATTTAAGCACACTTTCTCAAATTTAACCCGTTAATGCCTGAGAGTAACAAAAGGAAAGAGAAAACAATAACACCACTAAAAAATAATGAATAGATAAAGATAACCAATAGTGTATAAATAAATGCAAAAATAAGGATGAATAAAAGCAAATAAATAAATAAAATAAGTAGGGCTACAAATAAAAAAATATAAATAAAAAAGGGCATATGTGGTTTGATACAGATTTGCAGCACCAGGCGTTAAAGGATTAAGCCAAAGATAAAATATCAAAATATTTAATGCTCAAGTAGAATCTTTTAGTTGGCCTACCACCAACCCCCCCCCCCCCCCCCCCCCCCCCCCCACACACACACACACACACACACACTTCTTTCTTGTTCTGTTTCATCACCTCGTGCTCCCGTCAATTTAGCTACCACATCTTATTTTGAAAGGCATCACCGGAAACTCCCCGCGTGCTAACCCACCCGCCTTTACGTGGCCGTCTGCCGCCGGTGTGGTGCGCACTGCTCTCCATTCCTCTCCAACTCAGCGTCAGTCTGACAGAGAGCGTCTGAACGCGCACACACCCTGCGCCCCACCTCCTTCACACACACTCTGTGGGGCACACGCGCGCAGTGACGCGCACACACCCCGTCGGACCCCAGAGGAGAGGAAAGGAGTGAGCTCTAACTTCTGTCTCTCTTTGCTTCAACTTGTGTCTTTCAAATTCTTCGAGTCCACCAATGCGCGGATTTTATCGCCTTTATCCCCGTTGTCACCTGTCCTGCCCCGAACTGAGGAAAACCACTTTAAGGACCAGACAGGAGTATGTAAAATAATCTGCGGCAACATCACTGAGCAAAAGAAAAAGAAGGGAAAACAGAAGAAGAAAAGAAATGGATGAACGGAGTTATTCTCGCGCTTTGCCGGCTGCTTTCTTCTACTTGGTACTTTTGGGATTTACGAAAGGACAATTCTTCCCAGGTAGCGTAGCCTTTTTTCTCTTGCATTTGTGTTTAGTTTCGTTGTTTGTATTCATTTCTGTCCTTTTTTTTTGTCTTTTTTTGTCTTTCTCATGTATTTTGGAGAGCTGTGTTGTTTACTTCTGGCTTGAATCAGTGGGAAATACTAGTCCCGATGTCATGGCAATCCGAGTTAGACACGCGTGTTGACTGTGCATGTCAGTACCACACAGCTCATGCAGTCCGATGAAAAATACCTTTAAAGTCCATTTTTGAGTCCATTGTCTGTTATGGACTCCAGTAAATTACTTCATACCTTTGCTCTGGCCGCGCGCGAAGAAAACCTGACGAGAGAGGATTTGAGGAGACTGAGATGAACCCGGAGTGTTTTGATGGTTGGTGGTTTGACTCACGGCGAGTCCCAGTTTTGACCATCATGTTCGACTCTCCTGCAGCTTTGTGCGCTCTGTGGCTTTGGTGAAGTTTTGGAGGCTTCGGAAGGTTTTGCTCCGCGAAGCTTTGCGCAAACGAGGATTAAACTTGGTTGTGAGTGAACTTATCTTGTGTGTAGTAAAGGTTTTGATCTATGTCACTGTGAATTTTCTGGAGTTTGGAAAAGTACTGACAGATACATCGAAGCTGCGTTTGAGCGCAAAAGCAGCGGAATGAAACCGTTTGCCCAAATCATTTACCCAAATGTTTCCGTAACCACCAGAGCACATCTCCGTGGAGTATAGGCACTCTGACTCTCTCTTGGAAATAAATCCAATTCAATTTAAGACGCTTTTCATTTTCTTTTGCAACCATAAGCTCTAAAAAACAAACCAAGGACTAGGCTAGATGCCGCGTTTGCTTCATACATCAGTCATTTCGGTCATCTTTTTAAATGCAGAATCCCAGTTTCAACTCGGATCTGAAGCTTCAGGATCATCGCGCAGTCCCCAGCAGCATCTCTGCTCCGCTGCAGCCAACATTCCTCTGGCACTTGTTACGCGCCGGATAGGTTTGAGAGTTTGTAGAATTCCCGTTTTCCCAGACGGGACTGAATCAGTGGTGATTAGTTATCTGTAATCAGAAATGGAAGCTTTAGAAATAGATTTGGAGGAAAATAAAAGACCCATACGTTGGATTAGATAAAATTTTGTTCCGTAACAAGTTTAGGACAACACTGAGGGTAAATAAAAATAGGACGAGTTGTTTTTGTGTTTAATACATATAAGACAGCCTATTTTTCCTTTTTTAATGAACGAATTGTGTCACTGTGACCCCAGTTTGGTTTATTATCAGCTGTTTGCATTGAGAAACCTCTTTTTGTTCTCGTTCTATTTTTTTCCTGTTTATGCCAAAGATCGTGATTAATAAGAATATCAGAGTTTATCACAATCAGATAGACTCTTCCTCCATCAATCCTCCACTCAGCAGGAAGAAATCTGCTAAATTCAGAGATTTCCGTGGACTGCAGCAGCAAGTCGTCTCTCTCTCAGATCAGTCTGCTTGGTATTCATGACTTGTTAGATTGCAAAAAGAGGCTGCATTGAAGAGGAAGACTGTCTCTAAACACTGAATCCTCACTTCCGTCTTTCCTCTGAGCGCTGCGGCGCCGCGGACCTTCAGACCTCTGTGCGTTATGGTGCAGTGTTTCCAACCACTACTCAGCTTTTATATCATGTGTTATTCAGATGTGCTGGTTTGTGTCTGTTAAAAGTTGAAAAAGACCAGATTTACAAACTCTCTGCTTAAGTATTTGACGTGACCCCCTGGTAAACTGCTTTTAAACTCATATTTTAAGATGCAGCTGTTAATAATGCCTGATGTTTTCAAGCTTTGTGTTCTTTTACAAATCAGACCAAGGGTTGGATGTCTTCTCATGTTCACACTTTATTTTACACATCTTTACTTCAAACGCTTCTCGTAAGTGTTTGTGCGTGTATCGGTGCCAGTGAGAAAGAGATGGAGGTGAGGATTTCTGTGCAGGCTTCCGTTCCCCTTTCTGCCGTTAGAGGGCGACTTTGGTACATCCGATGTGCCACTCGGAAAGCTTCTCGCTGTTCTCATACATTCACAGAGCGACCATTGTGCTTCTAATAGATCTTTTTTTTTTTTTTTTTAATCATTCTTTACTCTGCCGAGTTTTGGTTTTTAGAAAAACGTGAAGAAAATCATATCAGATATAATGGTAAAAGACTAAAAAGCCAGCAATGAATGCAGGAAAGAACCTGATCTGGGTCAGCAAGTCTCTTCTGACGTTAGAAGTTGTAATCTCATCTAGGGTCCATGAATGAGGCGTCATCTTTGACGATACGTTTATATTGAATAATTTATTTATTTTGTTAAATATTTTTGGTGATGGATGCCAATATTATATGTGGTCATGAACTTGTTATTAAAGACTTTTGTGTGAAATGCACCTTTTAAATTTGCTGTCTGTTCCACATCATTCTGTCTGTATTTTTGTGCAGCTGTGCTACAGTGATTGCTAATTGTTGAGCATCTGCTTGGAGATGATGCGCATTGAACCATGGGTGCTTTCACAGAAACCGTTTTAAGATTCATGTTTTATGTAATTAGATGTCCTTTGCAGCAAAGACAAAAAGGAGAAAGGATGAAAAGGAGAGACTGAAGGGGAAACGGAGTGACCGTGTACCTGGTCGTGTTTTCCTCCTTGACTGTGCTGTGCTGAGACGTTGACGGGACGAGAAGTCTTTGGTTTTTGATCAAATCAACATCCTTCAGTTCTCCAATTAGAGAGGCCTTTATAAGATTAGTGTGTCACGCATGAATGTGATGCACAGAATGGAAGGAGTGGAAACTCAAAAAGGCAAAAGGTGAAGATGATCGAGGGAAGGGCAATTTGAGCAGAGCGAGAAAGAAGAGAAAAAAAAAGGAAAGAAGCAAGGGGGAGGGGAAAGGAAAAGTAAAACAGGGTGGAAAAGAAAGAGACAGGAGGGAGGAGAAAGGATGAGGTCATGGAGAAGCAAATGTTAAGAAGGGATGAGAGAACAGGAAAGGAGAGGAGAGGAGACAAAAAAATAGACAAGTGGGGCTTGAAAGCAAGGAGGGGGTGAAAGGACGAGTCTGCGGGAGAAGAGATAGTCTTCTCATCTGTCGCCTCCTTCATCACGCCGTCAGGATGAGCAGAGGAGGAGAGAAAGACAAAACAGCAGGATGAGTTGTTGGAGGAAGTGACAAAGGATAGCAAGAGGTTGAGAAGAGGAAAAAAAAATGACACAAAGTTGATTATGTCTCATTGTTATCGATTGTCTGAGTGGCTCTAATAGTTTCCTCTGCTGTGTGTGTGTGTTAAAGAGAGAGCTTTATGACAGCATGCCTGTCACCTCATGGCCCTCCCCGTTTAGTATGCCGTCCACTCTCCTTCTGTGTGTGCCTAATCCATGGCACTTATTCTATTGGCCTGACTATCTGACAGCCTAATAGCGGGGCATGTTGAGCGCTGTGTGTGTGTGTGTGTGTGTGTGTGTGTGTGTGTTCATGTGGGAGACAGTCAGCCGGGTATTGACTGAATCCTGGTGGGTAGCGGAGCTGAAAGAGAGCAAAAGAGTGAGAGACCGCTGTCTGCTGTCAATGATATGCACCAAGGAGAAAAAGAACATTTGTGTTGGTGCTAAAGTGAGCGAGTGTCTGTGATTAGTTTGTTAACATCTGCAGACGGAGCCGAGCTTGGAGCAAAGGTGCCACTGATGCTGACAAACATGCCACATGAGCAGAAGTTGGATCCTTTTCTGTGAAACAAAACCAAGACCAAACTAAGGAACTGCAGAGAGTGGACTTTTTTTTTCTTTGTGTCTCAGTTTTAAACGTTTATAACGAGTGTACTGTCAATTCCAGGCTACAAGCCGCTGCTGTTTTCACAGGCTTTGAACAGTGTGGCTTGAACAACGATGCGGCTAATCGATGGATTGTTAGGGCGAATGAGCTCACCTGATCTTTCTCATTTATGATTTATGTCATAGTGGTCCAGCCCTACATATTAAAACTGCCCACAAACGGCATTAAACTGCTTCTGTTTGAGGGATCTGGATTTGCCTCCTGCCTCAGAAGGTTGACTCAGAGTAGCACGAAAACACTTGCCTTCTTATTATGGACACGAGCTCAGCCCTACAGTTGGAATTTCGGAGATCGGATGTGCAGAAGGACAGTTGCCAGCCCTTTTACGATCCCTCTGTTCAGCCAGTGGTGCCAGACAAAGGGACTGTACGCTTGGCATCAGTGTTCACCGACCATAAGACTTTGGAGACAGCAGCGTGAAGATTTTTTTTTTTTTTTTTTTACCAGCCCTGTAACAAGCATTGTTCACAAAAAATAATAAAAAAAAACTGTCCATGTAAATATCTCGTTACATTACGGACACCTGCAGCTTATTGACAAACAAGCGGCCTGTATTTGTACAAATCTAATTTTCTAGTGGGTGTGGCTTGTATTCAGGTGTGCACAATAGTCCTGAATGTACGGTAGCTGGAATCTGGTGCGTCTTCCTTTTGAGACTAAATTAAGATTTTTATTTAATCTTAAAAGCAGAAATAGAAAACATGCTTCTTTTATTCATTCTCCTCATGCATTAAGTGGAGTTTTATCCAAATGGAAGCTCATGGCCAGTCATTAGAGTACCCCCCCCCCCCAAAAAAAAATAATAAAAAAAGGTGAGTTGTTCTAGGTGAGTTGTTCTTCTGTATGAGTCCTACATCTTTCCTGGAGCCTATATTTGAATGCAAGTGAACCAGTATGTCGCCATGGTGATACTTGATAGATGAAAACAGAAATAAATATTAGCAATCAGTGATGACTATTTGAAATTAGTAAACATAGGTACATTTTTTGGTGGGTTTAGGATCATTTTTTTTTGCCAGCTGTGTCTTTAGAGCGACTAAACTAAACTCATTTAACAAAACTGTGACTGTTACTGAATCTACAACTTTCCTTTTATGTTTGAGAACAAGGTTCAACAAATGTTTGATCCTCGTTTACGGTTTTCTTAAAGCTTACATTGAGTGACAGCACCGGTTCAAGTTCGAGTTCGAGTTCATTTTATTTCTATAACACAGTTTTGTCAACCAAAGGATGCCCAAAGTGGTACACAGGTGCACACTTGGTGCCAATAACAGAAACTGCTAGAAAACAATTAAAAGATTTAAATCATAAAACATAAGGTGAGCATTATCTACCAGATGTGGACCACATCTGTCCCACATACCACTTCCCTCTATCATCACTGTTATAAAGAATCTTTGAAGTAAATGAAGGCTTTTTAAACCTTAGCGCCTAAACGGCACAGACACGTGCCAGAATGGCAACACATGGAAACTGTTGCTACTGTAAAAGAAGAAAATGCTCCTTTTCCCCCAGATCCCACCTGTTGTCCAAGGAAACATCTGGTGCTCCACTCTCAGCTATGTTTAGACAGCTAATACCACACAGAACAAGCTAAATTACTCATTTGAAACTTGATTTTCATTCCTTTGTATTCATACAGCACCATGCGCCACTGTGGATGGCAAAGAGCCCACAAATGTGTCAGTGGAGGATATGGATCATAAAACACTCCAGAAGTCTTCATGTTAGGTATAACTGGCCAAAAAAAGCTCAAGGTGGTAAAGGTTAGGACTAAACCTGGGATCAATCAGCTGTTGGTGAAATGCCCGTCTCCTCAGAGCTCTGATTGGCAGTTGGCGTTTCCGTAGTAGCAACATCCTGTCCTACTTGGGCTGAAAACTCATTCAGAGTGTTTCCCTTACTGCTGCTGTTTAGAGAAAAGCTACAAGTCCTAATGACAACATCACACAACACCGGAATCAACAAGCTCGCATCGACGTGACATTTGTTTTTCTGGTGTTAAATGTCTTGAGTTCAGGTGAGTTGAAAGCGCTAACTTTTGGTTTCCCGTGACAATGTCATTCTGGTTTGACCTGTGGGGCGATTTGATGTTGTTTGGAGGCTTTTAGCTCAAAAAGCTTGAGTCTGTTGAGTTTCATGGTGAGAATGACAACTCCTTTACCACAGTTTTAATGGAAAAATGATGCTAGAGGAGTGAAAACTGTGGGCAGTGCTGCAGGACAACAGATGATGCTTATTGATTCCTTAGTCTTTCTCATCTTTAACATCACTTACAGTCCAGCTCTAAACATTTGTGCAGTTTTGACTGATTATAGATTCTTTTAGGATTCTATAATGTGCCAAGGAAAAAAATATTTTTTTCTTTTACAAAACCTAGTAGGATTGTACTTGGAGTAATGAAACACATTGTATAAACAGATTATCATAAACATGTATGTTGTTCTATCATTTAAAACCCACACATTTTGCAGCAACGTACATCTGTAATTCAGATTGAAAGCATTTTCCCCGTGGGCCACATGTAAACCAACTTACTGCATGTGTAATGATAAAGTTGGTGGGCCTTTCATTTACCTTTTGTCAATGTTTACACCCACAGGAGAATTGTTAATCAGCTCTGGATGTGATGAAAGAAAAGATTAATATTCATTCACGTGAATTCTATTGGTTTAAATGTTGCTACACAGACTATTTATGCATTTTCATGATTCACACTCATGTTTTTCTCCATATTATCAAACATACATGTAGTAGCTTTCATGTTGCCTATGCAACCCAAGAAAAACGAAGATCCTGAGCAGCAAAAAGCATCACCAACACCAACCAATGCTGGCGTCTAAATAAATGCTTGCCTGGTAGACACTTGCATTAAAGCAGGTGAAGCCATTAATTACAGTTAAAAGTCATTCATTGCATACATTACACTGGTATAATTTTACAGCAGCACATGAATTATACAGCCATCATCAGTGATACAATATCACATGAAAAAAATCTAACCTTACAAGGACATGACGGCCACCTTTACAGCATTCAGCAAATGAATGCTAGCAGGCATAAATGAGGTGGAAAATGTTTTTGTTTTCATCCTTTAGAGGCTGTTAGCTGTTAGCCTCAGGGCAGGATGGTGCAGATGCTCATCTCTTTGCAGGGCGACTCCAATCTTAGTGAAAAAAAAAAAGCTTCTGTAACCGTTTTCTGTCATGCTCAAGCTTTAAGAAGTTGCAGGGAAGGATTATTTATCACAGATTGTTACTAAAGACCTGTTCAAAGCTCATCTGCTCATGAAATTCCAACGAGCGAAGCTTATTCTGTTGGTGGAACAGCTGCTTTTGCTGTTGATAAACTGTTTTATCGAGCACCAGGGTAACTCCTACAGAGGGAATGGATTGTTTTATGAGGGATTTCGGCTAAATCTGTTCCTACATTAGAGGTTAGATGTGAATGAAAGACATTTGCATATTACAGGAGACTTTTTTGCTTTCTTTTGATTTTGATAGCAGCTCTTCCAGGCTATTTATACTTTCATGAAAAAATGTAAATGACCAAGTTTTGGGGGGAAAAAAGGTTTGAAAAATACAAAACAAAACATTAACGTGTTAAAGTTCAGTCAAAACAGAATAAGATGGTGAAAACAAACCGGAGCAACTTTCTGAATCAGTGCCAAAGATGAGGAAGCGTGTCTCCACTGGCGGAACAAGCTCAGAGACGGATCGAATCGCGATTAAGCTGATTATGATGTCGGAGGTGTAAAACATACAACGGCACAGCAAATTAAAAACTTCCTTTCCCTTTAATTAAAATAACCGCTGATTAATGCAAGAGGTCTTAACGAAGCTTAACAAGGTTTTGCAGTAATTAAGTGAGCCATATTTGCAAAATGATGTTAGGCAAGAGAGACTGAGAAAGGCTGCTTAGTCGGCTGAATCAACAAGCTCGGTGGTGGTGGTGGTGGGGGGGCAGGAGGGCTGGGGATGACACAAAGAAAATAAAGGAAGAAATGACACAAATAAGTTTGGGTAGCAGGCGGAAGGTAATAAAGTCAGTTATAGAATGTGGCTGGAGGAGAGAGAAGAGAGGAAGAAAATATATTAGATGATATCCGAGCATCCCCCACTTTATTCTCACAGTGACTAAATTTGATTTATGCCAGACTGTGTGGGAGGTCTTACACAGAAGATGGATATGTAGGCAGAGCCACTCTGAACTGGATTAACTATTTTGTATAAAAAAAGAAAAAAAGAATCACAATCTAACTTAATATGACATGAGTGTCATTATGCTGCAATTCTGCATCGCTACATCTGAAGTCTTTGTTTTACTCCTTACATGTATGTTTGTCTGGGTTTTTTTTACAGAAAGGTTGCAGCATGAATCAAAACAGCCCAGTCTGTCCAGAAAAGGAAAGGAGTTTGTAAATTATGAGATACTTATACGCTCACTGGTAATTTATATAGACCTAACTCGGGTCTATTACTGGGTTAGACCCTTTTTTTTAAAAAAAAAAAACAACACATCCTAAAGGTGCTCCACTGGATTGAGATGTGGTGACTGTGAAGACCATTGGAGGACAGTGAACTCAATAGCTGTGTTTGAAATCATCCACTCATCCACTCACTCCCTATTCCCTAGTGTATATGATATAGTCCACTACATCATATACACTATGTAGGGAATGACGGGAAGAGATTTCGGACACTACATGGGGTGACATCAGCAGATGCGCCAGATATTGCTGCGATGTGCAGTAGTGGTAGCTAACAGTTATGAGCAATAGACAGCTTTCCTGCTACAAAGAAGTACCATTATTGTTAAAAGCTACACATTAAACCCCTTTAAAGCAAATGTTGGTACTTAAACGTTACTTACATTTATATACGAAAAGCTGCTTGGCCATTTTTCTTCTTCTGTGATCACAAAACACGGCCGCATTGCATTGTGGTATATGGGAGTAAAGTGTAGGGTACATCGCTTGTACACTTACATTTGCAGTGCACTGTGCGTATTTTGTAGTGGATGAGAAGTAGTGAAGAGAGTTTAAACACTACAAAATGGCGTGCTTAGTATATACGTAGTGGACTACATCCGTGATAGGGAGCGATTTCAAACACAGCTTTTGTCATGTTCAAGAAAACAGTTGGAGATGATTTAAACTTTGTCGGTACTGAGGGGACAAAAGTGTGTCAGGAAATATCGCCCATGCCATAACACCACACGAGCCTGAAGCATTGATACAAGGCAGGATGGATCTATGCTTTAATTCTACCAAATTCTGATCCTACCATCTGAATCTTGTAGCTGAAATGAACACTTGTTGGAGCAGGCAAGGTTTTTTCTAGGGTTGGGTGTTGTTTGAATTTAAACGATTCCGGTTCCTATTCGATTACCTTCTTTTGATTTCGGTTCCTATCGATTTTAGATTTTGATTCTTTTAAAGGGCAGGGTAAAAAAAAAAAGGTTACTTTCTTTTTTGTGGACAACTAAATCAAATAACAGACATGGACATTCATATAGTAAACTCCAGCTCTATGTATGTTCTCACCAAAGACATTTAATTGCATTTCAACTAAAGAAAAAGAAAAAAAAAAGTACAAAAAGCACTGTAAGCAGTACTTTACTGCTTACAGACCCTACTGTAAGCAGGGTCTGTAGTTGCTTGTCTTGGCCCACAGGTGCCTGGGCCCCGAGACCATAGGATGCCCTCGGCTCGGCCCAAGGCCCCCCACGTCCATCTCTTTGGGTGGGAGTGGGGGGTGGGAGATGGGGGTGGCTGGGGTCCAAGCTTCTGGGCGGCTGGGCCCGGATGGCCCAGGTCTCGGGCTGTGTGATCTTCCATGACTGCACTCACCACAGAGCACCTTTTTTTTCTGCAGGCTGAAACTGTCATGGTGCTTCCTGTTGGATGGGTACTATTAACTACTTCTGACTGGTTTTACCTCTTTTCTGCATAGTTCTGTGTGTGTATGCATGATTTTATGATACTCCAGTAGCTGTCTTTTTTAAAATTGTCTTCTGCTAAGTTGCCACCCGCCCCTGCAGGGGATTGCTAGTTTTGTTTTCCCGTAAAGACCATGCAATGTTGTGTATGGTTTTCTGTGCAGAAGCATCAGTTGACTGTATAAGCATATTCATGTTTTGTCTCTCTTCTACACTCTTCTCTCTGTTAGAAAAGAGCTATGTTTGTAATTTGTACATATACCTGTATATATACACACACATATATATATATATATATATATATTTATATGTGTATAGATATATTTTTACAGATTTGGCCAGTAGTATGCCACGTGCCTTTCACATTAGCCATCTTTTCTGCAACAGCCAAAACAGCCAAAAGTCACACAGTTTCACACACTTTGACTGCTCAGTTATGAGTCTTGTGCTTGGGAAGAGCATAGTTGAGGAAAATGAGGCGAGGGCATAGACATGAAGAGAAAAGAGAATTATTCAAGATGAAATGGTCAAAGATAAGATGTAAACACAAGCAACAAAAGACTAAAAAAGCAAAAAAAAAAAAAATGGAGTCAAAAGCACAAAAAAGTTTTTCTCTCATTGAAGAAATTGTGCAGAACTTTGTGATGAAAGAGAGAAGAAAAATAATTACAAAAGAAGATAGAGAAGTGAAAGAAGGAATGAATTAGGACTGACAAAAGTTTGAACCGCGAAAGCTGGAGAAGCAAAAGACAGATGAGAGCAGACATCATAATATTTGCTGGGCTCTGGGATTTTGCCTCTCGTATTTACACAGTTATACACACAAAGACACATTTTATTGAAGGAGCCAACCATCTTCTAGCTGTTTACTCTCATCTCAAGAAACGACACACAACTGACTCACACACTGCCAAGGGTACATATTCGTTATCCGGCATCTGCTCCTCTTTCATTCACCATTTACTATTTTAAAAATCTTTGTTCTCATCGTTCCATCTTTATGTGTGCTGTACCCATTGCTGCCTCCTCATTCCAGTTATTCTGTATAAACATCCATCATCTCATTCATTCTACCATTTACTCACTTCCACCACTTCAGCAGCCCATCTGCCTGTCAGGCCATCTATTTATGAGTCTATCATTTCATTAATCATGTGTCTGTCAGTCGGCAACGATCACAGAGGTGCATGGGAACTGAGTGGGGAGAAAATGCAGACTGCGTTCATGCACACGTGTTCAGTGTGAGTGCGCCAGTGTCTAAAGGTGTATCGGCTCAGATTGAAGGCTGATCAACAGATAATTGCCTCTGCTGTTTGCAGCAGCAAGAAACGCTGCTCAGTTAAGTGATGCAGACAGACAGGGAGTCATGGAGACAGGTGAACAGACAGAGAGGCAGACAGATGCTGCTTTACCTGTCAGTCTCAAGAGACGGCGGAGACTTAGGAGTGATGGAGGGAGATAAATAAGTGGGAAAGCTGAAGCAGAAGAGATGGAGGAGGAGATGAGAGAAAGATATTGGAGATCAGGGAGAGCGATTGGCTGCGGAGGACGGAGGGCAGGAATGACAAATGATGGGAGAATGAGTGGGAGAAAGTGAGAGGGAGGAATAAAGATTGTTGATTGTTGAGGAGGAGTTGCTAAAAGAGAATGCAGGAGATTATAAAGTTTAACAGGGAAGATGAGAAAATGATTAAACTCAGACGGTTCTTTCATGATGTTTCACCTCTTAAATGTGCTGATTTCATGCTTGTGTGCCGAGCGATCAGTTCATTTCTGTTTCTGTAACCTCTCTTTCTTCACCTTTTTTAAAAATGTTTTTAAACGTCTTTAAATGTGTGTTTAAAGAAAAGTTGTGAGAAAGGACTTAGATGAATGAAATTCATGCTGAGATGGACAGACTTTGTATTATTTCTATGTAACTGATCTCTTTTCTCTTGTTCTTGATGTTTCTTTGCATTGTGCTGTTATGTTTTTCATTTTCTATGTGCAGTCTTCTGAGTTGTGTTGTACATGGAATGTGCTGTACAATTAAACTTGTCTTACCTCTGGAAGGACAACTGCTTGAAAGGAGAAAACATTATTGTATTGAAGCCACAGATGCCCGTTAAACATTGTACAAACTTCATCTATTGCCATGTTATCACAATCTTACAAGACTACATGTCATCGGTATGAAAAGATATTACATAAAGTTCCACTTTGTTTTCATGGTCTTTTAAGAAAGGCACAAAAAAATCTTAAAAGTGAAACATGTTGTAGCCGGGCTGCTCACTATTGCCTCACTGTCCTCGTACAGCTGGATTAACATGATCCAGTCTCACTTTAAAGGTTGTGGTGGCAAGCAATGGTTTTTCCATAAAGGATGGTCCAGTGTCACTGATAAAGGAAGCGCTGGAGCGCCTTCCCTTGGTATGGGCTTTATGCACAGCTCCAGTACTTCCTGAACTTAATACTACACCTTTGTTTCCTGTCTTACATGATTGAATGAACTGATGAATCCAGGTGTGTCTGACCATTTGCTGAGGTCAGACACACCTGGATTAATCAGTTCATCCAATCATGTAAGAAGGAAAAAAAGGGAGAGGGAAAAGTTCCTATCATGGCCGCTATTTGGATATGTCCAGGTTATTTCACCCAGTGAGAAAAGTACCAAGCAAAATAAAGTATTTTCAAGCTGTTGAAGAGATCCATTTAATTCCAATTCAATTCAGTTCAATTCAATTCAATTCAATTCAATTCAATTCAATTCAATTCAATTCAATTCAATTCAATTTAATTTAATTTAATTCAATTCAATTCAATTCAGTTTTATTTGTATAATGCCAGTCCACAACAATGTTATCTCAGGTCACTTCACAGAAAAACCAATTCAAGACAGTTCATGATAGCCTACAGGAAGCTAAGGAAGCCAACAGATTGGACTGAATCTTGACTTCGATTTAATCCCCCATCCTGAGAAAGCCCTGGGTGGTGGGGCAACAGTGGAAAGGAAAAAAAAAAATCTTTCATTTAAAGTTGAGGCAGAATATTTAAGAAAAATGGTCCGAGCAAGCTGCATTTGGAAAATGCACGATTCAAACATTCAAATCCCTTCCTGAAACCCCCCCCCTCCTCCCCCTCCCCCGAAGCCACATCTTCACAGTGCAGGAACGTGGGAGTGGTGCTTTTTCAGTTCAGTCCGTTTCACAGGTGACATTTATTTCATTTATGTATTTTTTGTGTTACACCATTTGATCAATTGGCTGCAATCGGGGAGTGTAGGGGATTTTAATCAACATAGTAAAAAACGCTCATGGAAAACATCATCCACCCCACTTTTAATAGGAAGGAAAAACCCCGGCAGAGCCTGGCTTTGGGAGGACAGTCACCTGCCTTGACCAGTTGATGCAGGGAACATCTAAATCCTGCAGAGTGGACCTGAGAACCAGGTGACAAATGTCTCGTTTTCCTAAGCTTGGTGAGGTTCAACTTCGAAAGAAGCAAAACTCTAGGGATATTTTTCATTACTTTCTTAGAAGATATAAGCATTCAGATGGGAAAAAAAACTGAGGCTGAATTCACCCTTTCTTCCACATAAGGGGTCATCGTTTTAATTACATTAAAAACAAAATGCTCAGTTTTATATAATCATAAAATTCCATCACATATCCACGCAAATGTCTTATATACAGGAAAATCATATCGGCTTGTAAGAATGAATGATTGGTCTTTTTAACTTGATGAAAGAATGTGAGCAATTCTTGGGGACTCCCTTAGTGAGAATTGTGGTGAACATCCCTCATTTTCAAGACAGCCATTAATGAAGGCCTCAGCGGTGCAGTTATGAGCTCCATAATCCATCATTTATGCTGCTTGAAAGAGAACAGACAAGAGTTTTCTTCTTTGATGTTTATCCCCATCATTCTTTTATCTGGCGCTACTACCACTCCCAGTGGTCTTGTCGTGTTTGAACGGAGCCATTATAGAACATTTACACAGCAGGGACTCATGCTGAAAAACCAAAAAGGCATTATTTTGGCATGTAAATGAAGAAAGCAATGCAATGAAGTTTAAAGCCTTCAAAAAGCTGTAGTGGAAAAAAAAAACAAAAAACTGGCAGACATACAGGAAGATATTTGAGTACAGACAGAGAGATGATCTATATTTAATCTGTGTCTCTAGTCTTTGTTCTCCATAAAGCCCATCCTGAAGCGTGTGTTTGTTACTAAACAAGTTATAAATAAATTCAGACCAACTTTGACTGAATGGACAGCTAAGAGCAAAAGCCATTGTGACTGTAAATAACTGAGCTTTTCATGCTTATTTTTAGCTGGCTGTGCTCCAGTAGACAGAAAATGAGACAAACCAGTACACCTTCAGGTTTGATGGGTTGGACATTTACTACATATTCCAGACAAGAGGCAAAAAATACCAGAAATGCTGTATGTTTCACTGGATTTAGCCTTTATTCACCAAGAATGCAGTAAGATTCTTGAGTATTATTTGACATGAGTATCCAGGTAAGATGATCTTACATGATGTACTGTAAGTTTTTATTTTTCATGAAACCACCAGAGAAGCCAAATACTACAAGTAAATTTAAAAAATCTGCATCATGATCTGTCATTATTATACAAAAGTAAGTGAAAGTGAGGAAAATAATATCCTCCTCCAAACCCCCCCCCCCCATTTAAAACAGCATCTTTTGTTCAGCTCTATGTTTACTTTTCAAACACATGCACCCTCCAGCAGTGAAGTTCATGTGTGAAAAAAAGGAAATCACATATTTATGCACCACTTAAAAAACCAAGAAGCTATAAATGTTAGTATTTTAGTCCAAACCTTGTATTTTGCATTGCCAAGTAGGTTTATTGCCTTTACCACACCATGAAACTAGGATGCCTCCACTGTTGTAAACATGGAAGTGAAAACAAGTATCAAAATATTGATCTGGGCTGTGTAAGCTGAAAGCATTACATGTTCCTGTGCTAACCCCCTGCCATCCCTGCCTTTGTAGCTGATAAAAACTGACACTGTGTAATGTTGTTTGCTCTGTTCAACACATATTATGAAGCATCAGTGTTAGATGTGTGATATTTAGCATTTCCTGCCATGTTTGAGGGTTTAGCTTCAGGGGTAATATTTAACAGCATGGGCAAACTAGAAAAGCAGAAAGTGGAGACCTCCACCAAGCAGCTCAGTTCTCCCCATATTGGCCTATCTCACGATAATCAAGAATCCCTAACAATTTTATCCAAATCTGTTGGTATCTTCTTGAGTTATTTTAACTGTATAACATACATGTGCATTATGAACATTACTGCTGCTGCCCTATTGGTGGAATATATTACAGCAATAATAATAATAATAATATATACTTTATTAATCCCAATTAGGAAATTCATTCTCTGCATTTAACCCATCTCAGGCTGAACTGAGAGCAGGGGGCTGCCAATTACAGTGTCCAGGGAGCAGGTAGGGGTTGAGGGCTTTGCTATAATGAATGAATGAATGAAATTTATTTATAAAGCACTTTTATACAAATGTAGCACAAAGTGCTTTACATAATAAAAAAAAATATAAAAAAAAAAAAAAAAAAAAAACAACCCCCCCCCCCACACACACACACACACACACACACCCGGAAGGAAAGGACCCCCCCCATGGGCCCATGGTGGTTCACCTGGGTGCCGTGTCAGGGGCTTAAACCCGGGTCTGCCATGCCAAAGCCTGCAACATTACCATGAGGCTACCCACTCCTCCAATAAAATGACTACATAAACTCTACGTTAAATGTAGTACATACTCTAAAATTGCTATAATTTTATTAATAAAGACAATAAATAACATTTGATTCAATTCAATTCAATTCAATTCAGTCTTGCTAAGGAACAGACAGACAGACAAACAAATGTTGGCAATTGCATTTTCTCCTTCATGGAGGTAGTGACTAAAAAGGTCTCACGGGTTGGGAATCTTTTTTTTTTTGCCAAATTACACAAAATTTTTATATGATTTTATGTCTTAAAAGAGTAAATGAAAAGTTGCAGTGGTCCTCAAAATTATTTATACCATCCCATTAAATAGGAAAAAATCAGCTGTCAGTTAAATACAGTAAGTTGAAACTGAAAAAAGTAATAACATACATATACATGTTTCGTGAATGACATTGAGTTTGACTTGTGGTTTAACAAAAATATGAAGAACAAGTCAACAAAAAAATAAAACAAGTAAACAAACATGATGAGGCTCCTGAAGTAGAATTTTGATGAGCAACACTTTGAGGCAATCACTGCAGTCAGGTGTTTTCTGTCCTGTTCAATAAGACTTTTACCCTTCTGACAGGTACTTTGAGCCACTGTTCATTTGTTTGGGACAGTTTTTTTTTTTTCAATAATTCTTCTCAACTACAATTCAAAGAACATTTTATTTCACTAGATTATAATTTAGTACATTTTTATTTATTATTACTTTTTTTGTTTCTTGTCATTTGAATTACTGGTATGGATTTAGCATTTTCTTTAATTGGAGGGTATCAATAATTTTGAGGACTGTGTCTTTTTTATCCCCCTGCATCCCCCAAAGCTTTTAGCCAAAGTGGTTGTAGAAAACTTCAGAGCAGATTTGGGGCTTTGTTGAAAGCCACTTTAGTAATGAACCATCCTTTAAGTTCTCCATCACTGTGCACAGTCAGATAATAGTCCATTAAAACACTTCTAACAAGCACAGACCCGCATTAGGCATGTGCACAACCTATTTTAGCTTCAGGAGTGCAGTTTTAAATAATTTCATTGTTTCAAAGAGTCCCTGACTACGACACTCACAATCTCATGTTTTTAAATTGTTAAATGTATTCTTGTTTGTTAACCATCCCACTGAACTGTCCATTTTAAGCAAACTGCAGATAAATAACATGTGAATATTTTTCCATCATGTGATCATATTAAATTTGACATTGGCATCCAACATTAAAATGCTGTTTCTAAGAGGATTAAATGTGATTTTCTTCTTTACAAAGTTTGTAAGAAAGTTCTTTTTTTCCACTTTTTGTAAATGTTCCTGATCCCGTGTTATTATTTCTTAATCTTTTTTTTTTTTCATTGTGCCAATTTTTAACCCCAATTTCTGTGTAAATGTCAGTTTGCTGGTTTCAAAATCCATTAAAACCTGCAGTTGTATGAAAATCAGAAGAAACTTCTATTACTTTTGTTTCATTGCTGCAAAGCCATGGAGGATGTAGCTATCTGAGATTCTTAGTCGCCCAGGATGTCAGTCTGTAGCTACTGTAGCCCAGAATAGGATGACTGACAAAGGAGCAACAAAACCTAAAGAAATGCAATAGCAGCAGCAGCCACCAACCGTGTCGACTGTGTTCATGTTTTAGAGCAGACTAACTGCGCCACAAGAGCAGCACTTTTCCTGCCTAAAGACTGAAAAGGAAAGATAACAAGAGAAAGAAGGAAACGGGGCATTTAGAAAGAAGTGATTAGTGAAGGAAGGAGTGACAGAAGATGATGTAAAATTTAAGATAAAGAGAGAGTGCGAGTGAAAATTGCAAAGTCGGAAGCTAGAAACAAATGGGGAGGAAGATCCAGTACTGTTGAAGTCTTCAGCCACTACTAATGTCTCTATCAGATTATGTATTGGAAGCTGGGTGCAGCAATTCATTAAAGTGTGAGCAAACATGAATGTAAATTAGAATATGAGGCAAAAATGGTTAAATTATATCAAGCTTGTCAGTACTTGGTCTTAGCAAATACTGTTCTTCATCACAGGCTCAATCCTCTTAAATAGACTTTTAATTTTTATGAAAAGTCCTCATGAGTAGTTTTCATGACTTGTTGAAGGACTCCCCAAAGTTCTTTGTATTTTGAGCCAAAGATCCAAAGATGATCTCAGACTGCTTCAACAATGTTGAGGTCCAGGCTCTGGGCAGGATTCATGACTCTATAGACTAACCCGACGAGCATTTTGTGTGTTGCGCCATCTTGCGGCACCGCTATTGCAACGGGAACAAGTCCCAATTACCTCCTATCTGCAAACATAGAAAGCAACGTGAATATTTGGATTTACAACGTTGGACAGTCGTCTACGGTAATGATAACCTATAGGTATGTTATCGGCAGATCACAAAAGTATTCTGACTTTTTTTTTTTTTGTTTACATCAGAGCATTAAAGGTTGAATATGGAATACGGACAGAACAGCGACATCACGTGTGTCTAGGTTGTAGTTGCAACGGCAGAAAAACAACTCCAGCCGCTGGGATGCCAGGCTCACTGCCGATACGCAAGTGAGTAACAGTCTGGAGCATGTCCAACAAGTAACGCAGAGGAGTTTATAACCGACAGCTAACGTTAGCCATGTTAGCAAACAAGCTAGCTTACCGATCCAGGAGGAAAGTCGCCTTCTCTGTGTTTTACTCCGTGGAAAACGTTTATGTGGGTCCATTTAGTGAAGTCTTCACCTAAATTTACTCCAGGTTTTGCTCTTCTCAGGTCACTCCTCCTCAGAAACAGATAACAACATCTCCAGGGCTCTGAAGCAGCTGCTTCACTCGTCGTCTCCACGGTTTTTCCCTGCACAGGCCTGACTATGACCGAAATATTGTTTCCACACAGAGATCGCATTTGGCAACCTGCAATGGCGGCGTGTATTGGCTTATAGACGTAAATAAAATGCCATTATCGAACCCGTCAAAATTTATTTTATAATTATTTTTAGGCTAAATATAATTTTTCTGGGAAATGTTGTACTTTCATTCTGTACACCCCCAAACGATCTGTGGAGGTATTATTTTTTTTAAAATATAGCTTTTAATAAAAATGTTCCATATTCAACCTTTAATTTGAACTATTGTTAATCTCTGGAAACTGGCTTTAATGACAAGCCACACTGGAATAACACGCAAATCTCATGATTACTTATCAAAGTTTAAAAAACTAAACTCTTTCCAAGGTTGTTAGCCTTCTGTTTTGTAATATATTTGTCTTTTGGTATTGTTTAAGGACTGTACAGACCACGTAGCCTTCACATGTCCTGCAGATGAAACTAAAGGCTGCAGGACACCGTCTTCGTGATCCGCTTGTGTTTTTATATTCTGGTCCCAACCTTTCCCTGATCAGAGCAAAACACATTATGAATGTGCTTGAATAATAACGTTATGTGATGCATCATTTTCGGGAGCATAGATACGTAAAATAGGGTCAGACTAATGAGTGTTCACCATAATTTACCGGGTTTTTGTTGTTGGGGATTAAATCCAGTGTTTTCTCTGCCATGGCAGCAAGTTATTCCTCCTTTGCTCTGTGTGTCTGGTATTCCTCCCCAATACGAACACAGTGACATCAGTGGACAGAGCAGCTACAGCGTCCACTTTTGTCACAGACAGCAGAAATCTTCATGAAATAAATGTCTGTGATCTTTTTATTCACTTATTACCACAATTAAAGTTTCCCTCTGCTGTTCCAACAACCAGGAATGCGACATTGCTTCCAGATTTCCTCCATGTTGTTAAGAATAAAGTCAGATTCTCATCTGTTCTAGTTACACATGTACAGAAAGGCTCCCCCCCGCCTACAGTACTTGTGGCGTTTGGCTAGATTGGTCTGTAGCCCCTTTCAGGCTTGTGCTGGAAAGCGGTAATAAGGCGGACTTCGTCCTTTGTACCGCTTGCATTCAGACATGCATACTGCTCTTTTACCTCAGAAACATATCAGCTGATCCCCATGTCATAAGAGCGGAAATGTTGTTTTGGCTGAACGCACAAGACAATGCTCTGGACAGAGTTGAAGGGAGAGCACGGCTGTGTCCATTCATCCTTAACATTTCCTGATATCTGAATGTGGCCGGAGCGCAATAATAATAATAATGGATTAGATTTATATTGCGCTTGTCAAGGCTCTCAAAGCGCTCACTGTACATCCGTTATTCACTCACTCCTCATTCATACTTGGTGATGGTAAGCTGCGTATGTAACCACAGCTGTCCTGAGGCAGACTGACAGAAGCGTGACAGCCATTTCGTTCCTACAGCCCCTCCAACCACCACTGGAACATTCATATGTATTCATACACCAGTGGTGCCCCCACTGGAGGCAAGGAGGGTTACAGATGCGAGCATGAAAAAGTTCCCTTTTTTGCCGACTGCCAGCCACTTACCAGCCATTTGTCTGCTAATTCAATTGCACAGAGAAACACCTGTGTGCCCAGGGGAAACGATTTCAGAGCATGAATGAACGCCCGGAACAAGGACGTTTCCACACGCCAAGTTTGGACACCGTGCGTGATGATGTATTGCGGGACAAATCGTTCAGCCAGTGATAGTGCAGTAATAGTGCACTATTACTGCACCACTTCTGGCAGAAAAAGGTGGAACTTTTTCATACCCACATCTGTAACTGTCTTGCCCAAGGACACAACGACAGATGGCTGGGGGATCAGGATTCGAACTGCTGGTCCTTCAGTCATTGGCCGGCCTGCTCTAACACCTGGGCCACAGCTGCCCCTTGAATAATAACAGTAAGTCCGTGAGGAAGCAACGTGTTTGAAAAGATGAGTCCGGTTAAAGATTGGATGGACATTACCACTCATGTTCTGTGATGCAAGTCTGAAAGAGGCTTATCAGACATATTGCCACTGATTTTCAGCCCAGTTCTTCTGTCATGTGACATACCCCCAGCCTTTAATCACTGTTTCCCTTCCTTAAAAATGGCTTCTTGTCAGCCGTCCTTCCTTAGAGACCGTTTCTGAGTCTTCAGCCAACAGGATCAACCAAAGGTCCAAATACATCTCTCAGGTCCTGTCAGGTCCTTACTGAATTTACTTCCTGCTTCTTCAGGACATCACTTTCAGGTCCTGTTCATCTGCTGCACATGTTTATTTACTGTATTTATTTAGTCCAGACACTTCTTCTATCCTCCACTTGTTCAGTTTCCTCAAATAGTTTAAGGTCACACTGCACACCATGCTAAGATATGCCAAGTTTTGAACTAATAGCTCTCCATCCCTTCCTTCATCCCTCCATTTCTCATCCATCCCTTGAGTTAGGAGCCTCTTTCATGGTTAGATGATTCATGGGTTGTATTAGGTGGCTTGAAAAAATGGATCAGCTACTTTCTTAGCTTATTGAGCAAAATTATAGCTAATTTTTTCAGTGAATCTTGTCGGCAGTCCTGAAACAGATTCTTAGCGAAACGATCGCATCTGTAATGTCAGACCCTGCATGCCGTTTGTTTCTCATGGGATCTGTTCATGTCTGCTGTGTAGCTGCGGACAAGGAGCATCAGAGGGGAAGCTGCAGCAGACGTTAACATAAAGGAAGGAAATACAAGAAGAGAGCAGCAAGAGACAGAGAGGAGGTGTAATCAGGACAGAATGTTTGGTATTAAGAAGTATTAGTGGAAGTGGAAGCTGTGGACAGTAATGAACTACCATGCTGCTCAATAGACCACCGGCTTTGGCACTGAGCCATGTACGTGTACAGTAGGTGTGTATGTGTGTGTGTTTTATTAGCAGGAGAAAGCAGCAGCTCTGGGACGGTAACAACCCCCTCAACTTATCCCTCTTGAGGTCCTATTAACCTTTACTCAACATTCACACACACAGATACACACACCCTCATTTTCCAACTGTCCCACTCAAACACACACTCTCGTGCTGTCTTTTGTTTCTCTTTGCACACACACACACTTTGTGTCCTCACTAAGGAGATTTAAGAGCTGGTTAATTGGTTGGCTGAGGCTGATATTCTGTTGAAAGTTAATGCCACCGTCATGCATGGCTCCCCATGGAGAGGGTTGTCAGACTGGAGTGGTGTGTATATGTGTGTGTCTCGTCTTTTGCGTCATCACAATTAAGTTCACATTCATAAACATGTATTCCTAGAACAGATCTTATTAAATTTATAGGCTAAAGACGATGTTGCTGAGTAAAGTATGCTGCTGGGCGTTTAGCACAAGCTTCCTCGTAAGTTTTAACATTTAATGGATTTATGATGAAGCAACAAAATAAACCACATCACTGCAGAAGGACATGACCTGATCAACTGAACTGAGTATAAGTGAAGGTTTTAAACCCAGAATGTCCTGGATATTTGATCTTCTTTTTATGTTTTTACTGATAAAATTCATGTAAACTATTTTAAGGTCTGACAACAAACAGCAGCTGTAGTGAAACATTTATTGTGGGAATAAAGGAGCTTCTTCAACTCCTGTGGTGCATTTCCTTTTTGCACTTGCACCCAGAGGAATTTAATCCACTGCAGCAGACAGTCTTGGCACGAAACATGCCAACACTAAGACAGTATCTCTGGAAAATGCTTCACCATCACTGACTGCAATGGAGCTGCAAGCATCAGTTTACTGGAGTCGCATCAGGCCTCCAGAGGTGGGCAAACAAACATGTCTCCAATTTTATTTTCTCGACTTTCTGGAGAGAAGTGTTAGGTCAAAGAGTGGCGGTACCTGGTAAAACCTGTAGTATATTTACTCAAACAGAGCTTTATCATCAGTGTTGGAGCTATAGGATCCAGTCAGCTGAAAAATGAGAACAGGTGAAAACAGGATTTGTTTAGGTCGTATTCTTAGAAGTCTTTGAATCAGCTTGCAATGTTTGAGTCTTTATGTGGTACTTTGATCTGGCTCTGGGAACTTTGCCACAACACTTTCCAACTCATGACCGAAAGCGTTCCCTTTTTTTGTGAGACATTCACTCAGTCTGTGTGAATATTTTGATATTTCAGTCTTTCATTTGACAGCTTCTGCTCCTGAAAAGTTTCCTTCAGGGGACTGTGCTTGCTGACATTCAACAAAGCGTAAAAAGCAAAAACTGTCAACTGAAAGGTGGTGAAGGGAATTTAAGCTTCTTATTAAACTCCTCAGAGTGGATTTATTTTACTTTGAGTGAAAAGATGCACCAAATCTTCACAAATGTTATGATCCGTTCTCCTTTATCAAGTTATAGTTTTTTAATGACTACTTCACCTTGAAGGAGAAATATCTTCTTTTGATGGTGACACATAATCCTGGACTGTTTTGGTTGTTTGTTTTGTAGCTGTTGAATAGAAATGTCTGAAATATCACAACACTTTTGGCATATTTCCTTCTATTTTCTGAAATTTGAAAGTTGTTAAAACCCCAAATGAAATACCTTTCAAGTATTTTTCTTATCTTGAATAAAAGTTTACCGAACTTGCACAGTTTCAGTTTCAGACATGAAATTAAAGACAAACCATTTACGTCATTTATCTGGACATCCTGCCAACTTTAAACTGATCATGTAGCATGACAGCATTGGCAGGTGCAGGACCTGAACTGATCTGGTAACCCCAAACATCTGGTACCCACACCGGAGTACCCGGAGAGAACCCTTGCATGCAAGAACATGCAAAATCCACAAAGGTAGGCCACTTTTGGAACTGTTTGAACTCCTCTCCAGCCAAGGCTCAAACTAGCAACCTTCTTACTATGAGGCTGCAATGCTAACCACCACACCACCATGCAGTCTCATTATTACCAACAAAGTCATTCAAATGCGGTTGAGCTTTAATGCAGTTATAATGCAGCAGGTCAGATATCCAAACAGAATACTAATGATATACAAAGGAGTTGCTCTCTAATTGAGTGGCTGTTCAGAATTTTCTGAGTATAGTTTGTGCTAATAAGGTAAGAGGACTAACAAGCTCATAAAACAACTAAAATAAACAGACTAGTGGGAGTGAGAGGGCACCTGAAGGATTGTCTCGGTAATATTCACTTTTGTTTGTAAAGAGGTAGCGTTCATATAAACTTTCATCCTCTCTATCTCACTGTTTTTGTCTCCAGGTTGAGTTCAAAAAGGCGTCTAGCTGTCCTTGGCAAGGACAGCGGTGTTTGTGCATGTCATTGTGTGTTTGTAATGTGCTCTTTAATGTGTCTTTTCCTTGTGTTTGTGGCTGTGGATGTACAATATAACAGGTGACTGTGGATGTGTGTTCCCCCTGGAATAGGAAAAGGAAATAAGATCACAGTGTGTGGTGATGAATGAGGCTGACACCTGGTCTGGAGGGCTTAAAGTGTGTGTGCGTGTGTGTTTATGTGTGATTGTGGGTCAGCTCTGTGACTTCCAGGCAGGGTATAGGATCACAAGGTCACAAACTCGGCTTTGTTTCCCCTGAGCAGCGCCTGGGTGTCTGTCAGACAGCCTCCCCTGAAGAGCGTGCTGTTTGGTCTGTTTAAGCTGACTGAATGCATTGAAAACTAGATTTTAATTATGTAAATTTAGGGAATCCTCCTACTTGTTTTGCTTGGAGGTTTTGTTTATGATTGTTCTCTTCTAGAGATTTGTAGTTAGTCTAATGAAATGCTGATAATGATGTTATGAAGGTGACAGCAAACATGGAGGCAGTAGGAATTTGTTGGGATGTGAGAGTGTTTATGTCAAAGAGGGAGAGTGATAAATGACTTTTGTTCACAGTTTCACACACTGGGCCAGCCTGGCGGCATGTGTGTGTGTGTGTGTGCATGTGTGAATGCATGCGTGTTTGAGTTTTCGCTCTGTGCAGTTTGTCCATGTGTGTGTTTTTGTGTGTGTGATTGGCAGCAGTAATTGGTGTCTGGTCGGTGAAAGAAACGGTGAATAAATACAGTCATGGAATACTGATACTAGCTCGTTGGACTGAATACCAAAATACACACATACATGCGCACACTGAGCCCACACACCAAGTACTGATCAAATACATGGTGACAAATACAAATACTGTGTAGAGATTTTGCACTTGTGCACACATAGTAGCCTATAAAGAATAAAGTTTTTTTTGCATTATCTGATAGAAATGTACAACCAGGACTTTCATTTCAAAGTTATTAGTCACACAAAACTAGCAGAGAAATAACACTTAGGATAATAAAATCTTACATCATTAAATGCAGATTGGTTAGAAGTGATGTATTTGGAAGAATGTGTTTTAAAGGCAGGGTGGATGATGTTTTCCAGGAGCATTTTTTACTATATTGCTTGAAGTCTTCTTCACACCCCAATTGCAGACAATTAATTTAATGTTCTTACACAAAAATTAAACAAAATAATCATCTGTGGAACGGACAGTCCTGGAAAACCCCCTTCCAATGAAATTAATTTCATTGGACGGAACATAGAGGGGACTCGGGAAAAAGTCAGAAAAAAAAAAAAAAGAGAAAAAGGAGAGGAAAGAGGAGGGGGGGGGGAAAAAAAAAAAAAGGGGGGGGGGGAGGAAGAGAAAGAGAGAAAAAAAAAAAAAGATGCGAAGGGAAGAAAAGGGAAAGGTTGGAAGGGAAGGGGGGAAAGGGCAGAAAAAATGTAGGATGACACTTATAGAAAAGAAAAAAGAAAGAGGAAAGAAGAGGAAAGAAGTGGATGAGGAGGGTAAGGGAGGAAGGGAAGGCAGAAAAAGTAGATAATCAAGGAGGATTGCGCTATTTAACCACGTGACGAAGATGCAATGATGCCGCCTATGTAGAAGAAGAGGCGAAACATGTCTTCAAAAGCATGATAAGCAGCCCTTGTCGCAGTCTTTAGCTCAGCAGCTTACACAAGCTCGCCACAGTCAGAAAATTGTGAAGGTACAAAGCTTTATCAGCATGTTTGGGTGGATGTCAAACACACAAATGACTATTAGCGCCACCCACTGGACTGGAGTGAAGCAGGCGCTGTCACCCATATGCAAATGAAATTGTGAAAAATTTTTCTTTAAAACTGCCTCCTTTTTTAACCAAAAAGGTTGTTTATCTTCTCCATACGTAAACAGCACAACCAGATTATCCATAAATCTTCACATTGGAAGTCACTCTTCTTTCAGTGCCCTAAAACAGAATTTGTATGTGGAAGAAAGGACCTAATACACTTGAAAAAAAATCTGTTTTTCAAATACCTGTGTACGTGTGAACAGGGCCTTACACCAACAGTTTTAGACCGAGTAATATGTGATTGTACTTTGCTATAAACAATACCTCAACCATAACAATTTACATCTCACCTTGTGATGAGACCATTGAACTCTGTATTGCCATATTCTACCCCAAACACCACCTGCTTGTTCTGATGCAGCCCATAAATTCGGCACTACTTGTATTCATTTAAAACAAAGTGTGTCTAATCAAAATCCAGTCAGTGATTGCATTACACCTCAAGGTAATTGGAAAAACAATTTCAGTTTTCCTCTCTGCAGGCTAATTAGATACTTTAAACATAATTTATAAGCCCTTTCTCCCTGCTGTTGTTCCACCAGATTTTACAGCAGTTTCTCCCTTGATGCTCCACACACCACAACCATTACAGTTTTATTCCGTAGCACGGTTGTTATGCATTCATATTTTTTTTTAAGTAGCTGAATTAGATTACAGCTAATATCAAATGGTAAAATCTTGTTTTCATAAAGCAAATGAAATAAAATATTCAATTTATAGTAGACAGAATTTATATTAGTTATGCTAGCAAGGCTACTTTTACAGTTCTATAATCTTTGTAGGTTCACTCACAAACATGGGCAGCCAAACCTTTTAATGAGATTTACACACATACACATATGCCCCCCCCCCCCCCCCCCCCCCCCACCACCACCAAAAGACCACCACCTCCTTTCTAAAAACTTGGGGACATGGTTTTGCTCTAACAATCCCAAATTATGATCCTTTCGTCTTGTTTCTGTTATTTGTTCTGTCGTTCAGTGCTAGAAAGCACCCAGTAGCCAAAACCAATTGTTAGCTTGGCTGTGCTGCAAAAAGGTTAGATACTGCATTTGCATTTAGATGAGTGAGTAACTTGGATAGTGAAGGAGGGAAGTAGAGGGAGGAAGTAATTAGACCTCACGGTCTGGTTCATTTAAGTGATTGGTTGAATGTGTGTTCATGTGTGTGGGCTTGTTTAACATTTATTATTTGTGGGATCCAAAAGCTGTATTTTTGGGGTCCAACATCTTTGTAGGGAGTAAAATGTTCCAATGATAACAAAGTGTGAGGATTAGGGTTAGAATATGGATTAGATATTCAGATGGATGGTTGTTGTACAATAAGGTGTTACTGACACAGGCCTGTGTACACAGGCACTTAGCTTCTAAGTAATGAGGCTTCACAAGGGTAGTAGCATAAGAATGTGTGTATACACACATCAGTGGAAATGTGATAATGAATTCACAACACATTACTGTAATCCGATGCTTTGAGAAGAAAGTTATATAAAGTTAAACATGTGTTATATATATATATATATATATATATATATATATATATATATATATATATATATATATACACACAACTCTGACATATATATGCATACATATATATATATATATATATATATATATATACAATACATATATATATATATGCACACACAACTCTGACATATATATACATATATATATGTATATATGTATATATATGTCCAAAATGAACTCCTCTGCCTGAGTTAAGGGTATTTTGGAATCTTTGCTTTCAGAGCATAATATAGCTGTATTTCTCAAAATATGAAAGATACAACCTCACAGTTGTCTGTATACTGTAAATCCGTATCGGTTGATATCGGATATTAGAATTTAATCGTTGGATAATATCGGTATATCGGATGTTGGTAAAAAAGCCAATGAGTTGCTAAAGACACATGACTTGTGAGAAAACTGTATTGACTTAGTCCTTATTTACAAAAGCATGTTTGAATAAGTCTGTTTGAGCCAGCGATGTCCTAATGAGTGTCATTTGTGCCTTTACTTCCGCATCGGCTTCAACTCTGACATCTGATGACTGTCCATTTTTCTATACAGTCTGTCTGTGCATCTCATTAATAAAACATCAACTGAAATTCAGTAATTTATGAGCAAATACTACTCAACTCTCATATTTTGCCAAGAAGCAAAAATGTCAGAAAACTTAGTCTGGCTCTTCGGATGACTCTAGTCCTAGGACACACACACACATGCACACACACACATGCACACACTCAGAGATCCACAAACACTTGATAATAAAGATGGTGTGGAACACCTTGCAGCTACATGACATTTGCAGTGAAACAACTCAGTGTGTGTTTGTGAGCCTGTTGTTTAGATGGCGGGTTAAAGGCTAATTCCCATTAATACAGACTGATAAACCAGACCTGACTTATTGATCATTCCCTCACTTCCTCTGCCTCCCGCCTTCTACCCTTTCTCTCATTTCCTACTCCTCCCCCACTTGCTGTCTCCAACAGGGTGATTCCATCTCTCACCCAATTTTAATCAGCTCTTCTCCAAGTAGGAAGAACCTATACAGAAAAAACACCAAAGAAAAAGGAAATGAATGAATTAAAAATGAATGGTAAACAATAGAAAGCTTTTAGTGGTGATGATTTCGAACTGCCATGACACACCCTTCAAAGCCATTGAACCAACTTACTTATGTATTAAAAAAACAACTATTCTTTGTGGTTTTATCATCCTTTCACACACACACACACAATCACTTGGCTGTAATTGGCTAACACCCCACTGTGCTCGGACATCAAAAACCCAGCTGACTACACAGCAACGTGTGCATGTGCTCACTTGCCCTTGTTGTGAGTAACAATGTGTTTTCTTACTGTTTTTAATAAGCATGTGAGCACCTCTCTGTGTGTTTGTGCTTGGCAGTGTGTTGATAGATGACTGCTGAGTCCAGATGTGTGTCTACAACGTGTGCACAAAGTTCACAGTTGATTGATTTAGTAACCATAATGGTTGAGCCCAATTATGGCGGCAGGGGGTTGTTGGGTTTCGTAAGTGTGTGTGTTTGCTCTGCATGACTGGTCACTTGGGTTTAACAACATGAGGAACAACATTCATGATTTGTATTGTACTTTTTCAAACCTGCATATTGAAAAGGTTAAAGGGATATTGTGTAAGAACTCCTGCCATCTAGTGTTGAAATCATATACAGAATTAAAAACAAATAATGCATCCTTTCAAACACTTATTGCAGCAGTGGTAGCTGTGGTAAAAAAAAAGAAATCTTGATTAGACTGATTAAAACATCCGATACTTCAGGAAGTGTTAACTGAGGTGAAGAGGTTCATGATTTCAAAAAAGTTCTATCTGTATCACAACATTAGCGTGAGTGTGTGAGGCTAAAGAAAAAAGTTGTTACAGTGTCGCAGTTACTATAACAAGCAACTCTGCAAAATAAAACCAGTCAAAAAAAGTTAGAAAGTATTAAATCATGGTCACAGATTACGACGGTAATGCATGGGTACGAGATAACTCAGTTGTGGCCGAGCATTTCTAATGCACCAAGAACTTGCACAATGTCCACGTTTCCCAAAATGAATTCCTCTCGCTTTCATATTTTTCATATTTTTATTATTATACTTGTATGATCCCTGAGGGATCGACCGACCCATCTCTGTACTGTGAGTATCAGAGAGCAGTGGGCTGCTACTTAAGGCGCCCGGGGAACAGTTGGTGGGGGGTTAAGGACCTTGCTCAGGGGTCCACAGTGGTACACCCAGGGGTCGTGTCGGGGAATTGAACCCCGGTCCTCCGCGCCCAAGCCCACGAAGCTACCACTAGGCTATCCACTCCCCCAAGATATTGGGGATGATTGGCAGGATATATTGGCCTAAATTCCCTGATCGCTCTGATTACAAAAGTAATGCTTGTAAATTATCATAAACATCATTAATGAGAAGGATAAATATGCTTTTTGAGGATTTGTCCCATTGCACAGACAGTGCAGCCAGTAAGCCATACCAGCTCATCTTTGTTGGCATTTAATTCACTGTGTACTGGCTTACAGGAAAATCACGTTCTTATTCTGCATTGGTACGATTTGTCCCTCACCGGCAGCTGCAGCTCCAAGATGGCAGACTGTTATGGCACTGCCCTGCCAGCTTACCCATCATATGAATTACACAAATCTTAAATTCTTTGTTTACAAGAATGTGGCAGATTATTAGCAGAGGTCATGACATCAATGATCATGCAAATGTAAATGCAGACACTGAATTTGGCCAGAAAAATCCCTTTAAAATGTGCATTTTTAAAATGTGGTGGATGTTGAAATTTGATGTTAGTTTAATTTACTGTCTAATGAGAGTTTTATAAGTGCAGAATTATACAAAATTAAAGGATTTGCATATCACTTAAAATACTTGAATGAATAGAATCATTTAGAGAAGGCTCTGCTAGAAGCAAATGTAATACATGCACAAAATATATGGAAGAAGTGAGGAGTGTTTGATTCAGTTGTTGGGTAATCATGTGGCTGTTTGAGAAGATAATTCATTCAAAGTCAGATTTTTCACAGAACAAGTTTTATAAAGAATTTTCATTCTAAAGTACCTACAGTATAATTACATTATATGAAAAAGCAGAAGACAAATCTGCAAAAGCAGCCAGTTGCAGTGTAATAAGCAATTTCAGTTGGGGTTTTGTTGACATAGAGAAAAGAAAGAATGTAGAAGTAAATAAGGGAAAAGGAATTACTATGGAATGCATTAAAGAGTACAAAAATGGACAAAACATTGCTTTTCTGCAGGAAGATGGATCCTGAAAATCTTTTTTTTTTAAATGAAGAATAGGAAAGCAAATAAGAGACAAAAAGCAATAAACTGCAGAGGCTCAATTTAGGTGTCATATATGTTTAATCCTATTTAAAAAAAAAAGAGTCTACAGAGCTGGCACTCATAAACCACAAGGAAAAACAGCTTTAAGTTTTATCTTTGTTTTATGAAGAAAAAAAAAGAAGAAAAGAATGTATATAAGTAATTAATTTGTTTGACCTTTCATGGTAAATAGCAAAGAAAGAGGAGGGGAAATGAAGAGCTGGGATAATGAATGGGAAAATAAACAGTTTAATTACGGCTGTGTGGTTAAAAACAAATCAAAGAGCAGTGCAGCATCAAGTCATGTCAGCTCAGTTGACAAAAAAAAAAAAAAAAAACAAAAAAAACACTTGAAAGTTTTGTTGTTCAGCAGAACATCGGTCAAGTTAATTATTGTCTGGAAGCACAAAGTGTGAATGCAAAGCTTGTTGTGAAAAAAAATGCAATTCATGTGTTGTTTTTCTAATGCTCCTGTGTATCCAAAAGAAGGCATAATGACTGGAAGCAGGCAAATAAGAAGAGAAAAATACTTGTTTTGAATTTTTTATTTTATTTTCATGTGTTGTTTGTCTGCTAGAAACTGCACCTTGATCTGATTTGTATGGAATATTGTTTGTTAAAAGTAGTAATTTGTGTTAAAAGTGAAGAACTGAGGTGTTAGTGAAATGTTTTTCAGTTATAAAATTTCCATGTAAACATGGTCACTTGAGCCCCTTTCAGACTTGCTCTGGAAAGCAGTAATAGTGTGGACTTTGTCTTTTATACCATTTGCATTCAGACAAACGTTCCGCTCCTTTACCTAGGAGCTGTAGCAGACATATACCAGTTAGCTCCCACGTCATTTGAGGGGAAAATATGTGGACAAGGTTGAGGGGAGGCTTCACATGCATGTCAACATGCTTCTATTTTGCATTTGGTTTCTTCATCAATGTCATTCAAGCATTTATTTGTGTGTAAAACTGAAAATACCACCATGACATGGACTTGCTGCTGTGTCGTTGGTAAGCTTCACAAGTACTATTTGTTGTTAGGGAAATGGCAAATGCACATCCTATGCAAAACATTTCCTTATACTGAACTTGGCTGGGGCATAAGATGTCCGGAGGAAAGCGATATGTTTGTAAAGACAGAGCAGATGGACTTTACCGCAAATATTCCACTATCTAAAAGCGGCTTTGATGATGTTGTTTCATTCCCAACTCATCTCTTGCAAACACTCAGTCATGAGTCCTTTGTATCAGTTTTTTAAGCGCAGGGTACCATTACTTTCCAACTCTGGGCCCCGTATTATGTTCCATGAGTGTAGCTTGAGGTGGAACAGCCTAAAGCTAAGCTTCTTCCACATGGCAGTGCAGACGGTAACAAGTCAAATCACTCAACTAATGGTGCATCTGATCTCATGGAACTACAGTATTAGTGTTAAAGTTTTTATTGATACAGGGCAAATTACCAAAACAGCTCAGGTACATCATACATTAAGCAAAGAAGAAAGTAAAAAATAACATCAAGTCAATCATCTAGGACACATCATGGAGCGTGCAAATAGTCCTGGTGAGAGGGGAACTGAAGAGGCAGCAGCACAGTCAGACATATACAAACCGAATCAACAATAGTAATAATACCCAAAATAAATAATGAAAAATGAAAGAATAATCACAGTCACATAAAAAGGAGTGGTAAAGTTGTTAGTGGAATGCGTTAACATACTCGTCCCGCTTTAACAATCTTCATTCTAGTTGGAGGTGAGATGGCCCATAAAATGGTCCCAAACTCCCACCTCTCCGGAACCCTTGCCCTTTATTCTGGCCAGCATGATTTGGTATGACGTAGTTTCACTCATAAGATCCTTCCATTCTTGGACTGATGGGTATATAGCTGATTTCCAGTGTCTTAACACAATCCTGGCAGCTGAAGCTATCGCAACCATTAAAACTGAATATTTTCTTTTTGGCAAGGTTGGGGTTTCAGTTTTATCTCCCAAAAGACACAAACGAGGAGATACTGGGAGAGTTGCCTCTGCCCATATCATCAAGACAATCTAGTACACCGTAGGGCATTCCCATATGAGGTGCAAGAGGGTCCCCTGCCCTTTTTTACATCTCCAGCATGTATTACTGTTTGTCAGTCCTATCTTGAAAAGCCTGCAATGGAGCTACAGTATTAGCCATCTAGCCTTTAGATGTACTTCTTACACCAATAAAAAGTAGATTTCCAATGCTTCCCCAAAACATTTGGTTTGACATTGAAATATAAATACATCACAGCAGAAAACTTCGCCAACCTTGTCCTCCCTGCAATGTGGGCTCACCCACAATTGCAAGAAAAACAGCCCAGGAACCCTTCATGCTAAAAAGGGATATTTTGTATTGTCATTTTCAGCTCCTAACTAAGCATGGGTGTTTGAAAAGTAAAGAGTAAGAAAACAATGCTGAAGTGTCTGAAAATATTCTTTCTAGCAACTCTTTGTGGAGTTATTAATCGGTAACTATTAATTCTGGTGCCACTTTTTCTATGTACAGCTCTTACAGGTTCAGCTAATTATCTTCTCATCCTTCCAGTTGAATCATCTTTAGTTCTTCTATTCTTTCTTTTTTTTTTAATTCTGTTTTTTTATTCATGGAACAAAAACCTGAGAGCCCTGTCATGCAAAATAGGTCCCGTGCTGACAATTCTGTTCAGTTTTAGGTTCAAGTATAAACAGGAATTGCTGTAGGCTGAGAATTTTCTAAGAGAAAAATAAACTATTTTATTACTGACCAAACACTCCAACATAAAAAAACCCCATAAAAGTAGTTGTCTACTGTCAGTCGTGCACTGCTGACTACTTCAGAGCCAACAGAAGTTTAAAGCTAAATGAGAAGGAAAACACAGTGGTTAGCATGACAAAATGCTATCATTATCATGTTGTTAGCATGTTAGCATGGTTGGATGCTATATAGTTAATGACTGTAAAAACATCTGCTAGGGAGGCCATGTCAGTCCACAGACTTTTGCGTGATGAAAGTTTAATTAGGCTGAAAACCTGCTCTCACACAAAAAAAAGGAACACACTGATACACATCCTTATTCCACATCACTGGCCTCAAGGCTCTAAAATTGGAAGTGGGGTTTTGTATGCGTTTTAGTTTGTGGCTGTGTGTTGAATGTAGAGTAGATTTGTTTTTTCCCACCATCTCATATTGTCCAGCTTTCATAGAAGTGGAAGCCTCATTTATTTCAAACATTCAAATAATAAATCATCTTAATGAGTTAATTCATAAGCCTAATTAAATTTGCATAGTGTAATTGCACCTTAAGTTCTTCCTCACTTCTTTTTAGCCCTTTGCTGAAAAGTAATGTGCATACTTGCGTGCAGGGGGTGAATAAGTAAGGTTCTCTTCTTGTTTCTTTTCTTTCAATCCTTTACAAAGGGCTACTTTTTAAATGATTCTCAAAGATTTTCTGCCTTGCTGCTTTATTTGGATCACAATCAATGTTACAGCGCCCACCTCTTCTTTTTCAATGTTTAATTGTTTATATCTTTAGTCTCTGCCTTTTTCAAGCAGTTTTCTTTAAAGACCAAGCTAATTATCTGTGATCACATTAGCACTTATAATTCTAAAGCATGGTGTAATGTATCACAACTTGATTGTTTAGTTTGTGTTTTTCAGTTATTTTAAGGCATATTTTCAAGTCCTCCATAAATAAGATGAATACAACAGACAGCAGCATGAACACGTTTGGATTTCTGTGATTTAAGTCTTTCTTGGTTCGAAAGTTGGGTCCCTTGTGATTAGACAACTTGAATGCTGAATCCTCTTTGTGGGGGAATCAGAGTTTGGGTTGTTGGATCTGGATATTTCAGAACTGCTGATCTATGAGTAGATCTCTATGGTTCACAGAGAATGATCCAGAAAAGAGATCCAGTAAGCGGCAGTTATCTGAGCCAACCTTGAAGCAGATGGGCTACAGCAGCAGAAGACCACACCAGGTGTCACCCCTGTCGACTGAGAACAGGAAACTGAGAATTAACATGTGAAAGAAGAGTTTTCAGACATTGCACATCTCCTGCAATGGAAGTATGATCATTTGCAGCTGGTTTACTTTCAGTGCACCGACAGCTTTGTACGGACTTAGTCAGGTCCAGCTTGGAAAAGCTTTAAGATTCAATGCAGGTTTACAGTTAAAATGTTCGATTTCACCACATGACTGCAGGATTTTGGGAAGTATTCACCTGTTTCTAAGAATTCAGATTATTCATTTGCAGATAGCCTAAAATTTTGAGCATCTTAGAGTAAACAGGACTGCATGTATGCTGCTGCTTGGTTTAACAATAGATTTTTTTTCTCATTCAGCACACAACTAGGGGGCTGAGCATAACATTTCTGCATCAGATCCTGTGGGATTGGGGAAATACCACCTTCATTAGCCGAAATCTCTGAATTTCTGTGGTTGAGTTTAGTTTCTGTGCTGTGGCATAAGTAGCAGGGGAGAAACAGAGTCTGGCAGGGGACAAATGAATGGGGTGTGGGGAGGGAGCGGAAGTATCCCCTGACTTTTACAAGATAAGGTGTTTCAGTGGCACGAACCATTGACCTGACCAGGAGCGCCTCCCCGTCCCTCAGTGTGTCCCCTCTATGCATGTGTGTATGTGGTGTTGTCCATGCATAGGTAGCGAGGCAGCCATAACTGTGACAGGGTGGAGAGTGGGAGGATGTATCTGTCAAGAGTTCATTCTGGTGTGTTTGTGTGCTCTGTGTGTGTGTGTGTGTGTGTGTGCATGCGTTGACCACTGTTGAAAGCTGTCAAACGGAGACAAGTTGAGGTGAGAAGAGGTCCCTGAGGTATTTGTGTGTCTTTGAATGGGAGAGAAAGCGATTCTATGCTCATGTGTTTAGGCCCGTTGTGGGTGTTTTGTGTGCAGGGCTGTGTCTACTGGGCTGTGTTGAAGCTCTGTTCCACCCGACAACCCCAGTCCAGAAAAACTGTCAATCATCCCCCGGCCAAATTCTTCACCTCCTGCCACACATAAAGAACAACATACAACTAAACCTACCTGCAGCTCAGTATCAGACACTAACTGAGATGTACATATCATAGATTGTAACCTTTTAAATTTGTTACTCAGCTCTATATATTAACGTTTTCCATCTGACAGACAGCATCTCCAATGGAAATAGGTCCCCATCACAATATATAGAGAAGAACCAACAAGTCCAGTCACCCACACAGGTGTTAGTAGTGTGTGTAGCTGTAAGTGATAAGCATCTCAGACTGGGAGACTCATTAATCACAGTCTTCATTCTGGCTGCTGGCCTGCACTACAGATAAAGGAGCGCACACAAGCTGGTCAGTTTTAGGCCACGTCTGAAGTGCTTAAACGTGCACACATTTAGCCGATAGCCCCTATTGTGCACATTTACCCAGTGTTTAAGGGTCTCCCATTTGCATATTTCTTTAGCCGGGCAAGGGGGACGTATAAATGCCAAGCCGTTGGGTAAATAGCCTGGTATAGATAACTTCACTGTTCAATGAAAGGAAGTGACCACAACAAAAACCTGCCACTGACTGATGACAAAGCGCTTCACAGGAGAGTAGCCTGAACAACTCGACTCCTAGTCAACATTTTGCAGAAGTTTTATAGTCATTTGTTACTCTCAGCAACAACGCCACCTTATCGTCAGTCCAAAGGAAAAAAAAATCTTGTTTTCTCTGCGCACCCATTAATTCACTAGTCTGAGTAACAAATGAAATGAACTTCCTGTTGACATGATGATGTAAAACACATGCGTTTGCCCGTGATGTGGCGTATGCTCAGTATGTGCAAATGGACAGTCAGTATTTTGCTTACATAGAGCCTTAAATGATTCATAAATGACGGTATGGAAAGGGAGTTCAATGTCCCCATATAATATTAACCGCTTGGTGTAGACGTGGCCTTGGTCCCATCTTGTCCTGTATTTCTTTACCCAACACCCGCACAGGCACACAGGAAAGATGGACAGAATGAAGCTTCTCTGTCTCTCTCTAAAAATGCAAACATCAAGATTCTCAAGCTTGAAGGGACTGGCTCGTTGGACCTCTCTGAGGATGAATTCATGTAGTATTAAGCAGCTTCTAAGTCAACACAGCAGAAGGCCTCTGAGGGCTGTCCCCTCACTGCCAAGCATCAGAGATTACATCGGATGCCCTGTTACTACAATATTTACTTTAAACTTACAAAGCCTGATATTCAGTTGCTATGGAAAAGTGTATTCAACTCATATTTAGTCAGAGGTGTGGGTTTGGCTGTTTAAGAGGTGTTATAACGAGCATAAATCCAGACCAGACTCATCCATCTCCAATATGGAACAATTTCAATATTTTAGACTATATAAGATTTCTTTTTGATGGATCAAACTAATACATCTTCTGAATAAACTTGGATTTCAATTCTTATTAAACTCTTGCTGACTCAGCAATGACATAATTAACAAGCCATATCACAGCTCAGATTTTGAATTATAATATAAAAAAAAGAAAATGTATAAAAAAAATGTTTCCAAGGCATCTTTAAAATGCTGATGACATGACTTTAACTTCACGTAATTTTGCAATACAATAATACAACAACAAAAAAAGAAGTAGTTCTGTGCAGTTCGAAGTCAGTCAGACTTGTATTCACATAAATATATAATGTTCAAGAGAACATCATAGCAGCAGATTGCAATAGCCCTCTCCAGGATATGACGTCAGTGGTAGAGCCAGTTGTGGTCGGCTGATTGTTCTACCTGCAAAATGGAGGCAGTGGAAATATGGAAAGATGGCTCAAGAGCAGCTAGCGTGGAACTGGTTTGTGTGGCAGAATCATTAGCCAGTTCAGAGGAGTGTGATGATGCTGAGAAATATGGGGGCATCGGGCCTTTAGGTTAGAACTTAGAACTGTCCCCCCCTTAGCCCTAGCCCTTGGCCCTAACCCTTCGTTTTGCGCGTTCATGTGAAGGGGTAGTGATGTCCCAATTCTGGTTCAGACCGGGGGCGAGGGTGAGTGGTCGGGCTATCTGGCCCTCGAAACGGAGATTTTCCAGGGGCACACTAGAAAACGAGCAAGCAAAATATGGGCAAAAGGGCGATGAAATTGTCAGCAGCAGCCAGAGAAACGTATAAATGTGAGTATTTTTTGTAAATAAAATATGAAAATCGCTATTTAAGGTCGCTGTAATGTATTAAATACAGTTTTTTTAGAAATGTGAATAAAGTTGCTAGTTTTGTAACATTACGTTAGGGCTGCGCGATTCTGGGAAAAATGTGAATCACAATTTTTTTGCTTAAAATTGAGATCACAATTCTCTGGCACGATTTTTGTTTTCCATAAAAAGTTTATTGCACAAATAAACTTTAACAAAACAGCCTATTCAAAATATAGTCAAAATAAAGCATGTGTTTGCACTAGAGCACTTCTTTGGCAGATGCATACAGTAGTTGTAGTTCTTTACCATTGGTTAGGGGGTGGGGTGCATTTGAGGGCACTTAAAAAAATCCGGGAAGAATGGAAACTTTTATTTGTGATGCAGCTCACGATTAGCTTGTGATTAAAAATGCTTCAGAGTCATTGTAAGTAGAAATGAGATCACATGTATGTGTGAATCGAGATCGCAATTTTTTTACCGATTAATCGTGCAGCCCTACATTACGTGCAACTGATCATGCCTGAAAAGTAACATTAAAGGCAAGTTTGAGTCAAAGGCCTCTTCTTTTCCCTTAATTTTTACGTTTTTCAGCCTAAAACCGAAGAAATAATCCAGTCGCCAAGGAAAGGGAGATTACTGCTGCTGCAGACGGCCTTTTTTTCCCAACAAAACTTTATTATCAATTCAATGTTGCAGACGGCATTGCAAACTCTTCTGGAAACAGTCGTGATGTTGGTTTACTGCGCCACGGACGACTATTGGTGACGCATGAGGATTTCAAAGGGTCGTCCCATTTCTCAGGGGAATAATTCAATCCAAGTGGGAGGGGAAGGGCTAGGGGTTCTTCTCCCAGACCCCTGTCCTCTCAGTTCAACTCCGGCCTGCCATTGGCATTAAAAACGGTCCACATGTTGAGTTGCCCTGGACTAATTCTTTCATGTGCAATACTGAAAAAAAATGTTCACGTTTTAGGAAAACATTAAATTTGATGTGGAAAAAAAATACCCCATTGTATGACTACACTATTTCATGCGTGTGTGTGTAGATGCAGTGAAAACCAATGTTGAGTGGAAGTTGCCTTCAGCTGCAGGATGTTTTTTGGTCCAAGGTCACTGACAGGTGAGCTGGACTCAGAGAGGGGTAAAAATACATCACAATTTAATGTTTCAGTCTAAAATAGGCCATTGGCAGCCTCTGGAGGGAATGCACACACACACAGACACATACAGGCAAACACACACACTGAGAAGTACAGCCACATATCCACATATAAAATCAGGACAATGATGAAGAGCAGGGGGTATATGGGTGTTGGAGGGTTGTGCACCTGTCCATGGCTATAAATACACACACATACACACACACCCCGGAGCCCTTCGATATGCATGTCCTTGCTCTCCGGTCAGGCTGAAAGGCTGACCTGGTTTCAACAATGTGACCTCAGGTGGTACGAACTAATTCAAAAACACAAACAAACAATGGCATTCAAACAATGAACACAACTCTGTAGGTGTACTTCTGTCTTTTATGGCTCATCTGGTGGCTTTTTGATAATTTGTTGGGCTTTTTCCTCACTTGTTCAACTGACTGCCTTGACGATAACTTACATTTACCAAAAGATTACATTAATATTTATCAAAATTCACCTTAAATCAAATCTGCACCCTAAAATGTCCTGATTTATGTTTTGAGGACTTCTTTTCTGCTCCCGGGAGGGTCGCTCTTGGTCCACGGTGTCTCTGTTATAAGATTTATGTCCCCACAACATGAGTAAAACAAGCACAAACACACTGACACACAGCTGGAGAAGACGAGGCTCGGCTCATTCCACCATAAATTCCCTGGTAGTGATCCATCTTTGACACGGAAGAGAGAAGGAATAAATTTCGTCTATTTACCTCACTCTGAGGACAGGTAATCAATATGTGAATGTGTGTGTGTGTTGCAGTCAGTGCTTCACCAAGATCTCTCTGCAGATCTCTGGGTGTGTATTTATGTGTGTATAAGTGGAGTTAATCTGTTTTTGATGAAAGAGTAAGCTGGCATTATTTTGGTTAAACCCAGTTTAGTAGATGAAACACTGGACAAACAGCTCTGTGTGCACATACATGCATGTGTATGTCTGTATGTGGGGTTCTAACCTGAATTCATACTATTTAATTTAATAATTTTCTTATAAAAAAACAAACATCTCCAGGTGTTTAGAGTGAAGATTGAGTATGTTAAGCGAAGTGAAACCTATCGTGCCCACATGCTCAGATAAATGTAAGAGAACAGGAAACAATGTTCTGTAGAGCAGGAGATTCTCCAGAAGATTCATTCCCACAAATGGAAATAATATGAAGTGGGATCTGGGTGGATTGCAGAAGAAGCAGGACATGATTCCCAGACTGGAAGCTGTTGTTTTCTTTACGTCATTTTAAGGATACTGGATGAATGTATTTCCCTTTCTGTTATTGTTGACTTGCTGCTTTTCCTCATTGGTAATTCAGACATGTCAAACAAAGCAGCTCAGCCCCGCATCAATGTGCGCATACATGCATCAAGCAGCTCAGCCCCGAATGTGTGCATACATGCATCAAGCCAGCTTGCCGTTGCACATGTAACCTGTTTCACCTCTGTTTCAGCCTCTATTTGTGGTTCAGCTGGTCATCTTGGATCTCCAGTGCCACCTCATTACTTTTTCTTAGGATACGTATCAATTCAGGGTTGTCATATATGACAAGGCCTGCTGACTGGTTTTATGTAAATAATGGAGTTTAAAAACAGCAACTCTTCAATTTTATGTGCACTTTCTCACTGAGAATGTTTAACGGATTTCCTTTTTTATTTTCAGATATTTATTTTTGGTTTTTACCATTTTGATTTAACCTGAAAATACCCATTGAAATCATGATCTCTTTCACAAAAGTGATCTGGCCAAGAGTTGAGCAACATACATCAACATAAAAGAAAATGGCTCTACTCTTAGATGTTTCTCTTGTTTAAACTCTTTACTAGAAAGTAACTAGAAAGTAAAACTCAGGAACATCATTCTGAAAACTTGCTGGAATTTTGTTTTACACCTCTGTCCTTTCGTGTAGTTGGCTTGTAATCACACATATACTGTACAAACATGGAACTAGTTCTGTTGGCTAGGTTAACATCGGTACTATTTTGGCAAAGTTTACTGTTGTCAGGAAAATAAAAGGGAGAAGTAGCTCATATTTGTGTATAATTGTGTGTACTGGGCCCCCAATTTAAATCCAGAACAAAGGTAACAACAGTACAGTTTGTGATAAAATATAAACAGTTACTGTATCGTCACATAGAACTCAGTAGTCATCCATCTTTGCCATTTGGACGACATTTAATGTAATCAGATAGAAGCTAATTGAAGAAGTAGGTGGACATTAATTTGTTCACAAAACAAATTCTGTATATTTTCTCAGCGCTGACTTTAAACACTCAATTTAGCAGTCATCATTTCAGGCTTTTTCCAGCCTGATACAACATCAGCACCCCAATGATGAGTAATTTCACCCCCTACTGTGCACATCTTATGTGTTTATCTGCACTCAATCATTCCTCCTGCAGTGCTCGTGAGCATCATAATGCCACTACCTGTTAAGTTCCACGTGTATTTGACCTACTATTCAGGGGTTGCTCTGGTTCAAACATTTATGGCTGAATAAAAGTTCATTTCAGCTTAATTCAGGTTACAGCAAAATCATCTCAAGGCAATTTTTTTTTAAAGATGCAATCAAATTCAATCCTATTCATTGTAGTCCCGTTAGAATTAAAACAAATTGATTATATGAGCCACATTAGCCCAGTTTATAACTGTGTTCATGTCAGCCAACATATAAAGAGAGAATTACCCAGCTAAGGAAACCAAGGGATCATATCAAATCTTCCATTTGATCCATTTCCCATTCCTAAACTGTACACGATGACAGCAAAGAGGAAAAACTCAATTTTGAAGCCAGGAGAATCAGAACCAGGAGGGGCAGCCATCTGCCTGTTTGGCTGGGCTGGAGCGTATCAGAGCCGCTCGTTGGACAACGTGGCAGAAACAGTGTCATCTTTTGTTAGTCAGTGATGTAGGTGAACCCAAATAAGTTGACTAAGGTGATAGTGTAGCATCACCCCTCTGTCACACCATCTGCCTGGCACCCTGTCACACCAGCAGCGTTTCAGAGCAGAACGTCTCTGCAGCTGCTGGATTCTCCAGCTAACTCGATCGCACAAGAATTGCAATGTCACATGATGCAGGGTTCCTGTGGGGTCTTGAAAAGTTTTAAAAGTCTTCAAGTTGACAGCAGTGGTCTTAAATTTTATATGGTACTTCTTAAATTATGTTTTACTACAAGGGATTTTAGTCACTTATGGCTCAGAACAATATAGAAGTTTTCTGTCAAATTGATTGCTTTTGCTTTAATCCCTGATTGAGTTAAAGTGTTTTGGAGAAATGTCTGACACACACCTACAAAGTGACTGTAGTTAACTGATTCCCTCCCGCACCAACCTGACAATAAGAATTAAATTAAGAACAAACTTGTCACTGACTTTGCAAGTAGAAATGATCGAGGAACATTTCACGCAACACACACAGGAAGCCTTTATTTACATTGTGGATTTGTGAGTTTTTTAACATACAACATATACTGTTTTTGCCATATATGTGTGGTTGTTCATTTTATCTTTTTTGACATTATCTTTGTAAGCGTAGAGGGATCTGTGTTTTTGCCGGTGTGGCCGTGAAATGGGCAGTAAGTCTGTTCTAAGTGGTCTTAAAAAGGTCTTGAAAAGTCTTAAATTTAACTTGTAGAAACATGTAGGAGCCCTGTGTTTAAGACAATAAAACAGCAAAAGGATTATTTAGCCATTACGACACGTGGGTCATATGCTTCCTCTTTGTTTGATCACTTTTCCTTGTTTTTTGTGCACCTACCATGGATGAGTGAGTTAAAACGTTCAAACGTCTCGTCATCCATGGTGTCTAGTATCAAGTGAGACCTTTTGTCACCTGATGGCTTGGTGCCCTTGACATTGGATATGACGCAATGTTGATATTTTAGAGTAAAATGTAATCCAGAATTTAGAATTGACCAGATCCACTTTGCTTTTCATCGACTGACTTTCTGCCAGAGCGATCCACTCTGCTCAATGTTGATGAGGTTTCCAAGCAGCAAAAATAAAACAGAATAGAACAGAATAGCCGCATAATTTCAGAGAATGCTAGACGCTTCATTGCCGCTTCAGAAACAGTGTGTGGTGCGTGTAGTGGAAGCATTCTGATCTCACATTTATGTTACATTATTCCTTTACTCAATTACTGAAAATGAAAGAAAACAGAACGTTACTGAAATAAAAGTTTCATTACATGATTTTTTTTTACATACAGTAGATCTGAATCCATCATTTATGCAAATGATGTAAAAGTTTATGTGCAACCAAACTCATCTGTATAAATGCTCAAACAGAAAAATGATTTGAAGCTGTGACTGTGATTATTGTCAAAATCTGTGCAGATGTGCCAGCAGTCAGTCTCTGTTAGTCCTTTGCAACTGAGTGAGCCAAAGAGAACCTAAATATCCCACATCTGCCAGCATGTTAGTCTGTAAAGTGGAGGCCAAATGCTCAGTGGTGCCCACAACCTGAAGCATAGCTGAGAGGAGCTTTTAGTGTCCCAGCTAATTTGAATTAAGTACAGTATTAAGCCTGCTGGAGCTGCAGAGTGAATAGCCACTTCAACCTACACATCCCTGCTCTGAATATTTACAGGGTTTAAACTTGCTTTTTCTTTGCTTAAGGGGAAATTATGTATTCGATGTGCAGCATGTTGGCAGAGCACGCACATCTGGCCTTTTGCGTGTCGGAGAGTAATGAAATTGTTCAAAGCAACGGAATCATGTGATAATATATTTTTAGCTTAAGTGTATATGTAAGTTTTGAGTCAAATTAGAAACTATGTACAGCCCAACTGAAGCGGTTAATACTTCCTCACAGACTTCTTTGATGCAATAAAACTGGTGCTGACAGACTCACTGCTCTTACGCACAAAATGGGAATTGATTTATTTATTAGACCTGTTTGTCCATTTTCTGCACATGTAGCCACAGAGGTTCTAGTTTCAGACACAATGTTTGGTCACACTTTGCATCCATCCATCACTTTGGTCAAGCACAAGCTGTGTTCAAACTTTGATGGAGAAAAAAGCTTTTTTCTCTCACTGAGCATCGTCCACCCAGGTGGTAGATGGCGCTTTGGGACTGAAAATCTCTCTTCAATGAAAGAGATACCTGCATGTGAAAGATAGATAATATATCTGATGGGGTGAAGGAGATTGGGCAGCTCCATGAATCAGGTACAAGGAGCTGGAAGGTCTGCTAATGACGACTGGGATGTTGGGGCATAAAAATGGCTTAAACTATTTGTTAAACATGTGGAAGAATTGGAGGCCGACCAAGGAGCAGATGTCTGAGCGACAACGATGACGAGAATGTCTCTGTGAGATGTAACAGCACAAACACATGCTGATAAGCTCCACTCCTCCCTCTTTACCTCTTTCTGCCACAGCTTCTCTTTATCATGCTCAATAAATAATTACAATAAAGCAGAATGAGTCAATTTACATCCTGGATGGCTTGGATCTGCTTCCAAAGCAGTCCTTCAGCATCGTAAAAAGCCTGAAAGTCATAAAAATTGTCAGAAAGAGATAATGGGTGCTGTAGAATGCATGTGCTGCATTTTCACTCAAGTCTGATTTCAGTGGGAGAAACAGACGCTCAAGGCTGTAAAATGTGTGTTTGCATGCAACAAATCTGTGGTTACTGCTAATGTATAAACCTCTGCCTTGAAGGGAGTGCATTAGGGGTGTAACAAAAAATACTATCTACATTGATTCAATGAACAATAAGCCAATAGCATCAATCCAAATGAAAAACATCAGTGAAACGCTGATGAGGTAATCATTTATATGATTTCTTTAAAAAAGAACATGTGAAATTGTTTTAATTTGCTATGCAAATATCACATATTTTCCCAATTAATCAATACATTTCATCATGACCAAATTATGAATTTACATCCCCAATACAAAACATCAGCTTGTATTTGAGCTGCGCCATTGCTGCACTTTGGGAATTCACTGGGTGAAAATACAGCCATGGCGGCCCAGTATGACTGAGTCATGGTGAGTCACGCGTCTGGGTCTGCATTTGTGATTGCTGGGAGGAAGTAATGACTAGTATTAAGCTACATTATAGGCTGTAATGAAAAATGATCAAACTTTCTACCAAGAATCTTATTTTCTATTGGAGACACATCTATTGATCCATATAGCGCACTGAATTATTGCCCAGTCCTAGGATATGTAAACATAGACCTAAATGTTTTAAAATACTACATACAAACATAAAAGTCACATCTTGGCTCAATAATAGATAATCCGCACACCGAAAGACTGTTACTGTCTAGTCTATCCCTTAACTTTCACTATGACTCAACCACTGAGCCATATCTGCCAATTAACGCCAGCACTGATTCATTGCAACTTTTGCACTTTTAGGTTGGCTGTGATCTTAATTTATCTACTTTTGTACTCATTTAAATATACAATGTTTCCCACTATGTCAGATGCATGTGTGTAATGAAATATTTGACAGCTCTGTATACAAAGTTGCTGCATCTGCGTGAAGCAGTGACTGTTAAACAATGCACACAAACAGCACAAACACTGGAAACTCAACTTTCTGCTCCATCATTAACTGAAATGCATCAAAGTTAATCTCAGGTGTTAGGAATTAAATTCATGCAAGTGAGTGGAAATGAAACGAAGTGAGAAATCACTAATATTCAGTTGGACTTCACAGTCAGGGGAATCTCCTCTGACCTGAAAGAAAATAGAGAAAGATTAGAAAATTATTTTGATAATAAAGAATTAATTAGTTTGAATTCAAAGGAAAGCTAGTTGACAGAAAGGTGAGAATTTTTAATAAAAGCATAACAAAAGAAAATGTACACCCTGGATTCAGATTCAGATTTACTTCAAAATAGAATTCCTTTCAAGTTTAATCTTACTTCTGCTAACAAACCGGCAAAAAACTGCAGCCAACTTACCGGATAACTTCCCTGGTGGAGAAAAACATATAATTGTGACTTAAAACTCTGTGAGCAGTCTGCAAACTGACATTTGACCCTCGTTCTAATGCCTTCCTTTCCTGCATCCCGGCAGCTTAGCAATACTTGATAATAAGTTAACTCTTCCAAGAAGAAACTTCTTTTCTTTGAAGCGTATTTTGCCTGAAAATACTTTGATGTGAAATCTAAAGAACCAGATTATGGTACCTTCCCTGTAAAGGTGTAAACAGCTTTACCAGCCTATTTATGCAGTTTTACACTAAAATCTGTCTCCGTTTGCGTCGCCTTCTAAAAAAGAAAAAAAGCTGCACCCATCTCAAATGCCGGGATCAAATGCATCAGTTACACGGCAGCTGCAGCAATCATAAATCATTTAAGGAAGGGCTCTTATTGCGGATCAAACTTAAAAGATGGAAGATGACGATGAGAAGAAGTGCGAGTCTGTCTTTCTTTGCCTGTTTAATTTATTTTTCACCTTGTATTTCATGCCAATACAGTAAAGACATGGCTGTGAGAAAAGGAGGGGCTGGATTGTAGAAAGATGAGACAAGAGGAGGAAATTGCTTGGGGGAAGAAATGGATGAGATGGGAGATTAAGGGAAGGGTGAGGACAGGGGTGAGGAGGGCAATAGAAAGCACATGAGAATGATGAAACAGAGGGGAGAGGAAAGGGTGAAAGCCAGAGATGTGGCGAGTGAAAAGCAAAAAAGACAGGGATCAAAACAGAATATAAAAGGGGAATAAAGGGCAGGAGAGGATGAAATGAGAGGTAAAAAATCCCTGAGCTGAGAAAGAAAGAGGGGAGAAGTGACAGAGGTGAAGAGGAGCAGAGGAACGGTGAAGAGAAGAGGACAGGGAGGAGGCTGGTACCCCTGTGGTTTTGCTTGGGGGAGGTCTGGACCTGCTACCTCTCTTAATGAGCACCGTGGAGAGTGTGTGTCGAGCGGTATTCCACTGTGTTGAAAAGTGTGTGCTTTCTGCCTTTCTGTCTGTGTTCCTGCCTGTACGTGTGTGTGTGAGGGTTTATTCCCATGGCTGTGTGTGCTCTTGTAGATCTGTGCTTGTCGGGGCCAATCTGAGTGGCAGACCTTGTTAAAGTTAAGGATGGAGGCAAAACCTCTGCAATCTAAGATCTTCAAATGACCAAACCTGCTTTATGTCTCCTACTGTATGAGACATTTCCTGTCTTGTACTGTTTTTATGTTGACTTGACAAAAACAACATACTGAAATCCAGTTACACTAAAGATCATTCAGTAAACACTCACGCTGGAGAAAGCATTTTCTTTTTAACTTTAACCAACTCAAAAACCTCTTCAACTGATATTTCACATGGACTAAAGACAAACATGTCAAACATACTTGTCAACATTGGGTAGGGAGATTATTTTCATATCGACCCAAGGGATGTACAATAACTTAAAAAAACAACAACAACAACAACAAAAACCAATACCGATAATTGCTAAATTTCAGCTTCTAAAGGTGGTTACCAATAAATGATAACAGATTACGCACACATACTACCTATCATCAAGCATAAAGAATCAAAATTCCCAACTGTATGGGGTACTTAGTGTCTAAAATAAGAAGGGAAATTGGTTTGGAGGCAGCATGGGGCCTTACCTGTGAAGCAGCAGTTTTCTTTCCCCAATCACAATATCTCAGTGAGAAAAGCTTAAAACTGGGATTTTCAACTTCTGCACGGTCATTCTTCCATCTGTATGGGTAACAACTGCAAGCTGACGCAAGCTCTACATATCCACACACATGCACACATACAGGCATGCATGTATGCATGCTCTCATCATATGCACACAGAGCAAAACATAAAAATTAAGCAACGAAATTCGCTTTTCAGTCACTTTAAGATCACACAGACAGCATCTGAGTGATGACTTTTTCGTCTTCTTCTTCTTGTGTTCTGGCAGGCTGTACAACGTAAAGGTTGCCAGATACTGTGACAAATATTCCTCACAAGCTTACTTGTTTGCTTAACTGTAAAAATTGGGATATTAGCGGGGTAAATTACTGATCGGGAACATGACAGGAGATAACTAAAAAAATTGGGAGTCTCCCATGTGAATCGTGAGAGTTGGCAAGTATGATGTCAAAGCATCATGGGGCAATACCAAGCGGCAACCTCTGGCAAGAAAAATGAAGCTACTTCGTGTTTACCAAAAGTTGTAGTTCACCCCTCGTCCACTAGGGGCTGTCTACAAAACAGAGTCAATGGGCACTATGCACAACTCCATTATTCCTTTCATTACTGTAAAAAAGTGATCAATCAGTCAGAAAAGTATGACATTTTCTGACAGCCTGTTACACTCATGTCACAAGTGTGAGAGGGGAAAACTGACACTTCTCTGTTGACATGAAACCATCTTGACACTGGAAGATAAGCTGGTTTTTGGTTTAATATGATATAACATGATGGATGGAATTGATATTTTAGTTTAATGTTTTAGATTCTGAAATTCCAAATTAATTTTGAGACAGTTTCCTAAAAACAAAACAAAAATAAAACAAACAAACAAACACACAAGAAACTCAAATATGTTCTTTAAAATTGTGCATTTATAAGCTTTTGTCAAGAAAAACCTTAAAATATCTGGAATGATGCCTGTGGGAACCAGAAGTATAAGCCATGGCTAAATTTTCTTAGCTTGTGCAAATGAATAGCTGTAAATGGGGCCTTGCAGATTCCAAGGAATCCTCAGCCACTGCATTGATGGCTGACTTATTATAACTTATAAAATCATAATTGACATTTTTAAAAGGTAAAACTGTTTTTTAGTCAACACATTATTCCACAGGAGTTTGTGGAAAAGCCACTGAAAATGAGCCCGCTTACATGCAGATACAGATAATCCAAGTGATCATGTAAACAGCAAAATCTGATACTCTTTATCAGATAACTACCATGATTGGATTATGAAAAATCGGATTTACACAGATAGAGTTCTCCCCAATACATTTATGTCTTTTTGCGTGTACCTCCAGTCTCAAAAACTTCTTTAAATTGTAATCTTTTTTTAGGATTTATTTACTTATACTGTACTTATTCATGATAAGACAGAAAAAATCCTGCCTGATGCTGTAAGAAAATACCATAGCTGTAAGATGGCGCCCTTCCACATCACCCTCATGTTTTTTCCAGCTTACTGGGTAAGTTTGGTGGGTTGCAGAGGTCCAGCTCATCTGCAAAGCAGCAGCAAAGAATGTTGTTTTAAAGTTAAGAAACTTAAAAAAAATGACTTGACTTTGAATAATTGCTTCAGGTTAAAGTGTTTTTTGACCATTGAATATATCAATTTTTCTCATATAAAATAAAAAAGCACAGCCAGCTTTGGCCAGTGTAAGGTTATGCAGATCCACCTTCAAGTAGTCAAGCTCTCACTGAGTCCACGTCAACTGATTGATCTACCCCATTTACACATCCATTTGCACATATTAAGCAGTGATTCTCAGCTGGTGGGTCAAAAGTGGGCCACAGACCTGTTTTTAGTCAGTCAGTCAGCCTTTACCTCGACAAAATGTTGTCGGGATCAAAGATCATCCCCAGTTCTCCCATTGATGCCACCAGATTCCAGTCTCTGATGTCAGTGGAACACCTCAGGTTGAAGTGAGCACGAGGGTTGTCACGATACTAAAATTTCAAACTATCGATATCTATAAAAATATTCGATACTCGATACCATATTTGTATGAACTTAAACATCTCTTATCTTATGCTAGTTGAATAAATGCAAATAAATCCAAAAAATATACCCAAATATAATGCAATTTGACAATATTTTAAGGTTGTTTGAGGTATTTTTTTTAAAACGTAAAACATAAAAAAATAAAAAAGTAACAATAGTAAAAAATATACAAACAACAGTTTTCTGAGGTAGTGAAAAAAAACAGCAAAAACATGGTTTTAACTCTGCAAAATATAATAATAATAATAATGATAATAATAATAATAATAGCAACAATGACACCATTTTTTTTTTTTTTTTTGGTTTGAGGTAAACACAAAAAAATAATTAAAACAACATTTTGAGGTATTAAACTATACCTGTAGACAGCAACCAGCTCTGAACAGGGCAACAGTACTCATTTGTTCATTTGTCATAAAAGTATTGGTGAAATGAAGGAGTTCTGTTGCAGGTAATGTTCTAATGCAGGTAAGACCCACTCCCGCTGCCTCCTTCACCCGCATTATATAGCGATCATACACAGACGGCAAGAAATGTGAATATCATCCGAAGAAATTAGAGTGACACATAAATGTTACTGGTGAGTTAATACACATATTCCTAGCAATAAGGTCCAGGTTGGGGAATGCGAACTAGCAATGGCGCTCACCGTCACTAATAATGGGTTTTTAAGTTACATGATAAACGGGAGCTTTAAGTAACTAACCTGTCGGAATTCATCATGAAGGCCAGGATGTCGGTCCTTCATATGTTTCGCCAGGTTTGCTGTGTGCTGCTGGATTTTGTTGTGACCGCTTTGACGCACTGTTTGCACACAGGCCTGTCTACGTCTTTTGGTTTTCCTTCGTCTGCTGCATGCCAAACACTTCCAAACAAGACTTTTTCCTTTTTCATTTTCTAATAAGACTAGCTGGCCTTGACTTCCAGCAACATGAGAAACATGAGCTGTCAGGATCTCTGCCTGCCTGTCGGTCAGCCGCTGTTTACCTGGCCGGCTGCTGCCTGTCGAGTTCGTGCGCACTGCAGTATTGATACCATGGCAAATTAGTATTGTATCCAGATACGGCGTTTGAGTGTTGATACTTTATGGAGTATCGATATTTTTGACAACCCTAGTGAGCACTACTTCAGTTTTTTAGGGCAGTGTCTTTCAGTATGAAGTAATAAGAAGAAAGTTTAATTATATATTGATTCTTTTGAGTTGCACTTTTTGTTTAATTTAATTCAGTTTAATTTAAGTTTGTGGTTAAAATCTGCAATGTCAGTTGTCATATGGGCCTTTTCCATTGCAGCTGCACACGGCACGGTACAGCACAGTACAGCACCACACGCTAAAGACGACCAGGACGGTTTTTGTTTCCACACAGGAGAAAGAGAAGTCTACCACCTGGAAGTGGGCCGAGTAGACGTGGTTGAGACTCCCGTGACATCACTACCGTGCCACGTCGTGGGCAGTAAAGTAAAAACAACACTGGAGGCATTGGACGATGTCGAGCTGTTGTTTTCTCTGTGGCTTGTAGTCACCGAAAACAGAGCCAGATATCTTTCAAAGAGGCGAGGTGAAACGCGTATGACGCCTTCCTTTGGCTAATCAGTGGAGAGCCGTCAGGTACGTCACGTTTAGTATAGGTTCAGCACGGTTAAGAGCTGGCTCTGAAACAGGTGCGAAAAATCGTAACGGCTTATAATGGGGTTTTCCCAGAGGAAACACAAATAAAGCGTGCCGTGCAGTGTGGAAAGGATACGAAAATTGGCAGTGGAAAAGGCCCAATAGATTCAGTGAGTATCCTCAGCTTAATTTTATTTATCACTGATTTAGAAGAACTTTTTATTTACTTCTCAGCTACACTTTTTATGACATATTGTGCATGAAAGCACCAACTGAACCTGTTAAAAATGGGTGTTAAAGAAATATTTTTAAGCCTATGTTTAAACTTTTATTAAGGGACAGAATATTATAACAATTACAATATTTGTAATCAGAGAGTGGGTACTTGGCTATGTCTGAGTTTTTTTTGGATTTACTTCTCATGCATGTAAGCACAATTAATTTTGAACAGAACCATATTTTCATTAAATAAATTTGAGAAGTTAAAATTTTTCCTCAGTTTTAGTGGCAGCTTATCATTGAGGGCGATACTGGGTCTTGAACCCACACACAATGAGAATCACTGGTCTAAATTGTTATTATTTTCCCACATTGTTGCCTCACTTCCAACCTTGCTCCTTCCTTTAAAATGTCTACCTTGATCTGTTATGTTGCTCCCTCAACCATTCAGTGTTGCCTATAGAAGAGTAGTAATTTCCCAGAACAGATCCAATTACTCGGCTGAAAATTGCTTTTAACTGTCACTATGATTGATGATGGTTTTAATTATCTTTTAAATGAGATTGGTCCTGACAGACACATCTGCATCATCACAGCATCTGTGTTTGATTAAAGAGTTTTTTGTTTTTTTTATGCAAGTGATGTTTCAGGAAATTCACATTTCATAGTCAGAGGTGGAAAAAATTCTGAAAGCTATAATTAAGTAAAAGTATATTTACTTTGTCTAAATTCTACTCAAGTACCCATCTAAAAGTAAAATAAGTACTTAATTAAGATTTGAGTTAAAGTTACTTTATTATTTAAAGTACTTGCTGTAAAACGAACGAGTTATAAATCCAATCCTATTTTTTTTTTATCAACTTTTACAATACTACAATAAAAAACAGAGGAAATAAAACCAAATCAAAGTATCCAAGATAATGATAGATACTGTTGAGCAATTCCCCATCAACACACTGCACTTATTTTCTTTCTATATCAAACATAAATCATATGAAGAGTTCTTTTCCAAAACGAGTTAACCACCATTTAGAAAAAACAGACTTACAAGTGCCTTGCGAAAGTATTCAGCCCCCTTGAACCTTTCAACCTTTCGCCACATTTTAGGCTTCAAACATAGATATAAAATTTAAATTTTTTGTCAAGAATCAACAAGTGGGACACAATTGTGAAGTGGAACGAAATTTATTGAACAATTTAAACTTTTAAAAAAACATAAAAAACTGAAAAGTGGGGCGTGCAATATTATTCGGCCCCCTTGCGTTAATACTTTGTAGCGCCACCTTTTGCTGCAATTACAGCTGCAAGTCGCTTGGGGTATGTCTATCAGTTTTGCACATGGAGAGACTGAAATTCTTGCCCATTCTTCCTTGCAAAACAGCTCGAGCTCAGTGAGGTTGGATGGAGAGCGTTTGTGAACAGCAGTCTTCAGCTCTTTCCACAGATTCTCGATTGGATTCAGGTCTGGACTTTGACTTGGCCTTTCTAACACCTGGATACATTTATTTGTGAACCATTCCATTGTAGATTTGGCTTTATGTTTTGGATCATTGTTCTGTTGGAAGACAAATCTCTGTCCCAGTCTCAGGTCTTTTGCAGACTCCAACAGGTTTTCTTCCAGAATGGTCCTGTATTTGGCTCCATCCATCTTCCCATCAATTTTAACCATCTTCCCTGTCGCTGCTGAAGAAAAGCAGGCCCAAACCATGATGCTGCCACCACCATGTTTGGCAGTGGGGATGGTGTGTTCAGGGTGATGAGCTGTGTTGCTTTTACGCCAAACGTATCGTTTTGCATTGTGGCCAAAAAGTTTGATTTTGGTTTCATCTGACCAGAGCACCTTCTTCCACATGTTTGGTGTGTCTCCCAGGTGGCTTGTGGCAAACTTCAAACGAGACTTTTTATGGATATCTTTGAGAAATGGCTTTCTTCTTGCCACTCTTCCATAAAGGCCAGATTTGTGCAGTGTACGACTGATTGTTGTCCTATGGACAGACTCTCCAACCTCAGCTGTAGATCTCTGCAGTTCATCCAGAGTGATCATGGGCTTCTTGGCTGCATCTCTGATCAGTCTTCTCCTTGTTTGAGATGAAAGTTTGGAGGGACGGCCGGGTCTTGGTAGATTTGCAGTGGTCTGATACTCCTTCCAGCTCAATATGATTGCTTGCACAGTGCTCCTTGAGCTTGGGAAATCTTTTTGTATCCAAATCTGGCTTTAAACTTCTCCACAACAGTATCTCGGACCTGCCTGGTGTGTTCCTTGGTCTTCATGATGCTCTCTACGCTTTAAACAGAACCCTGAGACTATCACAGAGCAGGTGCATTTATATGGAGACTTGATTACATTACACACAGCTGGATTCCATTTATCATCATCAGTCATTTAGGACAACATTGGATCATTCAGAGATCCTCACTGACCTTCTGGAGTGAGTTTGCTGCACTGAAAGTAAAGGGGCCAAATAATATTGCATGCCCCACTTTTCAGTTTTTTATTTTTTTAAAAAGTTCAAATTATCCAATAAATTTCGTTCCACTTCACGATTGTGTCCCACTTGTTGTTGATTCTTGACAAAAAATTAAAATTTTATATCTTTATGTTTGAAGCCTGAAATGTGGCGCAAGGTTGAAAGGTTCAAGGGGGCTGAATACTTTCGCAAGGCACTGTAACTGCTTTTCGTTACTGTCGGGTACAAACCTCCTATCTCCATTTGATATAATTCAAACCCTCTACATCATGTGAGTGTGATTCGGTGAAAATATTCAAAAAGTAAATGAAGAGTTTCTTTGCAGAAGCAGTTAACTCCGTTTTTTCTAAATGGTGGTTAACTCGTTTTTGAAAATAACTGTATATATTCTTTGAACAAATGAGCACACTGACTGCTTATTCAAAGGTAGTGTCTAGAGTCCCCCCAACGTTTCTAACTGAGCGGCCCTCCCTTAGGGCTAATGGCCGTCTCGCTCTTCAGCCTATTCAGCTTCAAGCCTCTCTTTCAAAGCTCGGAAACAGGTAAAAGCCAAACCGATAATCTAAAGCTCTTTTTACCGCAGGGTACTCCCTCTTCTTCACTTCATCCGCCCCTTTTTTTTCCTTTGTTTTGTGTTTTTTTCTTCGACAGTTCAGGTGACTGGGGTTTGCTCCAATCATGAGATTATCCCCATTATCTCCCTCTGTCATAATCTGCCAATATAAATCTCCGCCCAGAAATGTCCCGAACACACCAAAACAAAGGGAAAAAGGGAATTACAGACAGGGAGAGAGGGAGTTGCAAACAAACCACCGCACAAGAGTAGAGGCCCAAAGGTGCAAATTGAGATGGATTTCACTTGCACAAGTCTAACGTTTATTTTCAGGGGGAAACTCAGGACTCTACCTTTAAGAAATGAAACAAAGTGCTATGCTCCACAAAACATTCTGCCCACTGAATACCAGCTTTGGACAAATTTGTCAGCAATTGCATGAAGTGTTTGCCTTGTTTGCTTTTGAACACAAAGAGCTTGCTGAGATATGGCCGAGGATTTCCTTCTTCATCTCTTCCATGGGAATTCAGTGTCTGCTTGGCAATTCTCAGCCATCTTCATCTCCATCTCTTGCACGGCACCAGCCGTCATCAGTAAGAGTTCTGTCTGCATAATTTTCCTTTCAGCTGGTGTTTTGCCAGATGTTACAGAAGTACATTGACAATGGTAATCAACGATCCGTAACGTTCAGCATTAAACCCGTTCAGGCTCATGTTCCTCCCCCTGCATTTCATGTTTTTCTCAGTAATGGGGGAGGGTTCCAAAATAGTGAAGTAAATTACTTGAGTCAAGATGTACTTGAGTAAATGTAAGATTACCCATTTCAAAACTTACTTAAAAGGTACAAATTACTCACAAAAACTTCTCAATTACAGTAACTTGAGTAAATGTAAATAGTTACTTTCAGCCTCTTTTCATATTGTACTGGTCACAATAGGGAAGACAGAAAAGTTTAGATGCTGCCAAACCAATCAAATCCATTGATCTGAGGTTCTACCAAGTTATAGGTGTGCTGTTTTTTTATTGGACTGGTTTGTTTCTGTTTCAAACACGATAAAATGGTCGACCTCTGGGTAGGTGGCCCACTAATTCTTCTAACTGGCCCAGTTAAACTGTTGGGTGGACCACATCAGACTGGGTCACAGCCCTGTCTGTGTCCAGTCAAAGGCCAGACAGAGTTGATTCAATCTAGGTGTTACCTGTGTTTTGTCCATATTTACACTTGAACGTGTGATTTTCTGCGTGTTTGGTTGAGTAAGGAGAAGTTAAAGTGTGTTTTGGGAAGTGGAATACAATTACAGCAGCTGGAGGGGGCACAGAAATTGAATCAGCCTCTGTGTTTATGTGTGTGTGATGAGGTACTCTTCACTTTATCTGCTCTGTCAGCTTCTTCTGCTCTAATTCGCCATGACTGCTTGCTACAACCTGTCATTTCAAACAGGAGGCACCTGTGTATGTGCAGGAAGTTCCTGTGTGTGCATCTGAGTCTTGTCTCCATTACAGACTTTCTACTTTCACTTTGGAGTCACCTCTCTGACCAAAGCAATTCAATCAAGTAGAAACATACATCCAAACATTATTGTGTTTGTGTGAGTGTCGTGTGTTGTTTATTAACAGAGTGCAGAAATGAAGCATGAAGTGTGTGTCTTTGACAGCTGGTGAGAGTGATCGGTGGAATTTTTCTTTTCTCTGTTCTTTCCTGCACACATAAAGGTAACAAAGAAGGTATCCTACTGATTAATTCTGCAAATAATCATAGTCAAACTCCTCTCAAAACGCTGCTTTAAGACTTTAAGATGTGCACCGGGGCCGCTCTTAGCTGTTTAGGTGCCCTGAGCACAACTGCTTTGTGGTGGCCCACAATTTTTCAGTCTGATAGCTATAAATGATAATAAAAAAAAACAAACAATTTGTCATTCTACAGTGTTCATTTTTTAGATAATTTGTTGTTTTTCCTGTTTACCACTAAAATCAGCCCCATGACAGGTCCATACATGAAACATTATCTGATAAAATTAAAACCGAGTTGTAAAATTTGTGAAGGGAGAGGCTTGCTACGACAAAATTATGCCATATGCAGTAACACAGCTAGAATAATGGCCAAATTTAGAGGAAAAAATGGCCTAAATAGGCAAAAATATCCACAATGATGCACAGTTTAATGTTGTCTTAATGCTCTCACAGTAGTTCCAGATGTAGCCAAAGATCAGTAAGTTTCACAAAATCACTTCACTGAACTGTAAGATGAAGAGATGAAATCTAAATAAACAAAGCTACTTTTGCTCCAATGATTCCACCAAACATTGAAATATTAATGAATTAATGAATTAAAGGTTGAATCTGGAATACGGACAGAACAGCGACATCACGTGTGTCTAGGTTGTAGTTGCAACGGCAGAAAAACACCTCCAGCCACTGGGATGCCAGAATCTGCCGATATGCAAGTGACCAACAGTCTGCATCATGTCCAACAAGTAACGCAGAGGAGTTTATAACCGACAGCTAACGTTAGCCATGTTAGCAAACAAGCTAGCTTACCGATCCAGGAGGAAAGTCGCCTTTTCTGTGTTTTGACTCCGTGGAAAACGTTTATGTGGGTCCATTTAGTGAAGTCTTCACCTAAATTTACTCCAGGTTTTGCTCTTCTCAGGTCACTCCTCCTCAGAAACAGATAATATCTCCAGGGCTCTGAAGCAGCTGCTTCACTCGTCGTCTCAACGGTTTTCCCCTGTACAAGCCTGACTATGACCAAAATATTGTTTCCACACAGAGATCGTATTTGGCAACCCGCAATGGCGGCGTGTATTGGCTTATAGACGTAAATAAAATGCCATTATCGAACCCGTAAAAAAATATTTTATAATTATTTTTAGGGTAAATATAATTTTTCTAGGAAAAGTTGTACTTTCATTCTGTACACCCCCAAACGACCCGTGGAGGTATTATTTTTGAAAAAATATAGCTTTTAATAAAAATGTTCCATATTCAACCTTTAATGAATGAATGAATGAATTAATTCATTCATTTTTGTACACATTAAACATTAGATCAACAAAAAAAATACATGAAATTAGCACAACCCTGATTACATAAAGAAAGAAAAAAAAAAAAAGATCTGTGCAATGTCTTTGCAGCTTTGTCTGTCAAACTTGGGTTTGTGGCTAAATTGAACACACCACCACCAGAAAATTGGTGGTGGTGGTGGTGGGGGCAACCTCTAATTGTTTATGTTAATCATGATCAATAAATACAATCAACATATTTATTTTGTATTGTTTATATGCATCAACAAAGTTCATATTAAAACAGATTGTGACATATTACATGTAAGTGTCATGTTAATATTGTCACTGGGCTCACAGAATCAGTTCAGCTGAGAAGAAAACATTCAGTTGCCGTTGCAGTGACATCACTGAACATGTCAGAAGCTCAATCAATACAGTGAACAATGATGCTTCTCATTTAAATCTCTGATTGGCTGGAAGTTAAGGGGGGCGAATCTCTGTGTTCTTCATTTCTGTGTGTGTGGGTGTGTGTGTGAAAGGAAGATATTATGGACTGACGCTACAACTGTTTGCGGCTAATAGCTCTTTTGGAGTTGGTGTGGCCAACAGGTTGTAACACATGGACAACACACTTAAAAATGTTGGGTTGAAAACAACCTAAATATTGGACAGAACACATGCCAGGTTATTTTGACCCTACAAGTTGGGTTGGTTTCCTTAAACCAACCGTTGGGTTGTTCATATAACCCAAACATAGGCTCAATTTGATTATACTGCTGGGTTCGTTCTAATAATAATAATAATGATAGTAATATATACTTTATTTATCCCAATTAGAGAACCAATTAGCAAATTCATTCTCTGCATTTAACCCATCTCAGGTTGAACCTGAGAGCAGTGGGCAGCTAATTACAGCACCGGGGGAGCATTTGGTGGGTGTTGAGGACCTTGCTCAGGGGTCTATGGTGGTTCACCTGGGTGCCGTGTCGGGGACTATGACCCGGGTCTGCTGCACCAACGCCCGCAACATTGCCACTGGGCTACCCACTCCCCCTTTCTACTCAATCAGTCGGGTGTACAAAATTGTTAACATACGTTACCCACAACAAGCTATCACTAACGTTAACTTCAAATGACAGAGAGCTCACAATCACTACTGCACATGCTCATATTACTTTGAACCATTCGTATGAGCAACATCCACGGTTACTACAATAAGCCCGCCGGATTTATTAGGGCCATAGTGAGACTGGCCCATCTATCATCCAGGCATTGCTAGCAACTGTGGGGGTTGAATGAGTGGGGATAACCGGGGGGTAGCGTTACTGTTGGTCATGCATGCATGAACATCAACCCAACATGTTGGGTAGTCCGAAATGACCCAACACAGTATAATGGAAATTACAACCCAACAGCTAATAACTCAACTGATGACAATAACCCAGCAAGTTGGGTTCTTAGATTACCCAACTTAATGAAAACAACCCAATTAAACTAACCAACAGTCTCAACTCAGCTGTTGGGTTGAAAAAATAACCCAACGATTCTTTGTGTGTACAAAGGAAATGTGATGGAGCTAAAGAGCTACAGAATGCAGCCTGATATCAGGGGATCCAAATATTATACTGGAGATACTGGCAAACCAAAACTGCAGGATCTGTCAGGATGCAACATCCTCATATCAGTGACGTTATATTTTTAAACACTGATTGCATTGAAGTTACAACTTTCCATAGGTTACATTTTTCAATGTTACCTTGCACTTATGCAACCATGTGTTTTCTGATACGTTGATGTCATAACAGCATTTTAGCTGGTTGAAAGGAGGGTGGAAACATGTCAGTGATGTTCAGATGAGCCAGCTTTCAGCCTTGTTGGAGCGCTTAAAGAGGTATCATCTGGAGATGAAGTGTGAAAATGATTTAGTCAGTCTCACTCCTTTAAGGCTTGACTCAAGGAGCTTTTTGTCTCAGTTTTAATTCATAATTGAATAACCTAGTGAGGTGGAACATCAGCTCTTGGTGACTGTACACTCCTTGAATTTGTGTTTCATGTTACGTGAATATGAAGAACTCAGAGTGACAGCTCAGTCTTTATCTGCCTGAGCTGCTAGCAGGACTTCAGCTGTTCTTATTTATCGTAAATGATGGTAATATGAACTTCGGCTATGTCTCAAGACAGTGTAGATAACTGTTTCTTTGCTATGCATATTTTACTCTCTGTCAGTTTTGATGGGTTCAGCAAGCACTCTTATAAGGTCATTGCCTGAAATAAACAGATAAAGTGTTGGGAGTATCCACCCCGCTTTATTCACCTCCTCTGAGGCGAGCAATTTCATTTCTATGACACAGAGCATTTTGAAAATAGGTGATTTTCAGTTTAAAATATTGATGCACACTGCATCATGGGGTGACAGGTAATCCTAATGTTTTATTGGATAGTGTGTTTGAAATGAATGGAAAGATGGAAGGTTGCCTTGCTGATATCATGCAAACACTAGAGGCCAGATACATGTGTTTTTTTTATGACAACTGCACGTACACACAAAGGCAGAAATGTGTACGAGGATTTTTTTTTTAGCTAGATTCTTAAAGCTCCTTTTCATAAATCTTAGTCATGAAACTACCCACATATGCACAAACCTAATTTCTTGACTGCAGCAAACATCAGTAATGGCACAATTACATAGGAATGATTAAATTAGGAATGAGGCAACTTTCAGAGGTCCAGCAGCAACTACTGCTTTATGTGTAATGGATGAACACTAGCCGGGCACACAAGCCTGACTATCGCCATGTAAGAGATACATGGTAAGTCAGTTCCCTCCATTAGAGGTGGATTTCCAATGCAAGACAAGGGGCGGGGCTAACAGGAACAAATTGAGCTGGAGAGAACCAATCAGAGAAACACAGAAGTGACACAGACGTTTTTTTGTAAGAACAAAGCCTTCAGAGCAGCAAGATGTTGTGGTTTTATGGACATGCAAGCTCATTTTAGACATGAGAAAAAGCATCGTTATAGTGTCGCTCCTCTGCGATTCACTACTTCTTTAAGAGCGATTCACTGCTTTTTTTTTCTAGAAGACTGTTTTCTCTTGTTATGTTTTTTTTCCCTTTTATCAGGTTCACAACCTCCAAGTTTACAACTTTGTAGTATGTAGTAATGGTTATTTGAAAAGGCCTTTTTTGTCCCCAGTATTAAATACTTTATGTTACACATACTGAACACACACTCAGACTTCCAGCTGCAGCTGTGTGTTTCACTAACAAATCTCTGCCTCCTTTCTCTTGTTATCCAGGCTTACTGGAGTGGCAATAATGACATTTAGTGTGTGTTCTTAGCCTTTGGGGGTGAGTGTGAGTAAGGAGTTCTCTGGGGCAGATGGCATATGGTTTAAAATGACTAAATAAAATACGTAAAGCTCTTGGCAGTAGAGCTGACAGTAGATTTAATACAAGTTAACTAAGAGATGAAATATGCAGATACAGATTTACAGACACAGATACACTGAGCAGGTCCACAAACACACTTACACACATTCACAAACTGATATCTGCAGTCACACCTGTGTTTTTTAGACTCCCAGTACAGATGCACTCTGAGTTGCATGCATGCAAACATAAAGTGCATGAACAAATATGTACCAAACATAAAACAATTCTGTTAAATCACACAGAAAACATGAATTCAGAAATGCTAAAAGTCCATGTTTAGTTACACCAGAGGGAAGTGTGCTATTAACTAAACAATGAGGAAGCTGCTTGGCTCTGACATGCCTCAAACATGTCCGCCGAGGGAGATGATCTAAGACCAACTAAAATGAGCTATAAATCAATTTAAAAAGCTAAATCAATCACACTGTAGATTCAAAATATTTGGGCCTTTTTCCAGCTGTGAAGTAAGATACCAACATAGTCAAACAGTCCAACCAAGGCAACTTAAACTGAATGGCATTCATGTCCTGCAGTTCATTCATTGAAATTTAAGTATCAGGTGTAAAATATTCTCTCCTCGGCTCTCCAACAGTGTGTCTTTGTTTAAAAACAATATCCTGAACTTAACTCCATTTCTCTGAGAACAAGAACAGCCCTCAAATGTCTCTATTGAGTGTAACTATGCCCCGTTAGGGCAGGGGTGCCCAAGTCCAGTCCTTGAGCGGTACTATCCTGCATATTGTGGTTGCATCCCTTTTCTAACACACCTGAATCAAATGAATGGCTCGTTACCAGGCGTCTGCAGAGCTGGATCACATGTGCATGAGGGAATTAGCCATTTGATTCAGGTCTGTGGAAGAGGGTATGTCCTACCTAAATGGCAGGATATCTCTCCAGGACCAGACTTGGGAACCCCTGTGTTAGGGTGCTTTCACACCTGCAAAATTTGGTCCACTTAAAGCAGACTGAAGTCCGGAACATCAGCAAGTACAGTACGTTTGGGCTGGTGTGCAACTGGACCAGTTTGTTTTGGTCCAGATTAAAGAACCATACCGAGATGATCTCTGGAGGTGGTGTCTACAGTTCCATGCGAACTGCAGTGCGGTTTGCTGATGGTGAGGCTGTCTGGCCTTGATTTGGTACTTTTACAACAGCTCCTTCTGATAAGTGAAACAGAGGCCTATCGGAGATTGCCGAAGATGTCTCCGAAATACAAGTTGGTTCAGGTTTAGGAGCTTCGCCTGTTTTCTGTAATAGTGTCTTGCAACACATCTTCTCCACGCTAAAAATAACCACATATTGTCCTCATGTCGTATGCAAGTTTCATGCTGGAAAAACAGCAGTATCGGTGCTTGCAGCACAAAGCAATGATCATTATATATTGCCACAATAACAAGCAGAGGAGCACAACAAATAAATATTAGCCAGATTTTCTCTTCCAGGATTTTTTTCTCTTCACATGCTTCGCCAATCACCTTTCACCTACTTCATGCAAAACGCAGTATTTTTTGAACAGCCCTGCCATGTGCATGAGGGATATATGACATCCATAGTGGTTGTTTCATTTGCAAAAACACTGTTGCCCTTACTCTTCATCAAAAATGCAGCTTTTTGAATGAGTCTTCACCAATTGCATCCAGTAATCTCAAGCAATTGTGGTAATGCTTTCTTTTACAGTCCCTTAATTATGAGGTATGTATCAAGCACTGTGGAATTTTAGCTACTCACATATCTTTAGTTTTGGTAGTGTCAAGTTTTAAGGAGCTGTCTTTTTCAAGTCACTGAGCTTGTCCACCAGTCCATAGAATGCTAAAAAGGAGATCATGTGCAAAGCAAATAGTTCCACCTCCACAAAAAAACATAGCACTTAAAATAGCTAATAACTGTTGGTCAGCACAATTCACCACATTGTTAGTCTGGGTCATCAAATGGTTTTAGCAACAGCGACTCACATAATCTCCTTATCTGTGCATTTTTGCTATTTTGTCTATTATGCTGCTCTGTAAGATGGGGAAAGTTTTTGCACAACAACTTTTACTCCTTTTCTAATCTATATTTTCTAAAAGTTCAAAGAGTTAGATGCATTGAAAGGTGAAACTCTCAATATCATCTTTTGACTTAAAATACCTCCAAAATTCTCAACATTTCTGCTTCAGTAACCGTTCTGTTCTGCACACCTAAAGACAATCTGAACACAGCAACTTGTCCTCAGTTTGCTCCCCACACATATACACACACCCACACACACACACGCAGTCTTGAGCACAGTCACACTCAGGATCAGTAGATGTTATCTAAGTGAGCAGTAAACAGACTCTTTAAAGTCGGTGGCCTCGGGGTGCCTTCCTCTGGTTTGTGGCTCTGTGGGTCCTGTCGCACCGTGTTAGCGCCAGCTGACATGAAAGCCTCTAATGGCTGCTATTTGTGCCTTGGAGGGGAATGGAAATCTTAACATGAGAAGGACATGAGATTCTGCTTAAATAAGTGTTATCATTGGAGGGTGTGTTTGTGTGTATAAGTGTTTTTTTTTCAGGACGTTGGGTTACGTCTGATGCTCATGTGAGGGCTCACTTTGCTGCATCTACTTGTATGTGAGTGTTTGTGGATGGAAGCCAGGTTGGTTGCATTATGTCAGTGTTTGCGTTTAGCTACTGTGGTGATAAAGAGTTAATGTGATTTATGTCATATACAAACTTCTCCAAATGAACTAAATGTGAGTTCGGGCAGAAATTCTGTTCTAGATGCATTTTTAATTTGCTAATTAAAAAAAAAAGAATATTCACTATATCATTGCACATTAGCAGAAAACAGTATGACACATTATATTTGATCATGATTACATTTAATGACAGCTACATTTAAAGAAATGAGACTAATTTAAATTAGAATATCCATTTTGTGGAAAATAACCTGACAGTTAGTCACATAAGAAACATTTTGAATGACAAAACACCCACTTCTCCACATACATAAAGAAAGTCTGAGCAAATGGGGATGGGGATAAATTGAATTTGAATAATAAACTTGGAAAGTTATTTCTTTTTTTTCTGGTTTTTAACTTTTGAAACGGGTTCAAAGTTGCACCTTGTACACTCAAATGTACAAACCATTAACTTTATGAGGAGAGTAATTATGTTTCTGCTTATTAGGTTTTCGTAAAACTGTGTTTTGGCAGCAAAACAAATCACATTTCAAAGGCAGTCCTTGTAATTTCTCCATCAGCCATTAATTTGTTGACAATAATTATCACTCTTTAATGGAAAAACATGAAAATCTGATTTTCAAAAAATCCTGTTGTGGCAGTTAAAGCTAAATGTGTGTACGTATCTTTTAAGCTGGATGCAATTTCGCATCACTTTAGCTCTAAACAACTCATGAGGACAAAATGTTTGGAATATCAACCAAGGGCATAAACTGTTTATAAAAGATGGATTCATATGATAATTTGAGCAGTTAATACTTGGCCAAAAACACACTGGTGTTACCAAGCAGAGTGCTGATTAAAGATTGGAGTGATAAATGAGCGATTTATGAGATGAAAACAAGAGTGCTTGATGATGACTTGATAATGATTTCTTTTCTGGAGACAACATCCCATCGTGGACAACCACAGAAATACACAGCTTCTGCATAAGCACAGATTGCATACTTGAACCTATGTCTGTATGTTTCCATAACAACCATATAATTTAATAACATCTGTATTATTCCATACCATGTGTATTTATTTGTGTATTTTCCAGGCTATAGTCTGAGCGGCTTTTATGTTGCCAGTCCTTAAAAGAGTTTTCAGCAAATCAATGTTCAGTTTAGCATCTATTTTGACTTAGTTTTGACAAAGTCTTGAAACCAAATGGTCATTGTGTTTTAGTGAGAATTTAGTCTCGTGAATTTTGTGAGTTATAGTTCAGTTTTTGTCAATCATGTCTAATATAATAATCAACTAAATCTGCAAATTTAGTTGTCTTTATTCGTGACCTTTGGGCCTGATTTGGACATTTTTTTGCATTCACAGCTGTTTTCAGTGCTGACAAGTGATGCATGGGCCAGAAATGGCCCACAGGTTGAGGACCCTGCCTGAACACAGAATACAGCAAGGTCCTTGTGGTCCATATGTGTCCACATGTGGCTGACTTTTGTTAGCTACACTTGCATGTAGTAAAGACCACAAGTCAATGCCAAACATGGGCCAAACAAAATTGTGCATGTGGGCCATATCGGGGCCAGATATCATGTGCTTTCTCTGAAGTGTAAAAGCAATGATTTAAGCTTTCATTTTTTCCTTAAAGGGACACTGTGTAATCGGGAGCAGCTCCCTCGTACTTTTCATGCTGCATTCGCGTGAAACCGGGCAGACCAACGACAGCCGATGCATGTAAAGTTATCACCGGCCTCTAAGTGAAGACGTGGCCCGTCAGTTACAGTGACATCAGTCCACATCTGATTTGTTGTCATGGCGATGTCGTATTGTTTTCCCTAACCCATGTTTTACCGTCTTTCGCTCGGCTTCATTAATTAAAATGACATCTGGTTTGTTACCGACGGCCGTCTACCCGACTGCACGTGAACGCAGAATCAGTGAGACGCTAGTCTCTCCCCACTGCAGTGCGGTGACTTTTCAAAGGCATTACCTCGAACTGAGCTGAAAACTCCGGTGTGTCCGGTGAGTTTCTGTGTTTTCCTACTGTCACGCTTCTCCCGAACGCAAAAACATGGCGATACGACATGGCAGCCTCCACCGAGCCGCCCCGCTCGATGTGTAAATGAATGATACGAACCGCAAATTTAGAACTTAGAGGAGCACTTCAGTTTGTTGATGGGAGTGATTACTGATTAATGAAAAAACACTTTTGAACCAAATAATCAGTTTTTGTGAATAAAACACAGGAGAACTTACACAATATCCCTTTAAATCTCTGTTGACACTTTCAACTATTACCTCTTTCTTTCAGATATTGACTTTTTGTCCTATACAGTATATCACAGCTAATAATACCCAAGCATAGGTCAGATATGTTTTCCTTCCACCTGACCACGTTTGTGATTGGATCTCTTCCCGGCTGTCCCAGCTTTCCATCCAACTAAAGCATGATTGTCTTTTCTGCTGGTGATGCTTTGTTGTTTCTGATTAACTTCATTCCATCATGTTTGCCAAACTTTGCTTGTGCTCTTTCATCATTTTGCAGTGGATTATTTGTTTTGTGAGCCTCAGTTCCCCACAATTTTGGTCATACAAACACAATTACGTGGCTTTCAAAGTCTGGACCTGGTCTTACCAACATTATCACATGTTTTCTTCTAGTTTTAGGGAAACGTGCAGACTGCACTGAAACCTTGAACACTTTACTAAATAGATGTTTCTACCCCTCTACCATATACATACTGAGCACATACACACAGATTCACACATAAAGCAGATGCACAGTGTTATGGTTTCATTATGGAAATATGTTTTCTGATGCAGAACATGTGTGTAACTATGTTTGTGTGCAGGGAGGAGATGTGTTAGACTGAATTCACAAAGTAGATCAGGGGCACTGAGACACACACACACACACACACACACACACACACACTTGCATACTGCTGTGAGCCACTTTTCTCTCTTATCCCCTGATCGCACTCATGAAATTGCAGATCTGATATTGAATATTGATAGATCCCCCACAGCCCCCCTTTGCTTGTTTATGGCTGTGTTCTAATGAGATCACTTTGATTTCTTTTTATTTCTAATGAGATCTCTGCACAACAGAGGGGCAATAAAGGCTAATTATCTCAGTATTGATTAATTAATACATGCTATTTTTATATCTTTAAGAAAAATTGAGTTTTACTAGTTTTCACCCATTGCTGGAGGTTGTTTTTCAGTAAAAGATACAGACAGAAAAAGGGGTTTTCTATTTCATTTCCCAGTTGATGTAAGTCTTGCCTGAAGAGGCATAATCAAAGCTATATCATAAATGTTATTGCACCACAGTTCTGTTTGTTATGATGGAGGAAGATAGTTGGAGCCACAAGGTGCAAGTTCAGAAGAGTGCAAAATATATTTGCATTATTGACTTTAAAATAACGTGAAATACTTTTAGTCTGACCAGCCCCAGCAGTTTTTAATGCTACTGCTAATGGCAGAATGCTTAAATTACCCCAACTCAGGCTTGACTTCAGCAGGTAGGTATTACAGGTCTGATAAGGTCAGAAATGGGGCCAAAGACTGTGTCCAGAACATTGTTAAACATTTTAAAGGGTTCCCATCTGTAGCAGTAACTGTGAGGCCAGAAAACCCAGCTTTGCCTTTCCTACCCTTCACTGCTACTGTAAGTGATCTGTAGAGCTTAGATGTCAACTTTCAATGTGAACACTTTGTTTTAGGCTCAAGATTAAAACTGTTTAAGGAAAAAGAAATGGAAAAAAAAAAAGGTGTTCATGTTTATTGTGTTCATCACAGCTCCCAGTCGCCATGAATGCAACTTACAAAGTTTACAGGTCATTCACAGAGCAAAGCAGTTTCCCCGCATGTTCCTAAACACAGATACAACCACACCTCCAAACATCTGCAGAAATTAAAAGTCCAAATTTTACTGTTATATGTCTGTGTAACAGCAAATAGTGATTGTAGGAGTTTTTTTCTAATTTGTCATTAGCTGGTTTCTTAGATGTTACAGCTCAAAGATGTTTTAAATAGCAAAATGAAGAAAAACAAGGGAAATACCAGAACATACATACACCAACACTCACTTCTACTAGATCTGAAAAAATCACTTGGTGGAATGACTTGTAGAAATCAGGGAAGCCATTTCTAATTATACTAATTATGCTGTTATTATAGATTCTGGCCAACTGCAGCAATGAAATTACGTTCTAATTGCTGAGTTTGGTTAAACGTTGTCATGTCCTTTGAGAAAACAAAGCTTGTTATTTCACAATAACCTGTTAGAGTATACAGTATATACTGTAATAGTAGTAGTAGTGGTGTGACATCCGTCAGTCAGGATCAGTCATGGGTGAACATCATGTTCATGTTGGCCATTTGCAGGTTTGGAATAGTGACGCTGATGCCTGTAGAGACCAATGAGGGAATGAAGTCGGTCATAAATTTACCCATCTGTAGTTCATATTGTATATTGTCTCCTGGAGCTGTTTCACTTTTTCCCGCATGCTTGTTTTTGTATCTCTGCATTCAACCGCTCCTTTTTCCTGGTGTTGGGTTTGAAAATCTCTCTCTCTACCTTTGTACAATCAGCTGCAAGATCCTCCCACGATTGGTTGTCAGTGGTTTTATGATCATGCTAATGAGGAAAAATGTAGTTGTGTGGAAAAAAAAAGCTTTGTAATCTAAATATCTCAGCATCAAAAATGTATAATAAAAAGTAAAATAAGAATAAAGAATCCAACGATGGCCATTTTTGGCATTTACATCTTCTATTAATCTTATTTCATTTTTTAATCTATTTTATTTTTGTATTTTTTATTTCAGTTTTTATTTTGTCCTACAGGCTGCATGGTGGCATGGTGGTTAGACGGTTGCTAGTTTGAGCCCCAGCTGGGGAATGGTTTGAATAGTTTTAGTTCAATTTGCATGTCCTCCTTGTGTATGCGTGGGTTCTCTCTGGGTACTCTGGCTTCCTCCTCCTCCTCCTCCAAAAACATGCACATTAGGTTAATTGATGACTCTAAATTGCACCTAGGAGTGAATGTGAGTGGCGTGGTCTGTCTGTCTCCCTGTGACAGACTTACAACCTGTCCTGGGTGTACCCTGCCTCTCGCCCGATAATAGCTGGGATAGGCTCCAGCAACCCTGTGACCCCAAATTAGACTAAGCGGTACAGAATGAATGAATAAATATCCTACAGTACATAGCACGCCTATACTAGATATCTCAAAGCCGCTGACAGAGTCGGCAAACAGGGAAGGAGCACACACCCCTTACTACCTAATTATATGGATTTCTTGTTAAAAACTGGCTGAAACTGAATATGTTCTGAAGACGTCTTTTGAACCTTTTTGCAACTAGCTAAAATATCAGCCTGTCACACAAAAACAAATTTAATAAATTATTTAGCTTTTATCTTATACTGTAACTCAAGAAAGATTAATTTGAATTCATGTTACACTTGAAGGTGAATTGTGGTACAAGGATGTGGCTTCAAAGTATAATGCATCAAACAAAGTCTTAAAAATGAGAAATTTTTATAAACTGAGCTCCACCAAAAAGAAGAGTGAAGGCCATCAGAGCAGTTGTGTATGTAAATATATATATATATATATATATACATATATATGTATATATATATATGTATATACATATATTGCAAAGTATTGCAAAGTGGTCACAACTTTAATTTCTCCAGAGCTGGAATGTCCCTCTTGGCCTTTCTGATATCACCAGCTCAAATTTGTGAGTTAACATTGTCTAGAAACAGGAGATTTGACATTAAAGCCCCTTAACAACTTTGGCATCTGTCTTGCATCCTTTCCTTCTCTGAGCTCTCTTCATCCAGTAAAAGTCAGCCTGATGTTTTGTCTATTGTCTTTTACTTTGCTCCTTTCTTGCTTTCTTTTCCTCGTTTCCCCTCTTAACATCTTCATGGGTTTCTTTGATATATCAGCCATGGTGTGCATTCAAAACAGACAATTTTGTAGCATCAGGATGCAATGACAGCTCCAAAAATACACTTTACAAATATCCATGTGCCACCAAAATAAGTTTTAAAGTTAGAAATTTATGTAGTTCTCCTAGTACAGGCTAACAGATTTAGGGCTGAGTTTTCAATTCCTTGCAGATTTCCTTTTTTTTTCTTTTATTATTATTTTTTTCCACAGAAAACCTATTACATCTAAATGTTAAAATTTAGTAAATGCACATTATTTTAAACTTCCTCCAACCCAGAAAGCTTCGTCCAAACCCAGTGATCACCATTTCTGTAATTTGTAGCTGCACTAAAAGTTCCTACTCACTTGAAATTATGAAAGTCTTTCCAGTTATTGCTGCCAATGTGCTGCAAAGACTCAGTAAAGATTCATTATGAGTCTTCAAGCATAGTTACAGCCTGCTGATATCATAGAGGCGAGGACTTTTAAACTTTTCACACTTTTTTACGATGACTTCTAACATGACACTGAAGATGAGCAACCGGGCAAACAAAAAATAAATAGATAAAGTAGACATTAAGTGATTTCATGACTAAAGCAATAGCATTCTCCCATTTCAAATATTTCACAACAAATTAAAATGGCCGTGTCAAAGCATATGTCTAATTAGTGTGTTTATGCACGTGGATGTGTGTGTGCAGTGCTCGAGGCTAACAGAAAAAGCTAATGTAGTGGAAAATGTGTCGGAGCTGGGCCATGAAATAATGATGAGCCTCTGTGACTTAATCATGTTGACACATGGAGCTTTCTATTCATCTACGCCTCACTCTCTCTCTCACTCATTCAGAAGTGTCCTCTCTCTCTCACACTGTTTCTTTCAGTCTTCCTTCCTTCACCCGTTTGATAAACTGTGACAGTGTCTGGCTTTTTCAATTCCTGCTGAGAACTTAATTAGTTTTATTCAGATAATAATAATACCAAAGCAGCTTCTCAAGGCTGTTTTTAACAATAAAATTCAAACTTTATTGAAGTGATTAAAGGTGTAGTTTGAAAACATTTAATATGCCATTAAAAAAGTTATAAATTAGACTATTAAAAGGGTATTTTTTAAAAAGATTTTTTACCCCGTCTCAGTGCTGTGGGTGGTAATAGTGTGGGAGTTTCACAGAAAGAAATGGGTCCAAAGTCCATGTGAAGAAGGGTAGAGTTGTTAATCCTTTGAAGTCTTTGTCATTAAAACAATTCAGCACTGTGGAGCTTCTCAGTCCATTTTTCAAGAACAGATATCGCTCTTGAGATTTGTGATTTGTGAGTATTGCTTGTGGATGGTATATTTGCTGCTCCCACAGAGGAGGGACAAACTGAGGGACATTTTTTGTAAAACCCCCTTTCTTTACCAATCAACTCAGCAGCCACACCCTTTACCTTCATTTTCTTCTCCCTTGATGAAAGCGTCAGTATTGGAGCATGTGAGATCCACATATCAGCTTGTGCATTGCCTGGTACACCAGCAATGCACAGCCCTGACTACCGCCATGAGATACGTGGCAAGTCAGTCTGGAATCCTTCCGTTGGAGACTGATGTCCAATGCTAGACAAGAGGCGGGACTAAGAGGAACAAGTTGAACCGGAGAGAACCATTCAGAGGAACATGGAAGTGATGTAAACGTCTTTTTGTAAGAAGAAAGCCCTCAGAAAAACAAGAAAGGGCATCATTAGTTCATCGCTCCTCTGCAGCCGCCATCTTGATTTAATTGCCTATAAAGATCATTATCACAAATCCCGCTACACTGTGATTGGTCAGGTCAATTTTTTATTGGAGTAGAAATCAGTTTCCAATGGAGGGAACCCAGGCTGACTTGCTGTGTATCTCATTCATGGCATTGGTCAGCCTGGCGTGCCAGGCAAGTGCACCGCTGTATCTGGAAATAGAAAACTTCTTACTGTTGTTGCAATGCTTTATTCTGAAGAATGCAGACCCTTCCTATCAGAACTAGGGACTGCTCCGGAAAGCAAAGAGACAATAATGGGGTGTTTTTCAAACCCAGATACCAACACGTGAATATTCGTCCAGCCTATGGTTCAGATCTGCAAACATTTTAATGTATTTTTAAACACTTGTATTTTATGTGTCTCTTCGATGCTCTTGTACTACTTTTCTTGTTCCTGGGTCCTCAGGTCCCTCCAGTGCTCCCTTTGTAGGGGCAGTCTGTATCCAGGGGGGTGGGTGGCTGTGGTGGACTGGATGCGGTGCTGGTGGTGCCTTGGCGGAGGTTGGTGTTCCAGCCACACCTCCCTGGGCCCTGGGCCTCTGCCCCTGCAGTTGCTGTACCGCCCCGGTGCAGACGGCTCCTCTGATGGGATTTCCTCACTTTGTCCGTCTGATCTTAGCCTCATGTATACTGATTTACTTGAGCTTGGGAGGGTTGGTGGTGCAAATATTTGTGTTTTTATATATATGCTGTAATATTTTGTTTTTTTTGAAGGTTGGCTGGTGAGATTGTTTTTAAACTGTAAAGCACTTTGAGTCCCAACTTGCTTGAAAAGTGCTTCATAAACAAAGATTGATTGTTTGATTGATTGAAACAGTGACTTCACATAACTGGATACCGAAATTTTTACCCAGTATCTGAGCTGGTGATCAGCTGTTTCCAACATGATGAAGCTCAAATAATTTTCTTCATCTCATTTTAATTTCATATGATGCTTGTTTGTGAAAAGCTCAGAGTGAACTTTACCTTGTTGAAGAATCTATATGTTTCATTTCATAAATCTTTTATCATCTCTTTTTAGGTGGCTGCACATTTGAAGAGTCGTATAGCAGCTGTGGTTACAGCGTGTCTCTAGGAACCAATGGATTTACCTGGGAACAGGTCAACTCCTGGGAAAAACCCACCATTGATCCGGCCCTTCCAACTGGTAGGCTTCTACACAGACAGTTTCTGGTCTGGTTGACAATGTTTACAACATCTATGAATTGGAAACAGTAACTGTAGGCAACACAACCAATCAGAAGAAGTCAGGGCCTGGTCTGTTCCAATCATGGTTACTCATGCAAACATCAAATTCTCAAGATTTGTCACCTTTTAATAACTGTATTATTTTCATGTTAACACATAAACAAACAAAAGCAATATTTTCCATTGACAATAAAGGCTTTACAGTAAGTTATTCAAAGATGAGTTTACCTGTAAGCACAGGCATAAAGTCTGAAAACATGTGATTGTTAATGCATCCATTTTCTATACTTGTTTATTCCAATGATTCAAAATGATCTGTGAACATGAGTTTTCTCAGGTTTAGATTTGTTGGTCATGCATTTCTTTCAAGGAAAATAATCACAAGAGAAGTTGAAAGAAGTGACTGAGTTATTCCAAAGTTGGAAAAACTGAGAAACAGTTGCACCTGTAATCAAGAAAGTAGATCAATCTATGATACGATTAATCAATGCCACAAGCTGTTTCCTGCCAGTCCGTGGTGCCACAGACAGTGCTGGACTTCCAAAATATAATTCTGTTGAACAGAGAGGCACAAGCTTCACATTAAGTTCATCACTTATTCATGTTAACTAGAAAAGCACAAATCTAAACACAACATAAACTCTATTTTTGTATGAATGGGAGCGAGGTAAATTTGAATGACTCAGGCAATGTCCAACAGAAAACTGGAGCAAATGTGAAGTCTCAGTACTGAGGCACAGAGGTGTGAGTGTGATAATTTTGGACTATGGGAATTCAAATGGTGTCGATGATCTTTATAGATGGCACCATAAATATGATTCGCAAAATAATGTTTGACAAACATGACTCCAAGTTTCCAGAGGTTTGCTAAGATGAAATATTAGTATTAGAATTTAGTATGATAATCCACTGCCAGAACCCTGTAGTATTGGACCATTTAACCCCTGGTGCAGTCACTTCTGTTTCTCACTTGTGTTAGTTTAAACTCTTTTTCAGCAATCCAATGAAAAAAAAAAAACAAACTTTTTTTAAAAAAAAAATGAAGAATCTCGAGAGGTCATCTAAAGAGACTTTAACCATGGCCCTCACTAGTTTAACTATACAAACTGTTCAATATTTTAATTTCTGCAGAATTTCAAAAGACATACAGTATATAGTTTTTCTTGATCTTTCTTTCACAGTCAGGGCTGTCTTCCAGTGAGTCTTTACTCAGTAATTTTCATTTGCATGAAACCCTGACTGAACAGATCTTTGTGAAAAGGATGGCTGATATTCATCACAAAGACTTTGCAGACATTTGCTGTTTTCTTTAAGGTAATAGTTATGACTCACAATTTGGACATCTGTGGTGGCAATAGGGCACAAACACCCACAATTTTTTAATAGATAGATTGAAATCAAAGAAGCAGAAATTCCCTCATCTCTGCATTTGGAGAGTGTTGCTGGCTTTTTCTTTATATCCCCGCTTCCATCTGTCTGAGTTGGCAGACTCAGTAGCGTGACGTGACCCCAGCTGGATCCCTCTCCACTTGTCAAACGCCACACAGCAATCAAAAGGCCCGTCTATCCATCTCATTCCCTCTCACTGTTCTGCCCTTTTGCTCTCTATATCTCGCCCACAGTCTCACTTTCTAACTCGTGCTTATCCCACACAATCTCTTACACACTTCTCTTATATTTTTTCCTGACTGTATAGCTTGAGTCTCATGACATGACTGTCTATCAGAGAACAGCATTAAATTCAGTGATATGGAGATTATTCCAAAGGCCAGAGAGGGCATTTATCTTTCTTTCCTCTTTCAAACTGCATACATTAGCAAACATGTTAATATCAGACACGTTTTTAATGGGAGGATACGCTGCTGCAGGCAGGGAATTATCATGTTGTGGTTGAGTTGTTTGCTGCTAGTGATGTATGAAAAATACATGCTCATTAATAACTTCTGTAATGTTACTGTGAGCAAATATTTGGGTCCAGTAATTAACACATGTGCAGACTCATCTGCACTGGTGTCACAAAGAGGAAAGATTACATGCAATTACATGCAGAGTATTTGACATTATGTGCCAACAAATAGTTAAATTTGGTTTTGTAAACTGACTCAGATTTCAGCAGACTAAGGGCAGGGTAATCACTTGGTATGATTGGTTTAATCTTGGTTTTAACTCGCTGGGTGTCAAAAGTCTCGTACAATCAACCTCCAGGCATAGTTGCAAATTTGGAAATGCACCACTATGCGGTCACATGTCATGTGACCGCAATGGGCTTTATGCACAACTCTATTACTTCCTGAACTTAAGTCAGCCTCTTTGCCTCCTTTCTTTTATGACTGGACAAACTGATTAAACCAGGTACTGTAGGTCTGGCCATTGTCCTTGTGGTTGTCAACCTGGATTAGTCAAATCGTCCAATAATGAAAGACAGGAGACAACGGAGCTGGCTTACGTTAGGAGATAGTTGAGTTGTGCATTGAGCCCATTGTGGGGGTGAATTATGCAATCATTCTGAACCAAGCAACCACAGTGCCACGCCACAGCCATCGTCACACTGAAGTTTTATTGTGAAGCACGTTACCCCCCACTGTTTGTACCTGGGATATACTCCAACTGTGCCAAGTGCGATCGCCCTTGTGATCGTTCTCAGCAGTTTTGGTGTTAACATAAAGATGCAGCATGTGCAAGAAATGGAGATTAATTCAGAAAAACTGTTGACAGGAGGTAAAGGAAAAGATATAAAATGTCCAGTCAAGCCCACAATTGTAAAGAAGAAATGTAAAACAACTTAAATGAGACAAGAAACAACCATAAAGAGACAGAATGGCATCATGGTCTTGGAAAAACAGATGCATGGATGTCCATAACAAGACACAAAAGAGCAGAGATGAAAAATAACTAAAACCAGGACATAAAATTCCCAAGACATTCAGGGGAATTAAGCATGCAATAACCAACCTCTGGCCAATTTCTTTTTAAGTCCCGAGGACTAAACTCAAGCTGTGGGGTGGCCGGACATTCTCAGTTCCAGCCCCGAGACTGTGGAACTGCTGAACTGGGTCCTTTTAAATCTGACTTAAAAAACCTACCTTTTTCATTTAACTTTTAACTCTGAGTAGTTCAATTTTTATGTCTATATGTTCACTCTTTGTGCTGCCTGAGTGGTGTCCTCTTTCATTTATTTATTTTTTTTACCTTCGTTTCTCACAACTCTGCATCTTTTGGAATGTGTTATGTTTGTTTTGTTTCTTCCTTGTCTACTGTCCCTACTGCAAAGCAGTTTGTGTATCCGTTGGTTAAAGGGCTTTATAAATGAAGTTGATCTGACTAAACACAATCAAAATGGCTTAAATGTGCAAATTATGCAAATAATGTGTAACCTAAATAGTTAGAGACATGCTTTAAGCACAACTTGTTTTGATTTGTGGTTATTTGTCTCATTCAGTCTGTAGCAGGGCAAATATTTCCCTGTTGTTTCATAATCTGTTACTTCAGGGTCCACTGAGTGCAAATAAAAGTCTTTATCCAGGTAAGTAAGAAGTGTACAGTTACATTTTCTCTATACTTTGCTCCTGCTTCTTATCTCTCTTCTCTCATATTGTATCTAAATTCTCTTGTCTCCTTCATAAATTAACAAAAAGTCATGTCAATTAAAGCTCCCATACATCATCATCATCGTCTCTCCATCTAGTTGTTCTCCCATCATTGATGCGTCAGTGATGCTGGAGGAGATCTGTCAGCTGCAGCCTCCGCTCACCACACCAAGATCTTACGCTGACGATCTGACACAATTAAATGGGCTAGAACGCCATTCAGTCTCACTGTCAGTGTGCATGCCGCCTGTCAGTTATCTGTCTCATCTACCGTTGGTGGGAGGTGGTTGTCAGGGGTGATAGCCATCACGGCCTGTGAGCCCTCCTCATCATAGACAAGTGATCAACTGCAGACTGCCCAGACAGCCAAAGATCTGATAAGGCTGGACAGGAACAAATTGTCTGTCAATCTCTTTGTCTGTTGCAGTTAGTCATTTTTTTTTTATTTTGCTAAGTCTGTTAATGCTCAAGCTGGACTGAAGATTCAAGCATCAATATAACAATATAACTGTCAGAAGGCTCAAAACTTGCTATGTGCTGTAACTGCTTTTTGCCCTCCTTTCTCACTTGTTGCAGTTCTCTATCACACATTTCACTTTGTAAGACTGTGGTGATGCTTTGTGTATATGTGCATTTGTGTTTGCTTTTTCACAATTTTAAGTCCAAAATTGTAAGGAAAACCCCTGAGTCAGCACAATACAGTAAAAACATCTTTAGATTAACTTTCTGTTTCAATGTAGAGACTTAATTTTGATATAACCAGAAGAAGTTTGAAGTTTAATCACACCTCATCTGTAATAGATACACAGAATTTTTTTTTTATATGAACACAATATGCACCATTGAAAATCACTTTAATCAAGTTTAATTTACAACAGTATCTTCTGTGTTTTCAAAAGCTTTGAGTCATCAATAAATGAACATTGATTAGTAATTTCAGTCATTTTTAATCAGCAGGAAAGATATTTTTTTTCGGTAAAACAGACTTCAATCAATAATGAGCAGAAACTGGTGCATGTCTGATGATTGAGGCAGGTGCGCCTCATTTATTTAACCTTTCACCAGGTGAGTCCCACTGAGATTGACATCTCTTTTAAAAAGGAGCTCTAGCCAAGAAGGCTCAATGAGTTCAGTGAGTTTAGTGAACAATCTTAATCCTTGGAAGAATTATAAACCATTGAAAAGGCTTCAAACCAAACGAGTTATTATAGCTATGTTTATACGGATATTTAATGAGTCGTTTGTTCATTAAGTTGAAGCTGAAGGTTGCCCAGACCAAAAGAGAGTGTTACAGAACAGACTGTCAGAAGTACATTCTGACAAAATGTGGAACTGAAGGTTAACGAGTCCTACTTCAATCATTAAATGATCCTGGACTAAAGCTCTTACCTTGAGTCAATAAAAGTAACCCAATGTTTCATGATGGAAAATAACCAAAAATCTCAAGAAAATACTGTAATGACTAGAGGAGCTCCACTTCAGGTAAAAGTAACTAAACAAATCGATAAATTATAGTGTAGATAGCCAAGTCTCAACGTGGCCAAATACACAGAGATTATAGAACAACAACAACAACAACTGAATAATAAATGAACATATAAATGCATTGTAAAAAGTAAAGAAACCAGATTACATTAATGTCATACTCTGCAATTCAAAACAAAGCAGTAGCCTACTGTTAAATTATATTACTTATAATTTACTGTTAATTTTTTTTTTTTTAATTCACGTCACTTTTGCTGTTATTTACTGCTTTGTTGCTATTTAACAAGTTACAAACAATGTGGCTCAGGTTACTGTAGGTATGGCAATGATTTGGGCTACAATGACATGACGACCTCCATTAAAACAGAAACCTGAATAACTCAATTGGATTACTTCCAACAAAACAAAAAAAGCAAACAAAAAAATAGTCTTCATCAACACGAACAGAAAGCTTACTGTGAGACTGCTGTTAAATGTTATGTTGTATCATAATAAGGGAGCAGTCATGTGCGATACAATCACAAACAAACTGAAAACTGAAGTCAAATGTGAAAATAAAAAAGACTTCAGAGTTTGACAATTGATTAACATTTAATTAGATTTTTCAAAGTTGTTAAATAGGAACAGGTTTGAATGAATTTCTCATCTGTGCCTGATGTTTTTAAGCTCAATGTTTCCTCACAGCTGTTCTCTCTCAGATGTTATCTGCGAGTGTAGAAACAGCATGTACATGCATGCAGGAGGAAATAAGCCTCTTGCCTTTATCTCTTAGCCCCCATTATGGGCACAGTCATCATATAATCCTGTTTCCCGCTTCACCTCCATAATATCGATGCGGTTGATATAATTGTCACGGAGCGTAACCCACACTTGACAGCTTGTACTTCTGGCGAGATTGGATTGGCACCACAGCCCTCTTCATCTCTCTCAGTCACTCTCTCCTGCTCCATTTAGACATCGTTGCCATGTCGTCCATAGTCCTGACAGCTCATAGATCTCAGGGTTAACCATGATTAGATTGGAATCAGCGCTTTAACTTCTTCTTTCATCATCGCTATATTGACACAGTAATGTTAGAATCCACACAACCAGACAACTTAGAGATGAGACTAGATTGGACCAGAATGAATGGTAATCTATTTCTGATCCATGACATATAGACTCAATAATCTTACAACAGTGGCTCAGAAACTCAATATAACGCAATTTTTATATGTAACACTGTCTTCTATTATCAAAGGACTTACTTGCTTTATGAAAAATGCTCTTGTTATGCGAGTTATAGACAGGTTCTTTTGGCTATCAAGAGAACTATACTTATTAAGACCTAAGGTTCCCTCATTATGATATTTAATTTATACATAATCCTTCCCCAAATTGAGACAAAAGCATGATACCAATTGCTCTTACATTTATTGATGTAAACAAAAACAACTTTTGGTGACTTTTGTTGAAAAATGAGATCAGTGCATAAAACACACATCACTTCAAACGCTACATCTGCTCAGTTCAGTGTAGGAAAAGATCATGCATGCATGAGCTGACACATTCTGTTTCCCAACTCATCTCAAAGTAATACTTTGTTTACGGCCCCCTTCGCTTTCACTTTCCACACAGTGGAAATTTGTGTGCAGCTGCATGTTGCCGTTGGACCAATAGCAGACAGAGACATGCCATTCTTCAGTGCTCACCCAGGAACATGGACGGCATAAAGAAGTTGGAGGGCAGGAGGGAGACAGATGCCTGACTTCCAAGAGTGAAGCTAATGTTCAAACCTAGCTGCAACATTGGGATAGAAACGATATAAGGTGATATAAGCCACACCATATAACCCATTTTATCTGCTACTGGCTGTTGCTGTTGCATTCTGTTGAAAAAGCTAGTGTTGGCTCGTAGCAGGAAGCTGGTGATAGTGTCTTCAGTCAGAATGTTAGGAGCAAAGAAGAGAAAGCAGTTATTTTGGACTGAGTCAATCCAGTTTGAGTCACAAAGAAACAACTTTTTTTTTCAGTTTTTAGTGAGTCATTAATTATAGTTCAAAATGTGTATTTATAAAGGGATAATGTGTAAGTTCTCCTGTTCTCTATTCACAAAAATGGATTATTTCGTTCAAGTGATTTTCCATTAATCAGTAATCGCTCCTATCAACAAACTGAAGTGCTCCTGTAAACTCTGAATTTGACATTCGTATCATTCATATATACATCAAACTGGTCGGCTCGGTGGTGGCTACCATGTACTTGAAAAGTACGAGGGAGCTGCTCGCGATATACAATTGCTACACAATGTCCCTTTAAAAGGTGCGTGTCCATTACAGTTGGAATTTCACAAAAGTTAAATATCGCATTTCAAAACTGGTAATGAAAAGATCTAGATTTTTTTTAAAAATTTCAAATATCGCGAAAAAGTTTTTACACTCTCATGAGGCAGGTCATATTTAAATTTATCAGTTTTTCGCAAAAGTGTAATGACACTTTTTCATATTAACATGCAGACAGGTGTGACATGGTGGGGGCAAGAACCAGTAATTCCTCTTTAATTATGATTTTTATGATCATTTACAAGCATCAAGTTTGGAGTGGAAGTGATGGGTGAAGTTTTACCCATCACACATAGCCCTATATGAAAAATTTCTAAATCGCTGTCATTCAGCAATAAGAGTTAATTTTTGGACAACATGCAGATATGGTTTAAATTCTTCACGTATTAGTAGCGACTGGCCACACGTTCTTTACAGTATCTCTTTTCCACACATTTAGCACATGGTAACAACTTTGTTTTCTCGTTCCCACGATTGTACTTTTTTTAAATTGAAGAAATGCTTTTTTGAAAAAGTGTAATGAAATGCAGCTATAAAAATATTGCTGTTATCTTCCATGTTGCCTTGGTGATGCATTCCCCAAATGTTAGGATGTAACCAGCTTGGATTACACTGTTTATCCAGTAGTGACAGTTTGAGGGGACGCTGTGTTTTCTTAGGTCAGTTTGTCATTATGTGATGAGTTGGAAATAAAAACAGTTATGATCAGCAGGCAGGAGGCTTATTAGTGGAATAAATGCAGAAAATTGCATTTGTCTCTGTGATTTGATATTCATTTATTTACTTGTTTAACTGAGGCAACATTTATTTTTACATTTGAATTTCCTTGGGCACAATATGTAGTCTATAAAATGAGATACATGAAGATGAAAAGACTTCTGTCTAGATGATGATTGGCTTTATCTATGGTTACAATTCACAGCCAAACTTGTTGGACAAACACAAACACAAACTGCCCATCTCCTATTATTTCACTTCAGCTCCTGCTTGCAAACTTTAAAAATAACCACAGGCACCCGCAGCTAATTTTTGTCATTGTGAAAGTTAAGCAAATCTAAACATTACCAAATGAAACCCAAGTGTTTTGCTTTTCTTTCAAACAATTTGTCATGTTTTCAGTTAGATTTCTACTTTAGGGGAAGTGGAACAAACTTGTACAGGCAGCAAACATCAAAGCCAGTCGATATTTTCAGCTCAGTGTGACCGCAATGTGAGAAATAATCAGAGAGAATGAGGAGAAGTGAGACCAAAGAGAGTAGTGTAATGAAAAATACAAACATGATCTCTAGAATCCTCATAAGAAAACCCGTGAAGGCAAATTACCATAGTGTCTTATTCAGATATCAAAATCTTGGAGTATCTACAACTACTCCAAGAGAGCTATACTAAATTTGTAAAGGGACCTAAAATGTAAACAAAACTTCAAAGATGTCGCAGATATACAAAAACTGCATAGAAAAAGACTAAAAGGAGTGACTTTGGAGAGCTGAGGCAGAATGAAAGTGAGAAGCTGACAGAGGGCACAAAAGAAGCAAAACACCTACACTCAGCAGAATGTAAAGATTGACTTTGAAGAAAGAGAAACATAAAAGAGTGACAAGGGCAGATAGTTAGGCATCGAGAACAAGACAGAAACTGAAAAGCAAAACAAAAAAAGAAAGTGATGGAGACAAACTCTGAGTTTTTCTCAATGATTACTGAGTCTTACTTTTTGTCACAGGCTTGTCTACTTTTGAAGACAATTTAAAAAAACGACAACTGAGACAATGTAGTGTCTTAAAAGTGGTTTTAAATTCTGATCAATATTATACTACACTCCATTATGTGATATTTTTACCCCAAACAAGCAGACAGTTGACACAGCTTTCATTTATTATTGATTTATCACGCTCCGAAGTGCTTGCATGTGACTGGGGAAGGCTGAGCGCTGGAGTTGGCAGAAAGAAACACAACAACGAGTTCAACAGTAGAGATTTAGGAACGCAGGTCTGAATAAAGTGGGATGGGTTCATCTAAAGGTTGAATGTTATTATTGGTTCTTATAGGTAAGAGACTTAATTCCTGTTCGAAAACCGATCTTTCATACAACTGGATAAAAATGGTGTTCACTGTGAAAAACAGTCCTATCAAAGCTACAGACTTTTTAAAGTTATGAAGCGTCAATTAGCTGGAAGGCAGATTCAAGGTAAAAGGAACAACAAAAACAATGTTGTCAAATTGCATCTGAAACAGATCCACACTGAGAACAATGAAACTCTGCTCAGTCTCATCGCCTCACATCACAAACTGCCCTGGGCAACCGAGGGGAAGAATCACCAAGGAATTTACTGTGATTGTTGACTGGGAGGATCTAAATGAACCAGATGCATTTTCAATACAGAAAAGATAATGAAAGAAAAATAATTATGAATTTGTAAGAAATTCATTTTGATTAAATAAGATAAATAAGAATGTTGAAAAGGAAAAAAATGGAGGGAAAGAAGAAAAAAATTCAACCTGATCGTGTTTCTACATTGTCTAGTTGTATCACTGTAACCTGCCTTTCTTTGCTGACACAACAGGAGAGTCAGGGTGCTTTATTGGTCTCTGGTGTTTGTGCTCACTTCTTCTTCCCTCACCTAAGCCTCCTGTTTCACCTGTGTCATTGACAGTTAACCTACAGCTGCCAGTATTCTCCATGCAGCTGCTTTGGAAACCTTCTGTTTCTCTTTTCCTCAGTGTCCACCATAATGTTCTTTTTTCCACAGTTTTTTCTCCATCTGTCTGTTTAAGCATCTGATAGCCTGCAAGGGGATTGGAGCCAACCCACACAAACCTTATGTTAAACACAAATGTGGGAGATAGGGCTGGGTAATTAATCAAAAAATAATCAATACTGACATTTAGAACTTCTAATCGACGTAAAACTACTGTGTCAGTTATATTATCCCCCCCCCCCCCCCCCTTTGTAATTCTCTCTCTATTGATGCCCCATTCCCTTAAAATACACTACTGGTTACATGACTAGGCCAGTTGACGCAAAGCGTCAAGGCTGTTAGAATACAGACAGAAAGAGACTCCTGACACTGTCCCATCCAGTGTGCCTCACAGAGGCGTCATGGTGGAAGACTCAAACAGTTCATTCTTAAAGCTTGTTATTCTGTAGCCTACAATCAAGAGAATCTAACATAGTTTCATGATTTAAAGGTGCCATGACATCAATATTCACCTTTCTGGGGTTTTGGGGGTATAATATGATCTGTTGTGCACTGATGAGGCCATGTGAATGTCTAGAGTGAGAATCAAAGTTCCTGTTTATGGTCTGTCAGTTTTGTTTCTTTGTTCAAAAACGGTTGAATCAGACGGCAGCTTATCACTCTACGTAGTTCTATCAATATACGTAATTCAATTTCTCCAATAGGAGCACACTTTTAAGCGAACAGCCCCCCCTCCGCTCCGCTATCACCCCCTCCCTTGCTGATTCAACTGCGTCAGTGAGGCTGACTGAGCTGCTCCACTGACTGAGCAGTCAGGTCTGGGTTTTCAAACAAATGGATTTAAAAGAAAACTTCTGCAGCAACACTGAGGGAGGCGACTACAACCATGTAAGTTTATTTATTTTCTAAATGTTGTCTTGTCTGATAAACATAGCTTACTGTCTTAGGTGCACATGTTGCTAACAAATAGCCTTTAGCAAAGTCCGACTGCTAGGGCAGCTATAAGGTTATAGCCAAATAAGGTGTAGCCAATCAAAATGAAGTCAACTTGGTCTCCGGGGTAAAACTGCATATCATTATCGCACCCAACTGTATTACTGAGGAAGGGAGGTCTAGCATGCCAAAACAATCCCCTGCTGTTTTTTTTTTTTTTTTTTTGGAGTATTTACATATGCAGTAATGTCAACTACATGAACCAGTTTTTACTGCTATTTCATCACTCCTTAAAAAAAACAAACAAACAAAAAAACTTTTTTTAATAAGGTGAAAGTTATTTTCTACAGTACAGTAATGCTACAGTGTTAAAATTGTTTATTTTGCTTGAAAGAAATGCACTTTTTTTTAAAAGTGAATTTCTTCATAAAACATTTTCATTCTAGTTTATGTGTGGTTTCACTTCCATTGTTTTGGTAAATAACAATTTTTTCTTCAGTGCATATCCATTTTATTTGTTTCCAAATTATGCAAACATTCACAGAATAAACAGTTAAGCGTGGATTATTTGTGCACTAAACCGAGGCCGAAGGTTCAATTAATTGTGATTTAGATTTTTGCCATATTGATTACCCAGTCCTAGTGGGAGATACAAGTGGGACTAAATTAAATGAACCATCACAACCAGTCATATCAAATTATTCCCCCATTTCTGCCTGGGCCAGTAGACATTATGGGCCATTTTTCTCAGACCAATACCAAATGGTTTTAGATTTTTTTTCTTATCCGTTTTGATTTGAAAAGAACAAACTAACAAACAAACAAAAATTATAAGCTCAATTATTGAGCTCTGTTTCTGATGGCCAGTGCAACCTTGGAGGTCAGTTTTTAGTACATTGTGTAAACATAAAGAAGCATGAATCTTCTTTTCGTAATCATTGGATTAATAAACTGAAGGGGGCATCATAAATCTGATCTTTTTATTAATCTGGTCAAGCCATTACACTTAAACTGAACCAACTTTAATTAAAATGAAAGATGACCTATGAAACAAAATACAAGGAAATAAAAAATAGGATATCTTGGCTGTTTAAAAAGTGTTATTTCCCATTCATCTTGTGCATGTTGTTCCTTATGTATCCTACAAATGAAGCAGAAGGACATTTGCTCTTTTTTAAATGGGCAAAACACCATGAATACTTCTACTATGAGACTATTTAAACAACTGCTTTAGATTAAAAAAGCAGCGCATATAAAACCATTTATGTCATGAAAGAAAGACCATAAAGTCTCATTTTTTTGATTGTGAGTGGAGGACTTTCATTGGGTCTCCTGAAAACCTCCCATTACTCTCATTGGGAGCATTTCTGAGGTAACAGTGAGTGACCCAGATCTGAAATACTTTTGTCACAGATGAAAAAACAAGATAGAGGAGCTCAGGTGGGAGCTGACTCTATTCTCTCACACAGGAGGAGCAATCAAAAAGGAATTTATGTGTTTTTATTTTCCTCATCTTATCTGTTCATGTAAAAGCCTCTATCACCTTATTCAGCTTCCCTTCATGTCTTCCCTATGGTTCTACATATAATGCATTAATTTGTGAAGTTTCTTATTTTGGAAATAGGAAATTTTTCATTAGAAGAAAATGTAATATGTTTATTTGGTCACTCTGGTCCAAACAGACACCAGTGTGAACAGGTCTGACAGTGAAGGACAGTTATGGAAGGTCTCCTGGCAGCCCTATGAGAGCAGAGATTGACTGAGAGAAGTCTGCTCTGGGTTGTCTGGGTAGAGAGCCGATATCATCCTGCAAACCTAGACTACTAATCTGGAGAGGACTGCTTATGATTCCTAAGTGGGTGAGGAAATAGTCTTGTGGTGTTGTCTTCTTGGGACACCCACTTTGTGGCCTCTGTCTGACATATCACTTAAACTTGGCCTTCGATTTGGAACTGCTACCAGGGATCACTTCCAATAAGGGCATGGTCTCATGGGTTTCCTCAAACGAACTAGACTCGAGCGATCTGGATTTTTGCAGCAGGGGTCCGACAACTCTGTGCAGTCTCATGGTTGTTTTCTGAAACATTTTAAGCACAAAACCGTTGTCATCACGGCATGACGCAAGTAGAAAGAGACGGCAAAACTCCAGGCCAGCTGGTGGCGTCACCACCTGTTAGAGTGCGATGTCTGTCACGGAAGGACAATCTATGCACATACATGCATCGAGCATACTGACCGAGAGAGAGCCAGCCTGAAGTTCCCAGCAACGTGTCCTGTGTGTCTCATTACTCGTTGCATGACGCATGTCTACTTCGGGAGAAGCGTGAGACAAAGAACCGCTGCCAGAGATCCAACACCATCCCTTTTTCCCTCTCTACCCCCCTGCCCTCCTTGTGTCAAATGTTCCGGACTTTCCAATCGTGCAGCCGGCCTCTTCCAACCGTCCCGTTCTGACAACTGTTCTGGATTTTTGACGCAGTCGCATGGCACAAAGAATATGGATCTAATCCCTTTTCTGGACTTGACAACGTTTTAATTGTTGCACAAGTGTATATATGACCCTACCCTAATGCTGCAACTTGGTTTTGTGGAACACCAGCTTGAAGTTAGGCTACTCCCCAGGGCTGATCCAGATCAGTCAAGCATGGCATGCTTGGAACAGACACCAACTAGCCGCACATTGATTGACACCAACAAATCAGGCACCTGATCATCAGCACCTGGTGCACTAGAAGCTCCAAACAAAAGTCGGCTCCTTAGCATTGGTACAGAAGATTTGGCACACACTCAACTCTGCTGCTCATCCAACAAATGTAGTTTCCTTCCAAATGTGGCACCTTTTAAAATTCATAAACAGGCTTTCCAAGGTTAAAAGATCGCTTGCCAATGGGTGCGATGTGTGATTCAGTGTCTCGAGTACCTGGATCATATGCTGGGGATCATACCTCAAACCGTTTTCACTAGTGGATGGCCTCTTAGGCTACGCTCACACGGCAATGATCATAAGAGAAGACACAAAAGTGGCGTCTTGTCTTCATCTTTTTATCTGCATTTATACGAGCGCCGTCTTGAAGACATCTGCGTGCATACGAGGATGCAAAAGTGTGTGGAATTGGACTGGATATGCACGTCAGGCTGTGATGCTGTGATAGAACTCCACCATGTCCGCACGCATGCGTAAAACCGATATGCGATATGACGATATAACAGAGTGTAGGTTATGAACGTGCTTACGATCTGCCAAAACACAAAGATCGTAGAACTGTCTGAATGCGGCTGTCTCTGTTAACTCCATGTTTTCTCTCTCCCTCTCTGCCAAATCACACCACGTCCTCGTCCACCTTCTGTTGACATGACAGATACTGATGAACTAATCAGAGCAAGCTAAAGTGTGTCAGCATGGTGTTGCTTTGTTTAGCTCCTCCCCTCTTTCCCAAACACGAGGAGAGCAAGCACGGCTGCTAACGAGAGTACGAAAGTGAGAAGTGGCTTCTGAATAAAACATTCAATCATGTGGAACTGGTTTGGATTTTCAAAGTTTGCAAGGATGAGGTTCGTTCAACTGATGGAAATGCGACCAGCGTTTTTAATCACCGTAGGAGACAGCAGCCTGGTCTGCAGTCAGAATGTGAGGAGAGCGGCAGCCACACCTCTGCCTCAACTCAAGCGCTGGTGAGACATGTACCTCCACTTCAGATAGGAAACTCTTGCTTCACTCACCGCCAGGTAGGACGTAGAGGTGCTGAGCAGACGCGACGGAGCTCAGAGCGTCCGATTGGAATGTAAACAAACAGTAAAGCTAGCGTTAGCTTGTATTTAGCTTAACGGTTGTTCGTAAACTCTGCCCATTCACAAACCTGCTACTGTGATGTGACTACTGACATTTTGTCACGCATTATTCTTCTTGGAGAAATCATTATATGCCTTTTTAGGTGGTTTTTAATGTAGTTTTTCATGTAGTTTCTCTTCCTCCTCTGTACAGTATGTAGCTTCTTACTCTACGTTACATAGAGCTGTCATCTCATTGGCTGAGCTCTGAAAGGTCAGAGGCAAATGAGGTCAAGGTTCACATAAATTTCATTAAAAGTTGTGGAAAAGTTGTCAAGTTTACATGGCAGCTGTTGTGTATTGTTTAGCAAGAAGTGACATTTGTATTTGATGTAACTTCTCTTAAAAGCTGTTGTTGATGTTTGGTTTTATTTACTGTACTTAAGTATTGATTGGATTTTGATGTGTGCTTCCTCAAAAAATCCATTGAAGTCACTAGACTGGTGCTGCCTTGTTACGAAACATTTTTGCTCTTGAATAGCACCTTGAATAGCACCTGTTTTAAGGGTCTTTTTTCTTTGTTTTAAGGGCCTGATCTTTTGTCTTTTTCAGGGTGGTGTTGGTGGTTTTGAATAGGTAAATTGTTTTGTGTTACTGTAAATAACTTGAAAAATAGTCTGAATGATATACATGAAAAAAAAACAATCGTGATTTTGTAAAGACAATATCGTGATGTAATTTTTTTCCCCAAACAGCCCTATGTAAAACTCAGTTTCATCTACAGTCGTAATGTCATCACATTTAACTGATAAGGACGTTTCAGCAAACTGATCACTACACAAAAGATCTTATACAGTATCAAGACAACAATGGCCTTTTATTTGACATTTTCATGTCTGATCGTTTCATTTTCATTTTGTGCTTTGGTTCTTGGTTATCTCTAGAGTTTTTCACTTTTAATGCTTGTTCTAAGTTTTAGAGTTATGAAGCATCTTGATGAACCCTGGCATGTACAAGCTGTATTAGATAATCCTTTCCTATATTCCTTATAGGATGACAAATGATTTTAATTTGACCACCCTAGTATCAAGATATCTGCAGGGTCTCTGAGACTAGGAAAAATTAGGAAATGTTTCAGTTCTGTTGTTGTTGCAAGAGCCTTTTCCTTCCTGTGTGCATGTGCATGTATTCCAGACAGGGCAGTCTCTAAGCGATTTTTAAAGACCGCTAGCCAGACATATGTAAGTGTGTGAATATGTGTATTTATTGGCATACCCTGTTATTTTCAGTGTTGACGTGTACACTGTCAAATCAGCACCCAAACTGTGTATTCAGCCTTTTCTCTCTTTTCTTTCATCTCTGCCCCCTCTTTTTCTCTGCTTCTTCGTTCTCAGATATTTATTCTTCGTGAGGTGTTTTTGTCCTAAATTTGCTTCTCTGTTTTCTGTAGATGATTTCCTTTTTTATTTTAAGATTTGACAGCCTGATAGAAAAGTGTGTTTGAACTGCAGCAAGCATCTCAAGCTATGTTTTGATGTTTTCATGTATATTTTCATCCGAGCAAGTTTTTTTTTTTTTTTTTTTTTTTTTTTCCCTTTTAGGAGCCAAAAACAAATCACTACCAATCAGTGAGTACCTCACAATTGAGTCGGGCATTTTGAACACACACATGCCTGGACTGTGTCACAAACTGAAAAGGATACAAGCCACACACACATATATACACACTACCATGCTTTGTATTATAAACTGCCATCAGTAATAGTTGTCTGAATTACAGTGTGTCACAGCTGTATGGCATAAATTGCGTGTGTGTGTTTGTCAAGTGGCTACTGATGGGTACAGAGGTTAAATATCCCATCCGCTTTTTGGTCGTTGGTGGTGATTTGAGGGCTCTTGTCAGAGGCAACTTGATTGCATTTGTGATTTGTGGGTGGGCAGAAAGCTGCGAGGCAGAGATGGAGGAATAGCAAATGGCACAAAGGTGATAATAACAAATTGACAGGGTGACAGGCAGACGTGCAAATTTTCTACATTCTTCCAAGTAATTGAGAAAAAGCTTTAAGGGCTTTGCGGTGTAAAGAAGATGACTTGGAATATTGAAACTGTGTGGTTTTAGAGGATCTAACAGCTGTTCTCTACTCTGACAGAGTTTGATTAGACTGATAAAACACTGAAAGGTTGTGTTTCACTGCACAATTAGACTTATCAGCCTTAGACTCAACTTTTGTGGTTGGATTTTTTTTTTTTTTTTTTTAATTATTGCAGCCTCAGACTATTTGCATTTTTTTTTAATACTAATGAAGAGTGTTTTCTGCAGTGGGTTAATGCACCCTGCAAAGCTTAATCTTCTTATAAGTCTCCATGACAAAAGCCTAATTACAGACAAGCACAATATTTACATGTTTTATTGGGGAGCCAACAGCCTTCAGCAAAGTACATTTTATTGTCTTATTACAATAAAAACAACAGCTAAGTAAACAATAACACATAATATCTTACCTGGATTTATTGCTTGTTTGTGCATGTGGAAAAAGAATTAGATGAGTCTCAACAGAAAATGTGTGAAAGGTTTAATTCTGCACCTCACCAAAACTGTCACAATCCAGAGTTAGGAACTGTGAAGTAACCCAAGGCTGTAGTTTAGGCTATCTTACAGGACATAAGTCGTTAACCATGATTACTGAAGCGTGTACTCAAAAACAGCTGATTTATCCAACTAGGTCATGTAGATTGTAATATCTAAACCTAAACACACACCCTATTCACCTTATCCTTAACTACAGCTGGGTGAAAAGGATAAAAATGAATGCAGTATTTTAAAGGTAGGGTTGGCAATGTTGGAAAAACGGTTTGACCAAGCAACATTTAACAAAAAAACACACCACCCGAAACCACTCCTTCAGAGCGCAGGGATTTGTACGGCAATGTTTTACGAGCAGGTTAATGATAACAGGCGAGTGGATAGCTCGTTAGTTTACTAGTAAACAGGTGACAAAACAATGTTTCTAAAACTATAATCCACTCACCTCCAACTCCTTTTGTGGTGTAAAAAGTCCACACTGCAAACTTCAACGCCTCCAAGACTTAATCCTTATCTGTTGTTTTGTTTTGTTGGGCAGCGGCAGTTAGCAGTCTGTTAGCTATATTTGTTTACAGTGAGCGGCGCATGGTGGGTTCACGTGGGGGACGGTGAGAGGGGAGGGACAGAGATGAGACATAAAGGTATCTTTATGTCCGTTGCGAATTACCAATTCCTGCCTTTCGGTGCAGATAGCAGGGGTTGGTCAGAGTTTTTACAGAACTGCAGAGGTCTGACTTTTTCCCTCCTTTTCATGAATACTGTACATGATGTATTGACTACTGTCACGATGGAAGGACCATTTCACCCAGTATCACAAAAAGTGTTTCTGAGCAGGATTACCTACTGTGGCTTTAATGGCTTCATGGGAATGCACGATAAGTATCCTAATGTTTTGAAATATCCCCTAAAACATGGTATAAATGTTGGATTTAACATTATTTTGTATAAGTAAATATCAGAGAATTTATTTATGTGAATGAAATGAAATAGCCAAAAATTACTAGGTTGAATTTAGCAAACTTTGAACCAGGGTTCTGCACTCATAACAAATAAAACAAAATAAAGACACAGCATTTTATACTTTTTTTTTTTCCTTTGGTGTTGTACGGGCTTGATTTGGCAAAGAAGCCGGGGTAATTTGCTCTGTGTGTGTTTCATTTGGCATTTTCTGCAGGGCAGGTGGACGTGGCAATGCAGAGTATAAGATGTTCTTTCTGTTGTAGAGGATGGAAGAATGAAACTAATTTGTGATACTGCCACATTTTGCAGAATATATTTACAGCATATCTTGCAGATAGCTTCGTTTTGTTGAACGTCTTCCTTGTGAAAGCTGAAATGCTGTCAGATGATACATCCAATGCTGCTCATCTTATAAACCCCATTCAGCTTCCATCTTTTAACACTTGTCATCTTTTTTTTTTCTTTTTGGGGGGTGGGGGGTGTACAGGAATGCTCTCAAACATATGATGTCTTCCATGGATTCAAAACTTTCTGTTTTGCCACGCCTGCCATGCAAAATAGATACATATCTTATCTTAGTATATCTTTGAAATTTGATGTGATGCAATGCGGATCAATAGTTTGTCAGTTCAGGCACCATTTAGGTGTCATTTTATGCTACTAAAATGATTGGATGAGGTTTTAAGGTTGGGTGTCAGCACGTAATTGAATATAGCATGAAATGACACGGAAACATCAACACAATTATGAGGTGTCATGACAACCAAATGACCCCAACACTATCATGACACCATATGGCAGAGTCTCATCCCTTGAGCACTGACATGCAAAAAAGCCCTCCTGCCAACAAACCATTTCATGTTATGATACAGACTTTTGGATGATGTTTTTTTTTTAAAGGAAGAAAGTAAGAACCAAACCTAAATTTAACGTCTTTAGTGATAAGTCTGGACAGAATAATATCAGAGTTGGTGACACAAAGAATTTAATATTTATTTAACAAGTAAACTTAGCCACTATGACATTAAAACTCAAATTTGTCAGCTGCCTTTGTTGATCTTGAACCTAAATAATCAAATTCATATCAAAAAAACAAGTTCGATTGTCAAACTTAAAAAACAAACTTTTGAATTGTTTAAGATTGAGATATTTTCGAGCCAGAGCCCCATCAGACATCCTGTACCTGAACGCCATCAGCTTTGACAGAAAGTGACTTCATCAATGTTTTACATACAAGCTCTGGTAAAGAGAATAACTCGCTGACGTACTATAAAATGTCTGGAATAAGTGAGGGTGATTGTACCTCATGTGATCTGCCCACACAGAAATGTCACTCTGAAAGCTGTATGAAGCTGTCAGTCTCTTTCTGAGTGAAGTCATTACAGCGGTGTTCACAGAACAAGAGCTGGATAAAGACAGATGGATTACCTGCATGTAAAATCCCTTTTGCAACCCCAACTACAGCAGATAGAGCTGTCATTGACAGATGTACAAATTGGATAAGGAGATAAGAGAAACAGGATGAAGGGAAGGAAAAGGATGGGCAGATGAGTGAGTGATGGAGAGGGGGATAAAGGAAAAAAAAGGGCTAGTAAATTAATATTTTTTCAGAGATTTCAGGAATATAAAAAGAAAACTTACATCAAGGTAAAAATGAAAAAAAGAACTGAATGATTTCACAACCATACGTAAAGGATAATAAGATTTAGAGATATTTGTTGAAAGAAAAGACGAGTTAATGTTATAGAGATTATGAGATGAATGAAATTTAAGAAATAGAGGATGTACACATTGATACAGCAGCTTACTTCACTCTCCAGATTTTGTTTTGAGACAGCGAGTCATTTTGTCCTTATTATTACTTATTCAAATTTCCCAACTCGCCCTCAGGTAATCACACTCTTAAGAACAAAGTAAAAAAAAAAATGAGAACCCAGTCTCAACCAAAATGAGATAATCAGTTTTGCCACAGACACTTTGCCAACCACTTCTGCGGCATAATCAACTTCTGTGATTGTAGTCGTATTATATTCTGATCATCTACAACATTAAATCATTGACAGACGAGGTGAAAATGCTATTTAGTTTCAGTGACATTTTTCAAATGGTGATATATTTTAACAAGGGTCAATATTTTCTTCACAACATGTAGGAAGCCTGAAAGTACATTATTGCAAAGGACATGTTAGATTTGCTGGAAATAAAACCCCAAAACAAAACAAACAAACAAACAAAAAAAAACAAGTCTGAAAGATGGAGATGGTGTATGGGCAACCTTACAACTTGTAGGACTCACAGAGAGCAGTTGCTTGAAGACTCAGGGCGTGTCTCAAACTGTGTACTTGAGCACTTAAAACACTCTGTTTGAGTGTGTAGTGCGTTCATACTGTCATTTAAGCTAAATTTAAGTGATCTGAAAATACCAAGATGATGATGTAATTACGGCCAAAAACACTGTGACAAAAGAAGCACACTTCTCGCACTAAATGGACGCCATCTTGCTGACGTAGTGGAAGAGGCAGGACTTTCGAACTGTTTTTAGAGCTGAATAATGGTGTTGAACGAAGCGGTGGCGACCCCTGCTGCATCGGAGGCGGTATTGTACTGATTTGAGTAATGAAATTATTCCGACAAAATTACTAATGTATATTGTAGCATGCTACCAAGCTGTTAACTCCCTGATGACAGTTATGATCTGGTCATTCATTTATACCGGCTCAGTAGAGTTAGCTCACATTAGCGGTCAATGCTAATTTGTCACTTCCTGTAAGTGCAGTGCTCTATTAGGGTCAGTATTAAGTGACAATAGTGTGCACTACAGACAAAGTACACAGTGCGCACTACACACTGAATTCCAGTGCACTCAGGCGAGTGCACGGTTTGAGACACAGCTTCAATGTCCAGTATAATTACTACCTCATCGTGGTTGAATTTTGTAAACGCTAAGGAAAGAAGCTTTAGTGTTCCCTGTATGATTTCTTTTAAGGTAGGAAACATTGTGCCATCCTTTATCCATAAGAAAGGGGATAAGTCCACCACATAATAATTTGGATGCATATATATATATATATATATATATATATATATATATATATATATATGTGTGTGTGTGTGTGTGTGTGTATAAATAGTATTCATAATATATCATTGTTATTATTATAAAAATTATTATAATATACATCCAAAAAGGACAATATTAACTCGATGGGTGCAAGGAATGGAAGTTTATAGGATTATTAGAATATCTTGCCTCTTTATTGCCTCTCTTGCAATGATCTTACTTCAGCCTCTTTAATAGATGCTCTCTCTTTGTCTATACAAACAAACACAATATGCATGTGAGGACTCATCTATTTGTAGATTTTTCAAGGGCCAAGCAGCAGATTGAATAGCACACACTTCGATGATTTATCAGAGGGAGCAATAAATGCCCATTATTAAAACCAAGCCACCATATAAAAGCCTTGGATCACAGAAGTAATGGTACCCTGTAGGCTGGTGATAACTCTGTGTTTATATGTGACTGTGTGTGTGAATGGGAGAGTATGAGAGAGTGAGGCAGACTGAATGTGACAAACACTGGAAAAAAGGCAATAACGTCTGAAAATGACAGACAATGTGGAAGAAAAGAGGGCGATAACCACAAGGAGAGTGAGAGAGAAAGTGTGCTGAAAGTACAAAGCCTCCGCTGACAGCCTCTGTGTCATTTTCCATCTCTGCCAGCTCCATCTAATCTGAGCCCCTGATGTGTTTCTTTCTTCATTTGCAGTTAGTGGCTGGATTATATACCCTACACCCAACTGTGGGCTCCATATTACTCTGCGTGTGAATCGAATGTGTCTCTGAGTGTGAGGAAAGTGTGTGTCTGTGGGAGTGTGCATGTGGATCTTTACAAGGCAACCCTCATGTGGGGTCATAAAAATAGCTATAATATTCTCTGAGTGATTTTCTCCCTAAGGCGGATGAAGAGAGAATAAGCTCTTGCAGGGAAATAGGTGCACATGTCTGGTGCAGAAAACTATTATCGGCCAATGAATATAATTTTTATGCTCACTGGTTGCAGAGGCTGAAACATCCTGGGAAAACTCCAGCCAACTGGAACTTTGAGGCATTGACCACATTTCTCCTACCAAAGTGAATATGGAATTATTTTATTTCAGCAGTTTTAATCAGGTGCTCTTAAAAGTGTGAAAAAGGAACGTCTACGGTTTTTATTTGACCTTATTTCAGCCATGTTCCAATGCTAATCCTTTGGTTCCTTTGGCCCCCAACTGTAAGAATATTACTGTAGCACATTCAGAAAAAGAAGATAAAATCCTAAAATCACAACAACTTTTCAGTCTGTTGAAGAAAGTCATTGTCATCTTTGATCAAACACTCTTATAAGATTGAAATATGTAAAAATAATTTAAATTAAACACATGATAAGGGGGTAAAAGATAAAAGTAAAAAAGACTATCCACAACTGTGAAGGTGGTGTTCACTTTGAACAATCTGGTAAGACTCTTAGACATACACTGGATGTTATATTGACCCAATGCAGAGCAATAAGTGAGGACAGTGAACATTGCCTGAATGAAGGATAGTCATCCCACACACCATGTTGTTGACTTGGATGGAGAACATGAAATTTTCATGACAGTTAAAAATAAAAATATATTGTGGGAAATTAACCCCACTATGTATGGGAGAACAATAAAAGCCCACCCTGAAAGACAAGAAGAATTCAAGTTCCTCGTTCCTCGTATAAGTAGCCCCTGTACCTACAACAGTGAGTGCGTGGATGCCTCTCTGGCTCAGTCTTTTGACTGGAGAATCAGAGTAGAATTTTGAGGGCCTTGCTGAAATGTTAAGCACTCTTGACCAGTGGTTCTCAAACTTTTTGAGCCATGGCCCCCAGAATAACAGGTTGTTGGCAACCCTTGCTGCCCACCTGCGACAAGTGAGCTAACAAATTATGTGATATAACAAATGGGTCATTCTGCAGCCATCCTCTAAATGGAAAGTTTGAAATGGATCAGAATCTACGTCAGAATCTACATAAAAAAGGAATATAAAGTGATTTATCTTCTCATGTCAAAAATCTACTTTTATTACTGAGATCATGCCAAATTCAGAAATTTAAAATAGCACCTGTCTTAAATTTGTTGCTGGAGACCCAATGGTAAATATTCAAATTGTAAGGCTTAAAAAATATCAGACACAATAAGTAAGGAGGATAAAATGGTCTTTGGTGGATTTGGTTTTACAGCGGCATCTACATGACCAAAATCCGCTTCTCTCATTAAAAAGACACCAAATTTGAAATTTTAATATGGCAAAGATGTTAATTTTGTTGTTTGTGCATCAGTGTGTTGACATTATTGTGCTAATTTCACAGATTAATATCCTTACAGCTCTAATAAGAATACTGAATTCATTTGGTAAATGACGGCTATTTTTTCTTTTTATGAATTTTACAATAATCTTGACCCCTTGAAATTGTCAGATTTGAGAACCACTGCTCCAGACCAAGGTTATACCAGTGAAAAACACACTCTTTTACTTTATACTTTGTCATTTGGAGTTTGGTTTTAGGCTGTAACATAATTTTATTCGGGTTAGAAATTTAATTAGCTTTTATCCTATACTTTTATCATTTTATCTTTATTTCATCCTTCAGTTGCAGTTGCTGTCATTTTAACTAAAAGTCAAATATTCTTTGACCATATGGTTTTATCTCCCTGCATATAAATATGTCACATGGGCACATTTTGAGAAGAACAGTCTCTATTTTGGTTGGGTTGGACTCTATTTCTGTTGACTTCATGTTAGTTTAATCACATAAATATTAATACTGGAGTAAATCCACGAACTGACAACGGTTTTCCATTTTAATATAATGACATATTTTACTTATTAACAATATTGTCACATTGCAGCATTTGATGAATTACCTACAGTCGACCAGGCCAGAAATGAATGAAAGTTCATGTTTTTCATGTGAAAGTCATCTTTTTTTCTGTCGACTTCTGACTGACTGAGACACCTGCAGTGAAGTGACTTCAAAGCACTTATCTGCTGCCTGTGTGGAAAAAAAAAAACTCCTGCTCTCTTTCAGTCTTTTTCTCTCCAGTTTTCTCTCTTTTCCTCTCTTGTCTGAAACTGAAATTTCAAACACACCTCTTGGTATGCTGTTCACACATACAAAGCAACATCTACAGACTCAAATATTAAAATGCAAACATGGAATCACTCATTCTACCCACATTATTATTACACTATATTATAGTTTAAGTTCTGGACTTAAAAATGATAGTTTCTTTACACAAGTAAAATAAAAAAATCAATGGCTTAATTAAAAGCTTAGGGTACGATGAAGCCTGAGCAGAAGGAAAAGCAGTCATGACATCTCTGAAGGACATGGTGTAATACGACATCTATTGGAATTGTTTTTGCAGTGAGATTGTCTGATTCATCAAACTGATCTCCGAGAGCTGAAATCATTATTTATCTTAAAAGCGCATTTGGTTTTTATTGCATCATTTTAAAAGATTTTTCTGCTCAAAGAAAATGAAATTTTGTGCTCTATTTTGCCTTTGTAATTTGATTTTGCAAATCTGCATGAGAATGCATGGCTAGGAATCCCACCACATTTTTCTTTTGTCATCTTTTGTGTTGTCTGCTGTCTTACCTGCCCACGCCCCACCACCCTTTCCCAGCGTGGCTTCTTAAATGAGGCTTGAGGAGGAAAATAACCAAGATGGGAAATGTGTGAAAATGCAGAAGTCATTAAAAAGCCAATTACCCACAGGTTCAGCGCTACAGAGAGGAGATCAGGAAATGGCAGAGAGCAACAGTAAACCCAGTGAAATATGGAGATCTAATGGCTTTCTTTGGAAGGATGTTTGTGTATGGGGTTCCTCTTGTTAGCAAGTTTGTCAATTTTTTGACTGTGCGGATTAGCGTGTGTGCAGGTCTATTAATAAACGGTCACTTTATGTATCCCTGCTTTTTTTTTATTCTGCTTGAGGATCAGTACTTACTGAGCTTGCTTGTACATCAGTGCCCCACTTGAGAAAGGATGTTTAATTGACTGTCATGAATTTGAGTTGCAGGGAAAAATATGTAATTTTAATGGTGCTTGTTACCTTCACTCAACAATGCAGTCATCTATCACTAAGTTAACAAAGAACTGAGGAAAAAGAATATTCATGACATGTAACATGAAATCATAGATGCGGGTGTATGCTTGCACACAAACTGTTAGCAAGTAAGTGAGATATAACGTGCATGCATAACTGTCCAATTGTCTTGAGCCCCTCATTTCTTAATATATTAAGAGAATGAGAAATAGGTGCAGTAATTGAAACATAAATGTAAATACAGTAAACAAGGCAAACGCAGAGTTTGCTGAGTGAATGTTTGGTCTGAGCAGCTTTATTTTCTGACACAGTAAGAAACCCTCTCGCACAAGCTTTCTTGATATTTCAGAATAGTTATCCAGACTTCATAGACGACTTTTCAAAAGTCTTTTTATGGGCTGTTGGCTGTCTTTTGTTCTGTTCTGTCTCTATATGATCCCACATCGCTTCAGTAATGTTGAGGTTCTGCTCCAGGGAGGACTTATCACAGCTGTAACCACTGAATTTCAGGCCATTTCATGTCATTTGGCCTCAGACACATACTGTAACTTTTCTCCCTTCCTTAAGAATGGCTTCTTGATAGGCACCCTTCCACTGAGACCATTTCTGATGAGGCCAGCAGTGCCTTCAGCCAACAGTAGATCAACACGGTCCATATGCCTCTCTCTGATCCTGTGTCAGGTCTTTTCTGAATTTGTTCTTTTTCTTCAGAGCGTTACTTTCAGATCCTGTTCATCTTCTAGATAGTGTTTTTTAATCCTGAAATTTCGTTTTTTGCCCTCCACTTATCCAGTTTCCCCAAATGTTTAAGGACATACTGCATATCAGCTGAGATACAGTATGCTACAGTAAGTCTAGCTTTTTGCTCTCTGGTAATCTCTGCCTGTTATCCTTTTTTTTTTCTTTGACAGAGAAATAACCCAAAAAAGAGAACAAATGATGTGTCTTTTTGACAGGTTGCTAGTAACAAAGAGTAACAAGTATCAAATTAAAAATTGGTTTTATGTTAAGTTACCTGTTATGTCTCAACACAGCACTGTTGCATCCTTTGAGTTATAGGAGCCTTTTTATGCTTAAATGATTGATAGGTCAGGATCGGTGATGGGAATAAAGGCGTTAGAATAAACGGCGTTACCAACGGCACTACTTTTTTTTTTAATAACAGGCTAATCTAACTAATTACCATGTCTGTCATTACAACACTGTTACCGTTACTGCCCTTTACTGACAGCGCGTTACTATTGTTATGTGTGATTCATTTTGTTCCTGGTGAACAAAAGTTTCACATTTGTTGGGACTTTGTTATGCTGGTGCTCTCACAGAGAGGAGGTGGAGTTTATACGGAGATACCTGGAGACACTCGCTCATACGCTCAATGGTAACCTGCGGTCTCCAGGGATGCAGACAGGTGCCTCTCCATACACTCATGTTTGAGTAAAAAGGAGTTGCTGTTTTCTGTTGAACTTGGCTGCATGTCAGGGTTGAAGAGATTCAGGTTGAGCTTCTGCGGACCTATACAGGGCGTACGGCGGAGACAGTGTCACCAACCTGACACAGACACAGCGCGAGTATGAATCCAGTTTAAGAAGAAAACAGCATTGTTCGAGTAACGAGTTCCCCGGAATTATTTCTTTCACCCAAGACCTGAATTGAGTTAATGGTTAATACTAAAGATATATTCCACAAGTTCTGCACATTGGATCTGTCTTCATCTGACCGGAGCGGAGGGGATGATGACGATGATGAGCTGTCATTGCAAACCCGAGTCAATGTGCGCACCCGAACACATGCGCACAATGGGAAGAATTATAAACTGGAATCATCACAAACATCAGTTTTCCCTCAGAGAGAAAAGTTGATTAGAAACTGCATGTTTCTTCATGATGGCTGGAAGCTGTAATAATTACGAAGAACTGAAGCTCCTCTTCTGAAGAGACGAAGCCTCGACATCCATCAGTCTAAGAGTCCATGTTTTTTCTGTTAGTAATTTATTCTGTAAAGTTTCCATTTAATTTTTTAGTCAGATCTAATATTCACTGTTATCACAAACAATTCAACATAAAGATTAATTTGATAGATTAAGATTAATTTAAAGTTACATCAAAAGAAAAAGTAGCCCAGTAATTACCTTTCCACGTCATTAGTTATTTTTATAAAGCTGTAACTCTGTTACTAATGCCATGACTTTTTTGGAGAAGTAATAAGTAACTATAATTAATTACTTTTTAAATGTAATGTTCCCAACACTGGTCAGGATTGAGTGGCGTAAAAGACAAAACTCATTGTTCATGTACAAGGACTGGACTGAGCCAGGGGTGAAAATGCAACCAATGTTCAAGGAAGACTTTCAACAGCCAGTGAAGACCTTAAAATCCAGCTACTCAGGAGTGAAATATAAAGAAATGATTGATGGCTGAAAACTTCTATAGAGTTCTACAAGTTTCACACTTTACTAAAGTGGATAAGCACATATGGTGACAAAATACTGATATTTTCTTGGTAACAAGTTTTAAGCCTTTATATCTACATAAATAGAAGACATGTTCATACTCACAAGCACACATAAATCTTCCTCTTCCTCTATCTTAGCTGAAGGTTACCATTTCACTTCATTCACACGGATATCAGCTGGTAATTATTTGTGGACCCCAGAGATAGAGAAAGACCATGTAATTACACTCATCACATCCACCTCACATCCACACACGCTTCACTGAGTGCACCACACCTCGGATCTATGCACGCTTCACAGAGCATTTGCCCTTCGGAGTCAGCTTCATAAATAGGAAATACCAGTCAACTTCCGCTGTGTCATGAAACTTTTATGGAACAGACTGAGTTGGAAAAAAGCTGCTATAGTGAAAGTAACTGTTTGACCACCTTGTCGGAAAAAGTTTTAATTCTGGTTTTGAAGATGTGCATAATGAGCCTGAAGATTAAAAATCATCCTTAATTGTACATTCAGGTAGTTGAATTTCTGAGGACGACAAGTTCCCAAGGTCTTGCAAGAATTGAGGCATTTTCCATGGAGTTTCTGTGAAGAGAGCTGTTCAAAATTTGCTCCAAATTAGCTTGCTAATGAGCTATTTTAGCCCACAGTACAGCACTCTATGTTCAGATAAGTTTTAAAAACCCAAACATCTTTTTTCGGACCCACAGCTGTAACCTCTAACATACAGTATAAAGAGTAATAGTTAAATGGTCATTTATAAAGAATCAGACTGCAAATCTGAACAAAATCCAGAGAGAAAAAGTGGCTTTACTGCTCTCACTTTAACAAGAATAGATGTTTCCTCTTTCTATCTGCTTTTTTCTTTGCTTTCAGCTTGATTGATTTTGTCCTATATCACCCCTTTAACCCAGTGTCTTTTAGCCCACATACACTTATTTACACACCCACAGAGTTAGATGGATGGACACCTGGAGCAGAACAAAACAGAGGACAGCATCCCATCCATTGTCCCCAGCGTCAGCAGTCACATACTCAGTCTTCGATCTCCTATAGGGCAATCCACCTGTGACCCTGGACACGGAGGGCTTTTGGGATTTAAAATTCCCACGGGTCAAATCTCACACCAGGATTTACTCTTTATGTCTGTTGCTGTATGTGTGTGTGTGTGTGTGTGTTTGACTTTAAAGGTTCGCTATTGATCAAAGATTGTCCCTGAAGTGCCTCATCAGTAATGTCAATCCCCCTGTCTTCACCCCCTTATTAGGGAATGATTAGAGCAGCTTGTTGTTCTTCGGGCACGTGCATGTGAGGCACGTCATTGATCCTTTCCTTATTTAAAGGCTAGAGCTCATTGAACCTTACAGTCTGAATCCAGATACTGTACGTGTGTTGGTTTGCTCATTTCCACATCTGTTTCCTATCTATCCACATTTACCAGGAGCAGAAACATCTTGTCCTGCATATGTGAAAGGAAATTAAATGTAGGCTAATAATTTACACTTTTTTCAGACTCAAGCTTATTAACAGCTTTTAACTTAAGGATTAAAGTCTTGCTGATCATTAACTCATTCATTAATCAGCAGAATTAGCACCTCACCTAACACACTGAGATGGATTGATCTATAATCCCAGATAACCCCTGTTAGAAATGCACTTTTTTTTTTTTTTTTGCTGTCACAAGTGCTAGCATCATGTAATATACAAAATGAACAAGTCCTGCATCGTCTTTCTTAATATAAATAAGGAAAAGCAAAAGATAAATTAAATTCTGAACAAACTGTTCCATTCTAGCAAACCTTACTGTTCATTTATGTACATTTCGATAGTAAATTAAAATGAGATATCCAGTTTAATTCATGCAATAGAACAGAGTTAAGGAATGTGATTAATCAAATGAGTTGAGTGCGTCATTTGGTACAGGTAACAAATAAGCTCATTCAGCTAAAGGAAAATCTTCATGTTCCTGAGCCAAGAAGCCTAGTGGGGTTAGTGGGGTACAATATTACAGAGGTTTTGCTACATGAAAAGAGTTGAGAGGTGAATTAAGACCTGTATTGCTATATGATGTCTGTAATTTGAACAACTGATAGAAAATGGGCGTGACTTCATGATCTGGGGAAAACGTCGCTTGTTAAAGGTCGTAGCCACAACTATCTCATCAAAACAATGAATTAAAAAGAATAATAACACACCACTCACAAAGTGACTGGAGGGATGCAGAATCAAAGTATTAATTTCACGGAATAAATTGCATATAAATTGTATCAATTTTGACAGGTCCATAATATATAAATATTTACATCCGATTACTCTGCCAATGTTTACACTAAAGGATTCTGTGCCAAGGAAGTCCTAGATCGAATGCTCTGTGTAGAAATAGCATCCTCACTGCCTTACATTTCTCAAATTCAAGAGGACAAAAAAAAAAAAAAAAAAAAAAAGGTACGGTAGCAAAGGAGCTCAAAAGCCCTGCAGAGGTTGCCACTCTCCTCATGGACATGCAAGTTAAATATTTACTAATGCTAATTAACAGTTAACCGGTCCTGTAACGTTGCTAATATTAATTACGCAAGTGAGTGTGAGTGCAACACCTACTGGCGGGGAGGAATTAAACTTGTAGATATTACCTTTAACTTATTTTTATTCTTGCTTAGTTTGTACATTTGCAAACTAGTTGCAGACGTGTGGTGGCCTCTCTATACTTCACTTTTGGCCAGCTACACAGATTCATGCGTAATTGTGAAACCAGTCAACATTACATTGCAAAGCTGTACACACAGATTCTCCTCAAAATGAGCATCAATGTTGGTTCTTGGATCCTCGTAATCTTTGTCTGGTGTGTTTTTATGAATGTGGATTGATCCAGGTGAATGCTTAGTCAGCACACTGAGCCCTGCTGCAACCCTCGCTGGCCGATACAGATGGTGAAATTTACACCATGCAGCATCAAATACAAAAACCACAAATTGTCTTTTAGTGAAATAAATCCCTCTTTAGTCGATATGAGCCTTTTTAAAGACGCAGCAGCTCTTCAGCAAGAATAAACAGGATGAAAAGTCAGATTTTCAATACATTCAATCTACCTTGTTTTACATCCACAGCTACATTTTTGAACTGACATGACTTTTTATTGTAATATGACACTTGATGTAAGAAAGATTAAATTTCTTGGGTGCTCATCTGAGTTGAACCAACATAGACACAACACACACTAACTACAGCACAGAGCATTATAAAGAAAAAACAAAGACTACAGTACTTGATATATCACTATTTACAGTGATTCCAAGCTGTCTACATGTTGATTGTAATAAGCACCTCAACAAACCCACCTTACAGTCTGTCATTCAGATTAGGAAATTCTGATGTTACATAAGTATTTTTTACTGGTTTGAGTAAATTTATCATTTATTTGGGATCTGTTGCTTGTGGCATGCAAACTACATTAGGAAACTTCTGCATCCAAATCTTTGCTTTTTGATTGTATAGACTGTAAGACAGCACCCCTGAAAGAAGCAGTACATAATAACAGAAACAGTGATATCACACTGCAGTCTGCATATATTGTTTAAACTATGAGCAGTATCCACTGATACAGTGACAAGCTTCTGATACGGAGAAGCACAGTAGAAAAATGCTTAAAAAAAACTGACAACAAAAAGCAGAGAAGTACAGAAACAGCCACATATGTTGCCTGATAGACATTTTCAGGCCACATGTGGACTTTTGCCTTGTCGTTCTGCTGTCATATCACTTCTCTATTTCAAAAAGCCAGTCCACATTATGAATAAATGTCTGAGCTCTTAGAAGCTGCAAGAAAACTGAGAAAGCTCTTGTTCAGAGCTCAGAAGGCATCTTTATCCAGAAGATGACAGACACTAAACACAACATGAGGAGAATGAAAGAGATTTGAGAGCAACACAGTGGAAAAAAGGAAAGCAAAACAGCATGCTTTGAGCCAAGACTTCAGGGAGCCAATTGAACACATACTTTCTGAACATCCTCTATCGATGTCATATTTAAAAAGAAAATTTAGGAAACTTATTTATCTACAAAAGGCTGATTTAGGTTTCTATTGTTTGCTTTCTTTTGCTTTCATTTCTCAATCTCAAAACATTCTTTGTTCTGTAAATTTTTTTGTCATGGAGATTACGAAACTATTTCAAGATGCTTTCCACTTAAGCAAAAATGTAGAACTAATGAAATTAACATTTTCATGCCTGTGCAGTAGAAAATCACACTTGTGTTGGCTTTTAGAGATGTATCAGACTTGGAGGACTGGAGATTTAACCTTCACTCCTACAGTGTTCAAGCCTTGATCAACCCATCGGGTTTCTTTTTTTCTTTCAACAATGTTGCCACTATTTGCTTTGTATACTAGTGGGATTCCTCTCTAATCTTTACCTCGTAAAGTTCCCCGAGCCATTAGCTGGTGAAATGTCAACATTTAGTTTTTGTGTTTAGTACAAATGAAGAGAACCAGCCAACCGCAATGTACTCCAATGTAAAAGTATTATAGAACCAATTTACTAGGTATGTGAAGTGATAAATCCCCCAGGCTTGCATAAACAACAGCACAAATGCACACACACAGTTCCTCTAACACACCATCCGCTCCATTTACTGTAATAGAAGTAAATGAATTAGATTTTGATGCTTTAAAAGCTTTTTCCAGCTCATATTGAAAGTAAATTTCACTCTGATGGTGCGATGTCATACTTATGAGCCACTGATGGTGGAGACAGAAAGTTAGAAACAGGGGGAGAGAGGACAGTAGGGAGGAATAAGGACAAAATTTAGATGGGTTTCAAAAGGACAGAAAGGATGGGGGAGGGGGTAAAATGGAGGAAGGGCAAGCTAGAGACCCATATTAAACCTCAGACAGATGAAAAAGTTGTTTGCATTCATGGTTTAGCCCATTAGCCCATTGCACTTCAATTATTGACTTGCCACTTATCTGATTACCACAAGGTTAGAGACAGAGGAGGGAGTGGGGACAGCGCTCTGGCAGAGATGGGATATAACGGTGTATGATGTCACATACTGCAAAACACTTTTAAAGATGGAACAAAGATAATGTCCTAAAATACACAAAAACACACCCTAAACTACAGCATGAGAGAAGGCACAGAGAAATCATAACTGCATCATGTGGCATTCGCCAGCAATCAGAGCCTATAAGGATTACTAAAGGCATACAGTAGCTAAGTGTAATCAAGCCAGGCACACAGTTAATATCAGTTTAGCCAACTAAACAGTTTGAAGCCAAACCTACAGGGTGTCTGCCTCCTGAACCCAAAGTGGGAGCTGGTTTCATAAGAGACAGGCCTGATAACTGAAGGCATTACATACAAAGTGTCCTTCAGTATCAGTACTAAGCTGGAGACACACCGGACAGACTGTCGACCATTGCGGTCGTCGCCAGAAAATAGGGTCACGCTGATCAATTGGCCCAAGTCTTGCAGACACAGTGAGAAAAGTGCCCAAGAACACACAGAACTCACTCCGGACTTGGGTGTACCTTCTAGGTGTGTGAAGAATATATGTCACCACAACAGCAGGTGGTGCTAACCTGTATTGTGGCACCACAAAACGAAAACTGGACCATTTCTCAAGATCAAACACATAAAAGCACGCTGCTTTTGTTGTTAGCAAAGAACGAGGACTGCTAACCAAGAACAGAAGGAATCAATGGATAGTGCCAAATGATGTGAAGTTTGCATTACGTCTACTTCTACATCTGGTTTGTTTACCTTCACTTTTGGTCTTCTCATCTGCTAATTTGCCAGCAAAGACAAGCCGTTCTCCAATCTGATTGGTCAGCCCATCACCAACTGAATGATTGGCCGATGCCAATTACACATGTTCAATCAGCTGAAAAGAATGCCGACAATATTGGTGACGGCTGCAGATGGCCAAGGACACAGAACACACCAAACTGACCCACGCCCCTGATTTCAAAAGACCCCACAATGACACCAGACGGCTGAAAATTGTCCTGGTGTCTCCGCTTTAAATACTGGTGTTTGCTGTATTGATTGTAATTGAATTCAGGAATGAAAACTAAACTCACTGCTCAAGAAAAATAATTTTAATCAGAGTTATGCGTGTCCAGCATTGTTCCCCACAGAAGCCTTTTGTGCACAAAGTTGCCAGTTTGCACATGCTTTTCAGACGTACAAAAATATATGCAAAAAACAGCGAAGTGCAAACCATCTCACGGTTGATAAATGGCTTTATGAGTGCTAAATTAATCCGTTGACATTTTCTCCACCCAACACACACACAATTGCATGTAAATGCCTCATATTGCATATTCATTGCAGCTGATGTGCCATCTTGACAGGACACGCTATTTAGCACCCCTGAAAGACGCTGCCACTTTTTACACATTGTGAGGAAATTAGTTTGAACATTTTTCTACATGTGCAATGACATTGCTTATGTTTTTATACACAAAAACCTTTGATAGAACCAGCTCTGAGAGAGAACATTACAAACATTATCATGCAGGTTTTATGTATAAGCAACAAAACAAGGCCCACTATGGTGGAGGAAAAGCATATACCCAGGTTCAGGACCACCATAGTGAATCTTTCCTCCTCCCTAAAATACCTTCTTACAGGAAGTAAATTGCAAGGATGTGTTGCCTGAAAACTGGTCAGAGAGTACTCTACTTAACACTTAGGCTATGTCCCCACAACTCTGAAGCCATTTCAGGTGTGAATACAGTGGCGAAAAATTAGATAAAGGCTTTACCATCCCCATGAAACTGCAGTAGTGCATACTGCAAGGCTACGGGTGACACTACCCCAAAGCTAGAACAAGACATAGCACGTGCAGAGATAAGGGCTCACCTCGTATAGCATGACATGCATATCAGCTTGCTGCCGCTGTTGATGGTACAGTCGCGCAATACACTTGGTAAAAGTGGCGCATTTTAGCTTTAAAAGCTATGAATAACTCAGGATTGTCTGGAGGAGCAGCACAGCACAGTTGGTCACCGACGCTATAATTGTTGTTGTGATTGGCGCCATGTTTGTCACACTGATGTCATATCCTCCAGTTGTGTGGCTACGCTGATGGTTGAGGTTTCAAACCTCCCCACTTTGGCACCTGATTTCAGACATGATCGGTTAATGGAGGCTAATCCCTGGTTTTGTGGAAACGAAAAGGAAGATTTCTGCTGCAATTTGGAGTCAAAAAAGTATTACATTAAAGATGTGAACATGGCATTTTGATGGGGATGTAAACACTTTTGACTTCCGCTGTATATAGGGGTTATGTAAAACAAAGAAGGAAGGACCAAAGTAAACAGTCAGGAAATCTCAAATGAAATAGTGCTGTTAAGTAAGTATTAACAAAACAAGGGTGATAAAAGTGGTGGCCAAATCCAGTGTCTCTTAAACAGAGAACTCAACAGAAAACAAAGATTTGAGACATTTTTAAGTAATCAGTTGAAGCATTTTCTTGGGTGGATTTACTTACAGAGAAGGTGAATGTGATAAATCAGAGAAGGCAAAAAAACATGGAGATACAGTATGCAGCAAACATGGAGCTCCATGACCTTACTTGCCCCACAGAGACCTGGAGCAACTCCACAAATACACTCATTCAAGCTCATCTTTCGCGCAAATGAGCTGAGAGAATCAGGAAATAAACACTTAACAAACAAACCCAGCTGGTAAAACTAAATCTGTGTGTGTGTTTGCACCTGTACACTGCGGTGTATCCAGTACAACTTTGATATGTGTGTGTGGGACTAATGCTGTAGGGCCATTACCCATTCAGGACAAAGAACATATGGGTTCCAGCACTCCATGTGTGTGTGTATGTGTGACGCCTCAGGGGGAATTGGGTGTACTAAATGGGCCGAGGGCCAGTGTGATATTAGTGTCTTACTCTGGTGATTCCCTTTGCCATAAGTTTCATAATGATGATGATGAAGATGAGTCATTTTACCCAACAACAGTGCAGTTTGTCATCCAAAAGGGCTCATGTCTGCACTACAGCTGATGCACCCGATTCTTTACTTTCCCTGTTCCCCTCTTTTGTCTCTCCCTCATTGCTTTCTTCCTTCTCTTTTTCCTGCTCATCCAATTTAAAATGACTTACAGGCATTAAGAAGTGTCTTCCTCCTTTAATTCCCTCACATAAACTATCAGAAAAGAGAGGGAAATAGTTGAGAAAGAAAACGAGAAATGAACACTTCTCTTTGTTACAGGAGCATGTAGAGAGCAGCAGTTATTAATGGGAGACAGTGTTGTGCAAGTTCAAAGTTCAGTTCACAGATTAACATGAACTAATTTATGGTCATATATCCCACTTTTTTCTTTATGACCTCCCTTATGAAGGTGAATGCCTTGGTGGTGAATTATGACTTTCACAACCTTTAATAATGGCTTTAGATTTCTAACAATGTCTTCAAATTAATGAAGTTTGTCTTGAGGAGGAGAACTTAGGATGCATTTACACATAATAGTCTACTGATTTGGTATGATTAAGGACTGTTCAATTACAGTAGGTGTTGCAGTCCAAAGCCGTGTCTCAAACCGCACACTTGCCTGAGTGCACTGGAACGCAGTGCATCGTGCACTGTGTACTGTGTACTGTACTTTGTCTGTAGTGCACAATATTGTCGCTAAATGCTGACCTGAATAGAGAACTGCACTTATGGAAGTGATGGACTAGCATTGACCGCTAACGTGCGCTAACTCTACTGAGCTGGTACAACCGCAGCTTCAAACAAATGACCAGATCAAAACTGTCATCAGGGAGTGAACAGCTTGGTAGCATGCCACAATATACTGTACATTAGTAATTATGTCTGAATAATTTCATAAACATTACTTGAATCAGTACAATACCGCCTCCGCTGCAGCATGCGTCGCCACCGCTTTTTTCTCCGCCATAATTCAGCTCTGAAAACAGTTTGAAAGTCCAGCCTCTTCCGTTACGTTAGCAAGATGCTGTCCGTGTAGTGCAAGAAGTGCGTTTCATTTTGCACAATGTTTTTTGCCATAATAGGGGATTATCACGCTTACCGGAAGTTCCCGGATTTTGACACTTCCTCTTCCGGGCCATGTTAACGACAGCCGTTCCTGCTATGTTATACTGTTTAAATCGTATAAACTCCAAACATACTTAAGTTTTCATTCTAGACTGAAGTGATACTGGATCAAAAGCTGGATCAAAGCGATCGATTTGCCGCGGTGAAGGGCCGAACTTTATAATAAAACACACGTTTGTTTGTCGCCAGTGGGGCACAACACCGGCACTTCACAGCATGCTAGCATTAGCCAGCTAGCGTTTACTGACGTGCTTGAACATTGTGCGTCTTAAAACACACAAACATCTGAAAATCTGGTCTGTACCTCCCCGTTTCCAGTGGAACAACTGGGGACTGCCAAGAAAGGAGATGTTTTCAGATGCTTGTGTGTTTTCAGCCGCACAAAGTTAGGCACGTCATCAAGCTGGCTAATGCTAACCTGCTAACAATAGTCCGCCAGCTACTACTCTGTTAAACTTTGTAAATCGGAGAAACGCCAATGCCAAGTTTTCATTCCAGACTGAAGTGATGCTAAGGAAGAAGTGGATCAAAACGACCGATTCGCCGCGGTGAAGGACCGAACTTTATAATAAAACGACACACGTTTGTTTGTGGCCGGCAGACTGTGCAGTCGTGTTAGCAGGTTAGCATTAGCCAGCTCGATAACGTGCCTAACTTTGTGCGGCTGAAAACACACAATCATCTGAAAGCGTCTCTTTTCTTAGCAGTCCCCAGTTGTTCCTCTGGAAACGGGGAGGTACAGACCCGATTTTCAGATGTTTGTGTGTTTTAAGACGCACAATGTTAAGCACGTCAGTAAACGCTAGCTGGCTAATGCTAGCATGCTGTGAAGTGCCGGTGTCGTGCCCCACCGGCGACAAACAAACGTGTGTTTTATTATAAAGTTCGGCCCTTCACCGCGGTGAATCGATCGCTTTGATCCAGCTTTTGATCCAGTATCATTTCAGTCTAGAATGAAAACTTAAGTATGTTTGGAGTTTATCCGATTTAAACAGTATAACAGAGCAGGAACGGCTGTCGTTAACATGGCCCGGAAAAGGAAGTGTCAAAATCCGGGAACTTCCGGTAAGCGTGATAATCCCCTATAAGGGCAACATCCGGGTATTTTCAGAGCTCTGAATTTTGGCTTGAATGACAGTATGAACGCACTACACACTCAAAAATATAGTTTGAAGTGCTCAAGTGTGCGGTTTGAGACACGGCCCAAGTTTACTTTCATACTACACTTGCTCAACTGAACCAATTTTTTTTGATAACCCATCCCGTCCTCACCAGATATGGCTCTGCAACCAGAACTACTGAAGGTGAAGACAGCCCAAACAGTGAACCACAAAAGTTGTTCATTTGTTTTTTAATGCAGGGCAACTTCTGTTTTGACTACATCAAAAACAAACAAACAAAAAAAACAAAAAAAAAAAAAAAAAAAAAAAAAACAAGGAGCGGCAACAAATCCTAGCATCTTAGGTTGTCAAGATCTTATCCTGAGCCATTTCTCCCAGCTATTGTTCTGCACACATATGTTTTAGTTGTGTTTACCTATAACGCCTTGCATAGTACCCTTAGTGTCATGCGTTGTAATCCACCAGCTTTTGATCCACAACAGAGTGGAGTTTCCCGTTCACTCCTCCCTAAAGGAACCACACTTTCTGCAAAAATGAACTAGGATTCTAATCAGAATGGCTTGTGTGAATGCACCCTAAGTGTCTGTTAGCTAGTCATGGTTTTACTTTGGTCACAAATGTTTTGATCATTCAGCTTCAGTGACTGACAAGACAGCTTGCTTCCAATTGGATGTTGACAAAGCTGATGTGCTGGCCACTTCCTTCAGTCCCAGAGTACATGAAGTAATAATAATAATAATGGATTAGATTCATGTTTCGCTTTTCAAGGCACTCAAAGTGCTCACAGTAGGTCCATTATTCATTCACTCCTCATTCATACTTGGTGATGGTAAGCTACTTATGTAGCCACAGCTGCCCTGGGCAGACTGACGGAAGCGTGGCTGCCATTTTAGCCTACGGCCCCTCCGACCACCAACGGAACATTTACACACATTCATACACCAGTGGTACCCCCACTGGAGGGCCACAGCCGCCCTGTGGGTCAATAAGGAATAGTGCCCGAACAGGTGTCCATTATCAGAAATGAACAGATGACGCAGAGATGTGAACTGTCCAATGCAAAGCATTAATTTCTGATAATAGACTTCCTTGAAGAGCATTATTCCACTTACTGTTTACCATGGTCCCTTAAAAAATAAATGTTAAGTCAGTTTCTGCACAACCTGCACAGAACCTGAAGCTTGGTTGACTGGCAACTGCTAATCAGGCCTAGTCAGTGGAGGGAAGTGAGACGACTGTTTAACGTTATGTTACGTGATACAAAGTTTTGTTTCGGAGGGCACTGACAGAGCCCAATAAGCCTACAGGTTGCTTTAACAGTGATGCCCCATCATAGACATGATCTGGTGTCTCCAGCCCGGCATCTGAATCAAAACACAGCCGAGCCCCGCGTCTAACAAGCTAGTAAATAAAAAGCTTAGAAAAATATGTAGGGGCAGGGATCAGAATAGGGAACTTGGAAATGGGGATGTGGTAACAGGACGCGGTAACAGGATGCTGTAATGGTACTCTGAAAAAGGACAAAACCTGCCCGTTACCTACACTCGTTAACTTTACCTGCACTGGTAAATTTAGTCTGCCCTGGCAAACAAGACCTACGCAAATAAAGTTGAACACGTTTATCAAATTTTCTTTTCCAAACCTGAACAAAGTAGTTCTTGTATCTGAACCAGAGCAGGTAAACCAGATCAACTCTGTACACTGCAAATCCACCAGGAGGGATCAAACTCTTTGCTCAAAGGCACTCCAGCAGCTGAGACACAGTTAAAACCTCAGCTGAACTTAGTTTCTTTGGCAGCTTTGGCAAAATAAAAGTGAAATCTCAAACTCTCCGAAGAGTTCGTGAAAACAGCCGGTCTCCAGTGGCAGAATGTGCTGTTACACTGAGCTGACCCAGTTATTCTGATGTGTGTGTGCTTGTGTGTGTGTGTGTTTTTGCCATGGTAGATGGATTCATCAGTTTTTCTCACGTTAGCAGATTTCTCATCTCTGATGGCATTGCTGGGAAACAATGTGTGAAATAACAGTTGTGTGTATTTGTTATTGTGCGTCCGTTAATGCAAAAGTGACTGTGTTTATGAGGACATCGTAACACCTCTGCCTCCTCCACAGAGATAGTTGTCATAGTGAGAGAAATCTCAAACATCACATCACATTGTTTGAATATCAGTTTGACTCTACATCCAACTAAGCTCCTTTACAAGTGTCTTTACAAAACATCAAAAGACAGAAGAGAAAAATGCACAAGGACGTGGTTAGAACTGCACAGTCACACCTGCTTCACTCTGGAGCTTTTACTCTCCATTTTCTCACCAATGAGTCTCCAGTCACTAACTCCCAGTGAGGATGATGGCAGTTAGCCAAATGGAGTTGGCCGACCTATAAAATCTCCATCCTGTGCCATAAAGCACCAACTAAAACACATTTAAACCGTAAGCTGTCAGAGAAAATGTGTTTTATCTCGCAGTTTAGAACCTGCTGGGTGTGGATCCATTAAGACACTGATATGCTGTTCTGGTAACTTATGCCATAGAAAACTTATATGCAGTTTAACCATTGATGTTTACAACCAGTCGCTGTGTCATAAACTTGACATCCTGGGCGATGGTGGCTTCTTCCTGGGCTGTGGTTCAACCATTTTAGTTTGATAGTGAGAAAAGAATCATACTGTAGTAGTGTGCTCTAATTGGAAAATATGAATATGAACCATTTTTGAACAAAGACACAAAGCTGACTGCCCATGAACAGGGATATGATTCTTGCTGTTGACATTCACATGGCCTCATCAGTGGAAAAGAGATCATAATATACCCCTAAAACCCTAGAAAAGGGAAACTTGTTGTCACGGCACCTTTAATAAAATTGTGTCTGACCTCTTTCTTGGTCTTTGTGTGTTTGCAGGCTCGTTCATGGTGGTGAACGCATCAGGCCGTGCATCAGGGCAGAAGGCTCACCTGTACATGCCAACCCTCAAGGAGAACGACACCCACTGCATCGACTTCCTTTACTCTTTGTCCAGCCGAGACGGTGCCAGCCCGGGGACGCTCAACGTCTACATCAAGGTGTGTGTTTGTGAGCGTAAACCTGAGAGGGAGTGAGTGACAGGGAGAGATAGATTGACAGATGAAGTGACTGGTCGACTGAACGGGTAAACAAAGAGACAGACAGACTTCTGCTTTCAGTCATGGAGGGATGAAGTTAGCCTCGGGGCTCTGAGTGTGTGCTGTGTGTGAGAGAATGAATGATAGGTGAGTAAACAGACAAGCATCATCTATTCTCTTTTAGCAGGAATCAAGTTAGATCTTGTATGCTGCATTTGATAGTAGGGTAACTGGTGTTAGTATGTTTTACACAAGCAATACTGTTTTCTTTTTTTCATCATTACAATAAACAGATAAGCTGGTATTGTAATAAATCACAATATTGTATGAAATGAGCAGTAATAAAGAGAAAAACAAGGGTCCGGGCACATTTTTTGTGAGTGTAGTTTGACAGAATATCTGCGTTTGTAACAGGACCTGCAAGAATGAATGTTTTATGTCACAGTGGAAAGGCAGAGATGGACATCTGGGTAGAATTTAGAAGAAGCCACGGCTGACGGATGAAGAGATGAAAGGACAGACGAGTGAGGGGAAAAAACTTGACAAATGTAGAGGTGGATGAAAGGGATGAATAAATGAATCATGACATAAAGACTGTGATGAGGATATGGAAGGGAGAGTGTGAGGGGATTAAAATGCTCCAACTGGATTTGAGAAGGAGCGACATGGAACCAGCTTATTGATAATTTTTCAAAGTAAAACAATATCCACACTTGGTAACAACCTAGAAATGACGTTTCAAGGACAGTTGGTAGCTACTTTGTTTGTGAAAAATGAACTAAAACAACCTGAGACAAAAGCTGTTAGTGACTGTAATCCTAATCCTTTTAACTGCACAGCCATAAATCGGTGCAGCTTTGAAATTTCAGGTATTCCTTTTAGGACTCAAATGATGTAGTTATGCTTTCTGAATTCAGCTCCTCTTCATGCTGTTCTTTTCATCTTTTTTTTTCTCTTTTTATGGAACTGTGTCTCTTTTCTCTGCCTGCCTGCAGGTGAATGGAGGCGTTCAGGGCAACCCAGTATGGAACGCCTCTGATACTGTTACTGAAGGCTGGGTGAAGGCTGAACTGGCCATTTCTACATTCTGGCCCAACTCCTACCAGGTACATGGTCTTTGTGTCTTTGTTTGCATTAACACAAACATACAGCAGGAAGAGGAGAAAATGATACACAATAAAACCAATGACACAATGATAAAGCTGTTTACTGTCTGAAACTACTTTCTCCACTAACGTGTAGAAGTCATTATCCACTACTCATTTCTGAATATTTTGCTTCTAAACAGCCAGATTTTTCTTGTAATCTTTTAATGTGGTCTTGATCAACAGTTCTCCATCTTTTTGAAAATATTTCTAATTTATCCCTTGTATTTGACTAGTTTTTCACTCATTTTCAGTCCAGTCCTTTTATTTGGCTTTTTCAGAGGAAAACTGTTTAACATGCGTGAAACTGACCTATGAATGGTTTAAGCATTAAAAAGTTACCAAATTCATAAAAGAAACCAGAGTTGTACTGACACATAACAGATATCTTGGAGAAGCTCCAGCAGCTTGGCTCCAAGATGCTCCAATGCACCGTTTCTTAAGTTGCATCTCTGAAAAATACCAAAGATAACATGGTTTGACAGGCAGAAAACAATACTTTGCAGCAAAAAGGTGATTGCAAAAGAGTTGTTAGCTGAAAACATGGCATATCTCAGCAAAGCATACAGATGAACATGATCTGAATTGAATGTGATGTTCTTAAAGGTGCATTGCACAAGTGTAAATGTTAAATACTATTCTTTTCTTTCCTCCACATGCTCTTACAATTGACTGATGTGTAGAATTAGCCGATTTTTCCTCACTGCGATGGCCTCTAATACTGTTTCTGAATGCTCAATGCAAGATATTTGGGTACAAAACCTCAAGGGGGCTCTTGTGGAGGAGACAAGCTGTGCATACTCGTTCGTCTGGCTGCACCTGCACCGGTGTTGTGTACTGCAGGTCCATGCATGTTGAGACAACACTAACTGCTGCTAAAAGATGGAGAGTGGGTGCCTCTCAAACCCCAGCTTAGACTACAGTAAGACAAAGAAAAAAAGGTTTGTCTTGTAAGACGAAGAGAACCAAACTGGAGTCTAACCCGTCCCCACGGCAGGGGGGCATTTTTTGGCACAACACCGGTGGCACCAGAGTAAGACGGGAGTAAACAACCGAGCAGCTTTTTTTCTTTCTTTTTTTTAATTTCAGGGAGCTCCGATCCAGTCTAGGAATAAAACAGGACCCACAATTGGCTTTCTTCTTATTAACAATGTAAATGTGATGTTTGACAGAAATAAGGATGCATAATATTGCAATGCTAAGTTTTTAGCATGGAAAACTATGCTATGCAATATTTCTTTTTTTTTATATACTGGTATGATCCCCGAGGGGAAATTAGGGCTTTGCATTTTACCCATCTCTGTACTGTGAGTGTCAGAGAGCAGTGGGCTGCTACTTAAAGCGCCCGGGGAGCAGTTGATGGGGGGTTAAGGACCTTGCTCAGGGGTCCACAGTGGTTCACCCAGGGGTCGTGCCGGGAATTGAACCCGGGTCCTCTGCGCCTAAGCCCACGACACTACCATTGGGCTATCCACTCCCCCAAAGGTATTTGATATATGACATATGACAGCCATATGACTGTTCCCGGGGAAGAGATACACTTTTGTCAACTTGTTAAATTTTGTTGTTGCTGTAATTTTATAAGGTAATTCTGGTCTCAGCCTGTGATTCTAGATATTTGAACTACAAGCCAGCGTTAGCCCGTTGTTACCGTTAGCATGCAGTCCGTCAGTTTAGTCAACGATCAAACCGTAAACAACTTGCAGATTTATAACTATTACTTCAGTAGACATTGTGGCTCTAACTCTGGGCTCAGACTGAACATAATGTGGGTTAAATTAGAGACCAACGCAGTCGAAGCAGCTCACGCGTGTGCACAACATTAGCATTACTTCCACTTGTCGCCAGAGGGGGCAAACTTCTGGAAAAAACCTGGAACTTGCTGTGTACCCCTTTAAGAAAAAGACATAATGTTAATCCAGCCAAGATCTGATACAGAACCAGAGAGATGCACCTGCACTTTCAGGTAATCCATCTACTGTTGGCTAAAGCCTCATCAGAAATGGTCTTCATGGAAGGATAGCTGTCAAGAAGCCATTCTTAAGGAAGGGAAACAGGAAGAACAGGCTGGGTACTCTACAAAACACAAAAACTGGACTGAAAATAAGCGAGAACAGGTCTGATGGAGTGATGAATCCTCTCTATTGCTTGGACCTCAACATAAGCAGTGTGGGATAATCTTAGCAGAGAAAAAAACACTAGACAACCAACATGCAAAGAAAAGCTTTAGAAAGTCCTTCAGGAAGTCTAACTATTCCAGGATACATCTTAAAGAAAAGACAGAAAGCTTGCTTAAAAGTGCGAGATGAAAAATGATGGGGAATTGTATACTATGAATAAGAAAAAAATGTAATAAAATATGGAAATAAATGAAATGATAGAAAAAATTTGAATGAAAAATAGAATTAAAAATAAGATTTAAAGAACATGTAAAAGGAAAATAATAGTAAAGTCAGTGAAAAACTCAAGGAGGAAAGAAATAAGACAATACCGCTAAAGAAAACAAAGACACCTGAATAAAAAAAAAAATGGAACCATTAATATCAAGCTAAATTAAAAAGTGAAAAAGATGTCTTTATTTATATATGAGGGAGACACAGAGAGAGAGAGAGAGAGAGAGAGAGAGAGAGAGAGAGAGAGAACACCAGTCCTTGTTTAATTTCCGTTTAAAGCAGACAGTCTGACATGTCACTGCAGGACAATCACAGGTGTTTTCAATAACAGATAATTGTTTACTGTCAGTTGAATTTTTCTGATTAGACTGGTAGCCACTGGAACCATTTTCCCTTACTTGAATCCTTCTTTTGTCATGTTAAGAATAAAAACTCTGACTTAATCTGCTTTTTCAGTAGTGCAGGTAAGTACAGAGTATATTAACATTTGCCATTTCAGAAGCCAACAGCTAAAAGGGAAAATGTAAAGGGTTTGTGACATAGCTAATAGGGTGTGGCTAACGTGCTAGCAAACAAGTCCCACCTATAGTTTGTTTCACTGGTAAAGGTCCATTTCTCCTCTTTTCCCCATATCTACTTCTCTTCAACTAATTTAATCTTGACCATTTTACCAGACTAAACCAAAGCTAACCAAGCAGTTCACATCAAGTTAGTATTCTGCTCCCAATTCAACTTGCAACCTGGCATGCCACAACTTGATGTTGTCTGTAGTTTAAGAGCATTACATGGGGAGTTGTGTATTGGGTTTCATCACCTAATGTGCCAAAAAAGATGTTAGTTTTGTAGTTCATGTGTAGCTGTTGTCTTAATGACTTCATTTTCCTGCATGTGTTGGTGTGTTTAAGGTGATCCTGCTGTGTTGCTTTATTTAGACAACTCCACCTAAACTGTACTTCATCTAATGATCCAGACATATTTTGTAAATAAAGACACCCCTGTGTTGCATACACAGATACAAGGCACAATTATAACCAAAGTGTATTAAATGTTGCCGTGACTGTGTTATTTCCTGCTTAATTACAAGTAACATCTCCTGGAGAGAAGACACTTCATTTTTTTTAAAAGGCCAAAAACATTTTCATATTAGAGTAGAGCAAGAGGAACAACAAGTTTTGGCTTTTTCTGTGTTTAGAATTTTTATTTTCTGTTTTGCACAGGTAATCTGTGTTAGAGATAAAACACTGCTGATACCTTTTTTGTTCACTTTTCATTTATGGTCTTGGAAATATGAATAAGTAACTTATTTTAACTTTCTGTAAAAATCTCAACGAAACTGTATTAGGGTGATAAAAAGACACAACAGTATCCAACAGTATCTTTGGAATAGAAAAAGCCCTTAATAAGTATTTACTTTAATACTTAAACAACACCTACATTTTGAAAAAACTCTCAAATATCCCCCAAAAGTTTTTACGTTTTCATGAGGAGTAAATTCAGACTTTTCCATAAAGCAGTTTTTCGCTTAAGTGTAATGAAACACTTTTTTTTGCAATTACACGCCATCAGGCGTGACGTAGGGGGTTAAAATCCAGTTATTCCTTCTTAATTATGATGAATATGATCATTTACAAGCATTAACTGTGAAATCAGAGTGATGGGGGAAGTTTATTCAGTCACATATATAAAAAATCCCCAGTCGTTAAAAATGTTTTAACGACTGGCCATGAGCTGTTTATGTCGTTTGCATGCATTTGTAACACCATGACTCAGTTATCTCGTTCCCACATGTTGATTATATGTCACCAGGATTTAATAAAACGTGACCACAGATAACATATGACTGCGCCTTCGTATCAACTGTTGCATCACCACATCAGTAAGAAACTGGTGTCGGATAAAAGTGGAATACAAGATCAAGAAATGACATCCACACTCCAGAAGTTGATCCTGAGGGGTTTTCATTCATGTTACGTTTCAGGTGTCTGTCCTAGAAGTCGCCACGAGTGTTTGTCCCTGCTGATGTGATCAGAAGTTCCGTCCAAGCGGACTTTACCTCTGAATCATCATCCACTGCTTTCATCTCCTGATGAAGAGCAGGAGACACAACATGTTTATACCTCCATCCTCCTCAAAGTGGAATCTCGCAGGATGAGATTTTACGATAATTACAGCTTATACCGTTCAATGGAAACACCTACGTATTGCTATTGTACTTTTTCAAATTTTAAGAAATGTCAGTTTTATTTTTCGACAAAAGTATAATGGAAACCCAGCTAGTTTGTCATCTGTAGGAAGTTTTAAGTAGCTGTTAAATGATTTTAAAGATAATGTGTCAAAAGGCTGAAAGAAAAGATCACATATCTAAAATGTTGGCTATTAGCCAAGATTCACTTTCAGGTTGAGCAGAATCATATAAGTAGCTTCATAGGAGAAAAGTTTTTATGGGTCATGTTAAAGTAGGACTGAGAGATATGACTTTAAATAAATATCCAGACAAATTGCACGTTTACAATTAATAAGCAAGTACTTTACTAGTAATATATTTGTAGCCCTCATAGCTTACTGGAAGTTTGTGTTGCAAATATTTTAGTAATAATAGATCAGACGATTTTGATATAAGAGAAAGGGGGCACATATTTTAAGCATATATATGGTCATTTATTGAATTTTTATGAATATAATATGGATAAATAATTTCATTATTTGACATGAGCAAGACTACATCAATTACTAATTATGAATGTTGGTTTTGATTTATTTTTGATTAATTGCCCAGTCTTGTGTTCAAGGGAAAGTACATAAAATAATCTACAAAGATACAGGAGCTGCTTTCACTCAGGCAGCACAAAGAGAGAGTTTTATTTTCTTTCAGATTTCAAGATTGGCATGGATGGTCAAGAGCCATAACAAAGACACAGAAAACAACAATGTGAAATTTTCTTCCAACAAAAAAAAAAAACTCAACATGCCTGCTAGCGAGGCTGGAATTTATTCTTTAAAGAAACAGACATCTTTAGTATTCAGACTGAGTCACAGCTCATACTGTTGAGAATCCTGACAAGTACTCCACAGCAGAATGTGTATGTTTGTGTGTCTTCAGTGTGTAGTTTTACGTTCATGTATATGTGTGGGTCAGGAGTGCACGGTCCCTTAGCAGCCTTTCTGGCTGCCTGTCACCCTCAGAGTGTCTTCACATCTGTGGAAGGAATATAAGGATTGGTCTGATGGGGAGGAGAAATCAAGACTGACAGACAAGAGCAGTTACACAAAGAAAATAGCAGCTGAATATAGAAAAAAGGCTAAATACATGGAGATAAGGGGTAGAAGAGAGAGGTGCAACGAGTGATAAAGGATGGAAAGAGTGAAGAGGAAAAGTATGAAAGATGAGCGGGGAGGAGGAGGAGGAGGAGGAGGGGGACAGCATATGTGGTTGACATAAGGATGGAGATGGAATTGATGAAGTGAAAAGAGGAATAGTTGCTGACTTTTAGTGGAAAATTCCCCTGGGGTTCCAACATGAGCTTCACAGGGACGTCAAGATGTTACAGTCTGTTAGAGAAAGAAAGTTTTCATTTCTGAGCATCATTACCGCACATTAAAAGCCCAGACT
>JALJCO010007890.1:147500-282941 GCA_023101725.1 Atherinomorus stipes
ATATAATGAATGGGAAATTTTGCATCATATACTGTATTTAATGAAAGCCAAATCATTTAAAAGAGCTTGCCTGACTAACCATTTTGTTTGGGAATAATATTAATATCCAATTCAAATGCAACTGTAAATGCAGTTTAGAGAGAAACAAATCATAGCTGTATTACTTTTTACCATATCAGTATGAAATTTATTTAAATGTACTTATGCTTCCAACCTTAGTAAAGCTTTTCTAGGCTTTTAATTCAAACATTTTCTCGCCTCAGTCTTAATGTTTTTCATGGAGTCTTAAAAAAAAACTGTTTTCTGGTGTAAAAAGAAAATAATTTGTAAATTAAGAATACTGTATATATGTAATTCATTAACTTGATGCAAAATGAGTACTCTGCCTCTTGACTGCTGGGATAGGCAGCAGCCCACCTGCAGTCCCCCATAGGAAAAAATGGGTATAGGTGATTGATGGATGGAAAAGCTTCTGATAATAATTCAGCTAGAGACAATTGGCCCTAAATCTTACGAACCAAATTATTTAATTTACATCACATTGCGACATTATGGGTGGTGCCGGATTCAGTCTGTCTCCTTTGAGTCTGTCAACTTGACAGTTTTATAATGACAACCGTATTTCATCTTTAAAGACACCGTTTCGGCAGTAGCTGTTAAATAATGTTGCTGCAGAAACAAGACTCCAAATCTGGAAAAAATATCGAGGGATGTGACATGGAATACGTTGCTGGGCTTGTGTTCAGGTTCAGCTGCTGTGTGTCCTGATGCTACAAAGCTTTTCTTACCTCAACTCTTTTTACCTTTTGCTCCTTGCAGCAGTGGAATGGCAGAGACACGGCGCTGATGGTGACCAGAGTGGTGAACCACCGACGTTTCTCAGCAACCGTCAGCGTTGGCGATACATCACAGCGCAGTACCAGTCGCTATCGTTGCGTCATCCGATCAGATGGTGGGTCAGGAGTGTCCAACTACGCCGACCTGATTGTTAAAGGTAGGCCTGTGTCCACTGTTTATCTTTTCCCTTTAACTACAAGGAGCCCTTCATTTAATAAAAAGTCAAATATTTGAGCAGAATTTAAATGCGTACTTGAAAAATCTCATCAATATGGATGCTTTAAAGGGGGGCAGTTTCCTTAAAAAGTGTGGAACAGCCCTGGTGTGTGTGCATGTGTGTGTGTGGGTGTGTGTGTTTTGGCTTTTCATTAGTGCTGTGAGAATGGTGAGGATGGAATACTGAATAGACTTCAGAATAGTGACCAGAACTCACAATGAGCTCTCAGTCCGTCTGTCTTTCAGTTCACGCTCCTCCCAGAGTTTTTTTCATGTTCTCTCTCCTTCTGCTAGACTTGAAAGTGATACAAATATTCTAATTGTTTAGATACTTTAGTTTTGAAAATGCTAATATATTTTCAGTTCCACTTGCTCAGAGCTCTTTAATCTTAATGTTTTTGTTTGATAATGGTATAAACTAAATCATCTTAAATATTTCCTTTTGATGATACAACACTTATTCACCAGGGAACAAATCCTTTTCTGGAGTCTGTTATATTAAACTCAAACAGGTTGGGGAAAGCCAAGCTTTTCTCTGCTTCCAAAGGCTCAATAAAAACTTAAAATGACATAGTTGGGTCCTGGTGGTTATCGCCTTTCCTCACCCATGTTTACTTATTCAAACACTCTGTATCCTTTCCTTGTATGTCATTGTGTATCCTGAATGAAGTGTTATGTATGTTTGGATATTCCATCTGCAAAAAACAGACTGCATGCAAAATACCCCTGTTGTTGTAAAGGAGGCAACAGCCATCAGTTCATTATGAATCTGCCATACATGTTGTATTTATGAACTACCTAAAAAATCTCTGATTAATAAATCAAATAACTTTGCTCTCATGCTCAGAACAGAGTAAACATATGAAGAAATATCTGTCATGTAGCCGCCCACTCTCCACCCCATGGTTCCAGTGTAAAACAGGAAATATTGTGCTGTCCTGCTGAGAAGGATATTGGTGTACAGCGGAGGATGGCTAATATTGTTGTCGGGACTCTGATAGAATTAGAGCATCACAGCTATCTGTTATAGTCATACGTAATTACATTCAGATACCTCATGTCTCTGTTGCACCATATGTTTTGAATTCTGCCTTTCAAGCATCATTGTTTTTACAGCCAAGTTATGAACTTCCAAGTTTAAAATGAAGGAGAAATAATGATCGTTTTCTCAACATTTAAATGCTTTAACAAAGCATTATTATTTTATATGTTGTTAAAGTGTTAATTGTGTGTCCATATCAAAATAATCATTGCTGAAATTTAGCTAGTTTGAGGTGTGAAGTTAGGTTGGCACAATTTATCACTCTTTGTGTGCTATAAAACAGTAAACTACTGCTGATTTTCTGTTGTGTACTAATATAATTGTACTAAGTCTCCACATGGCATCTGCTAAATTCTTAATACTTCTTCTCTAGTACTTATCATGTACTCAAATACAGCCTTAGTGCTGTTTGTAATGAGCCTTTTATCACTCAGTCACGTAAAAAAAAAGACAAGGAAGGTGATAAATAGGAAAAGAACAGCATGCATGTTTGTTCGATTAGAAACTTTGCAGTAGAATCACTGTCACCAACACCTATATAATGATTCATCAGAGGAGAACAAGGTCTGACGACCAAAGAAAAGTGTGGCAAGGTTCAGAGCTGCAAACTGTAGTGTAAATAAAAATGTGTGCTAGTCTGAAAACTACCAATCAGTTCATGTATGTGAATACAGCTACCATAAATTCAGCCATACATTTATCCAAGCAGGAGAAACAGGCTGAAGACACTGGAGATATTTTCCATGTTGAATAGATTTAACACTCACCATGTTTGCCCAACAGTTTAAACACCATTTTGAATAAGACGTAGCAGTCGTTCATGTTCAGTCATCATAAAGCTGCTGCTTAATAGCTCTATTCTCTGTTCTGGGATCATACAAGTTTCTAAAAGAGTTTTAAACACCTGAGCGGTTAACTAACGCTACATTTTCTATAGAAACTTTGGTTATTTCATATATTTATCCTCCTTTGCCAGGGGTAAAATGTCTCCCATTTTCGTTTGAGTTGCATGACAAAGATAACATTTTCCAAACATATGTGTGAATCATGTGACGTCAGACGTTGGACCTGCTTGATTAAGACTATGTTAGACTTTTCAGAGCAGCAGCACGGTGTCCTAAATTATGCTCTCAATGCATCTGTGATTTGAATTATGTCGTTAACCTTATTTGGTGTGAAGGATGTTTTAATCTGTAGGGATACTGAAGTGTGTACACGTGTGTGTGTTGCTGTTTTGATTAGATGATAGTCCAGGGACAGAAACTGTCATTACCATCTGTTAGCAGAACACACTGGCTATACTCTTGAGAGGATCAAAGTGTGTGTGTGTTCATGTGCACCTTATCCCACTGAATGTGTTTTTAAGTGTACGCATTTCTGTGTCTGTCCTTTTGTGTGTGTGTGGGTGAGTGTGTGTGTGTGTGGAGCTCAGGTGCTGTCAGCCATGCATTGTGTCAAGGGAATAACTCTTGCCAGCACAGCGAACAAGAGGAAATGGAAAAATTAAACACACGCACATGCATGAACACCCTCCTGAAGCTGTGTGTGTGTACTGTGTGTGTAGTTAGATTTGTGTAAATGTGTCATTGTCCTTGATATGTACACCGATGGATTTGTGAGTTTTCACTTTCTTTTCATTCATGTGTTACATTGTCTTTGTGCGGCTTTATTTTTCTCTGTGTGTTTTTTTTTTCATGCTTTTTTATGTGTGTTTTCATGTGTGAGATGTCATGATTGTGTTCAAATTAATTCTTGTGAGCGTGCGTGTGCCTACTAAGTGAAATCAGGGTTAATTACGATGCTGTTCAGCCAGGTGTGACCAGGGAAATCTGGGGAGAGGTGCTTCTCATATTACAGTGTCCTGCCTGAGCACACCGTATGTCTGTGTCCCATACGTGTTCATTCATGCATACTAATCCTGTGACACGATGCTGCCGGCCAGCTGAACAGATGATGTCCGCCATGTTGACTGGATGGAAAAGAGCCTGAACCAACTAGATCCCGTCTGGATGAGTTTTATATGAATGTAGAGTTGGATGAGTGACTTCCTACAACATCCTGACCAAAGTGAAAGGGTGACATGTCAGTTTTAGGGAGCAGGTGTTGCATAGGTCAGCTAATTATAGCTCAGGCTTGATAAAAAAAACAACAAAACAAACAAAAAAAACTATTTGGATGCTTTTCTCTTTTGGTTGTTCTTTTATTATCTCCTTAATGCTTTTTTAGAAACCACTTTTAGCCTTTTTAAAAAACATTTAATATTCAATCATTTTTAAATATTTAGGTAGGTATTTTATTTGGGGCGACAGTGGCTCAGGTGGTAGAGCAGGTCATCCAATGATCGAAGGAAGGATCGGCCGTTCAAATCCCACTCCCCCAGTTATCTGTTGTTGTGTCCTTAGGCAAGCCTCCAGTGAGGTCATTGCTGGTGTGTGAATGTTCCGGTGGTGGTCGGAGAGGCCGTTGGCGCACATTAGCTGCCATGTTTCCATCAGTCTGCCCCAGGGCAGCTGTGGCTACATACGTAGCTTACATCACCAAGTATGAATGAGGAGTGACTGAATTATGGCTAAAATGTAAGCACTTTGTTATTATTTCTATTTAAAGTTGTTAGCTACAACTTTTTCATCAAAACAATAAGTTTTTTTTTTTTAAATGAAAGGCGTCTAGAGGGGTGGAGAATAAAAGTATTAATTTTACCTCCCTTTTTTTTAATCATATAAACAATTGTTTTATCAATTTTGATCCATTACCATGTCAACACTGAGAATCTTCGGCATTAGCATTCGCTCAGGAGTTGCTAGCTTGATTGCTATGTGTAGAAATAGCATCTTTCTTCCATTACATTTCTCAAATTCAAGCGAACAGAAGACGGAACATTGTGAGGATGAAGGCAGCAAAGGGGGTCAAAAGCCCCATGGAGGTTGCCACTTTCCTCCTAGACATGAAAGTTAAATATTTGCTAATGCTAATTAACAGTTAGCCTGTTCTGTGAAGTAACTAATGCTGATTAAGTGAGTATTAAGGCTACAGTATACTTTTCAGACTGCGTAATGCGTTATCCAACAGCGTAACCACGGAGACCCCTAGAGCCCTCAAAGTTCTCTGTCATGGTGCTGGATAATGCAGTGCAATTTCCCGCCCGATTAGTAGGGGTCACTACGCAAGACTGGCCTAATCCCATGATGCCAATGGTCAGTAACCTCGGTCATAACTTCAGTGGTTATTTTGCTTCTGATTACAGAGAGCAATGACGTCCGAGAGAGAGAGGTTTAGTTCACCATCTACAGGAAGGAATAATTAATCTTGTAGCAATCACCTTTAAATAATGCTGTTAATTTATTTTACTCATTTTTATTGTATTTATTTACTTTTCATAGGATTTTTGAATAAATTCATAATTGTTCTTTAGCTTGATTGATTTACATTTTTCTAATACCACTCATGATCCCCCCCCCCCCACTAGTTTCTGTGCTGAGGTCTTTATCTGAAAAATCAGAGTCTCAAGATAAAAAGTAATAATAGCAAACGGCTCACTGAAACTCTTTTCACACATGAACGAAAGAAAACTAGAGTTGGACTTTGTCCACAGCTGCCTTTTCCACATGCACTACACAGCAGGTGATTCTCCATTTGAGAGGCATTTTTAGTTGTGATGCTATTCTTTGGAGGAGTGCAGGTTATGATGCAATAATCTGCACAGAAATTGCACATCTGAGATGGTGGATGAGGCTGCAAACATGATGGTTGTTTTTATGATAAAATTCATGCAGGCATGCAAGATACAAAAGTATGATACTGTACGAAGCTGAATTCGATTTTACTCCACAGAGAATTGCTTGATTTTTCATTTAATACCAGGAAACTGAGTAATCTCCCAAAGAGTCTAGTCCATATGACATTTGGACTTGAGCAAAGAGCCTCGCGGGAAAATGTCTAAAAAATTTCAGGGTTTTGGTGCATGTGTGAAATGGCTTGAGTGTGACTTCACATCCTTTACTGTCACCTTTCAATCATTTTCTGTCCACCAAATTTCGTTTGCCAGATCCCCTTATTCACACTGTTCCCATGCCTTCTCACCCCTCTTTAAGTTAATATTTGAGAACGGATACATGCAATGACAGTACTTTGTTGTAAACATGACCTCTCCCATTCTTTTAAATGTCTGTCTTTGCATTAATGTCACAGGCGGATATTTCCAGTGTTAGGAGTAAATCTTTTACACAACTGAAATATCTTCAAAAGACTAATAAAAGAAGGATGGGGAGAGAGAAATTATCAGTCAGAAAATAATCCACTGACATTTAAAATAAGAAATATGTCCTCATACACGCATGTGAACATGACTGCTGGTAGTTTCCCTACATGATGCAAGAGATGCAGAAACGTTCATGAAAACACACATGTTTTTCTCTGCTCTGATGCTTTTCTCATTTGTATGGCTCTTGTAGAACAGATGCAGTCAAAGCCCCAGGGCAGCAAGGTTTCAACCATACTCCCGGCTGGGCTTGTTTTTGTGTGAGCATGTGCTTGTTCTCACAAACATAGTTGTACAAGTTTGAAGTTTAGACCAGTGAGCAGATTGTGTTCAGAGCTCACTTTCTTACTCCTGTTTTGGAGAACTTCAGGGTTAGGATTTGGTCTGGATTAAAGCTGATGGAAGTGTTGAGATTGCGATCAGTAGTTGCAGTGATTACAGGTATGTCACAGGGCTGTGGTAAGCGGTGCATCAATGAACACCCTCACAAAGACACTAAGGTTATATGTTGGACCATAAAAAGCATGCAGTGCTTCATGTTGGTATGTCTTTGTATAAGGAAGTGTGAATGTTGGCTTTATTTGAGTTAACTATGTGTTTTGTTATCTATGGCCATTTTGGCATCTCTGTGTGTGTTCTGTCTATCACAGATAAGACTCAGTGGAGTGTAGCAGAGATCCAAGATAGGCACTGTTAGCTGGTGCATCATGAACACCATACAGTGTGTGCGTGTTTGTTTCCCGGGAATGCTGCCACATTTTTTAAGTCTCACTGGGTCACCATAAAGCTGATTGTAGTCTAAGAATTAGACCCAGCAGTACCACCATCGTCTGTTGGACTCTGAGTGTGTGTTGTAAAATGTGTGTCTGTGTGTGTGTCCGTAGAGCTTTCTTTTGCCCCAAAGCTCATCTTCTGTGTGTCTGTTCTCTGATAAGGAAATCAATAGGAGAGTGGACAGCTCTGCTGTATGTGTCAGATTTCTGGAAGCCCACTGCCGCTCTCAACTCTCACTGGCTGTGAACACAGCTCAACCTTCAAATTATAGAAATCACTGCTCCAAAAGTATGTTTGACTTCCAAGTGGGGAGTTTTATTCCAAAATGAGATGTCAAACATTTGTAAAAGCACACACGTGTGCCATCAGATGTTTACAGAAGATGTAAGTTCCTCTCTCAAGCAGTCCGCTGTTGTAGCTCAGTATTTTTTTTCAAATAACTTTGTAGCCTTTTGAAAGACCTGAGGTATTATGAACTTCAAAAATCAAGCTGATATTCTAACAATGATGTCATTCAAGTTAGGAAGTGTTCCTTAACCATTGTAAGCTTCATTGTGAAAAGTCTGCAGGTGTGTTTTTTTACTTAAACCTACATGAAGCTTGACACGGAGCAGAAAGTGCTATTGTGTTTATGAGCTGGCTACTGTTAACTCACTGGCTGCCAGCTATTGTTGCAGCACAGAGCCCTTTACTGTCAGTGGTTTGGAGCATTTGTGCTTTTGGGACCCACAAAATCTTGATTTCTAGAACAACAGAAACATGGAAACTTAAAAAAGAAAGTGTAGAGTCTTCTTTCTTCATAAAAATGTCTGTGTCTAGCTTTTTCCATTCTTTTTAGGATTTTTTGGGCACTAGTGGTCTTTATACGACAGTATATAGCAACAGGAAAGGGGCAGAGAGAATGGGGAGTGACATGCAGCAAAGGGACCTGGACCGGGAATTGAACCGGGGCCGACTGCGCTGAGGAACTGTAGCCTCTGTTCATGGGGCGGCTGCTCAACCAACTGAGCTAATCACCGCCAGAGAAGCTTTTTCCATTCTTTAGTTATCTGCAGTAGAACATCTGGTAGTTGCAGCAAAAATGAATGCTTTCCACCAAAAACGCTGAAAAAAATAGCTGTGCAAAGAGAAAAAAAAATTGTGTCTGTGGATATATATATATATATATATATATATATATATATATATATATATATATATATATATATATATATATATATATATATATATATATATATATATATATATATATAAGTCTATTCAGGGGTCCTGGAGAGGAGGGTCCGTCGGATAGTTGAATCTTGGATTGAGGAGGACCAGCATGGTTTTTGCCCTGGTCGTGGAACAGTGGACCACCCTCTTCAGGATCCTGGAGGGGGCATGGGAGTTCGCCCAACCAGTCTACATGTGCTTTGTGGTTTTGGAGAGGACGTTCGATTGTGTCCCCCGGGGATTTCTGTGGGGTTGCTCCGGGAGTACGGAGTGCCGGATCCCCTTGTTCGAGCTGTCCGGTCCCTGTACAACTGGTGCCAGAGCCTGGTCCACATCTCTGGCTGTAGGTCAAATCCATTTCCGGTGAGAGTTGGACTCCACCAAGGCTGCCCTTTGTCACCGATTCTGTTCATAATCTTTATGGACAGGTTTTCTAGAGGCAGCCGAGGTGTTGAGGGGATCCGGTTTGGTGACCTCAGGATCGAGTCTCTGCTGTTCGCGGATGATGTGGTTCTGTTGGCGTCGTTGGGCCGTGATCTCCAACTCTCGCTGGAGCGATTTGCAGCCGAGTGTGAAGTGGCCGGGATAAAAATCAGCACCTCCAAATCAGAGACCATGGTCCTCACCCGGAAAAAGGTGGAGTGTCCTCACCAGGTCGGGAGCGAGGTCTTGTCCCAGGTGGAGGAGTTCAAGTATCTCGGGGTCTTGTTCATAAGTGAGGGAAAAATGGAGCAGGAGATGGACAGATGGATCAGTGCAGCATCTGCAGTGATGCGGACTCTGCATCGGTCTGTCGTGGTGAAGAAGGAGCTGAGCCAGAAGGCGAAGCTCTCAATTTACCGGTCGATCTATGTTCCTACCCTCACCTATGGCCATGAGCTGTGGGTCATGACTGAAAGAATGAGATCGCAGGTACAAGCGTCCGAAATGAGTTTCCTCCGCAGGGTGGCCGGGCTCTCCCTTCGAGATAGGGTGAGGAGCTCGGTCATCCGGGAGGGACTCAAAGTAGAGCCACTGCTCCTCCGTATAGAGAGGAGCTAGATGAGGTGGCTCGGGTATCTGGTCAGGATGCGTCCTAGACGCCTCCCTGGTGAGGTGTTCCAGGCATGTCCCACCGGGACAAGGTCCCGGGGTAGACCCAGGACACGCTAGAAGGACTACGTCTCCCGGCTGGCCTGGGATCCCCCTGGATGAGCTGGTGGCTGTGGCCGGAGTGAGGGAAGTCTGGGCTTCCCTGCTTAGACAGCTGCCCCCGTGACCCAATCGTATATATATACACACATGCAGGTACTACCCCAAAATTAGACTATCCGGAAAAAGTTCATTTATTTCTGTAATTCAACTTAACATAATTGATTTCATGCAATATTCGAATTTTTTGAGGTTTTGAATTTGAGGTTTTCTTAAGCTGTAAGTCCTAATCGGCAACATTCAAACAAATAAAAGCTTGAAATTTATTGATTTGCATATGTTTGTCTATACAATATGTAAATTGCACCTTTAAAGTTGAATTACAGAAATAAATAAACCTTTTCAGGATATTCTAATTTTTTTGGGTAGTACCTGTATGTGTTCATAGGTACTTATATATCTTTATACGTATTTTCAAATTATTGTGCAGCACTTTGTGCAACTGTGGCCGTAGTCAGTGTACTATAGAAATAAACCTGGACTGAAGGGACGTAAAAAGTTAAGCAAGTTTGATTATATGACTACATCTTTGTGCAAGAGAAGCAAGACTGGGAGCAAAAGCCAGTGTACTCTCAACCTGTCTCTTCAACCAGGTCCTGAGGGTTTGCCTCAGGGTCTGTGTGTATCTATGTGAGTATGTTGGCCTGTGTACAGTGGGAGGTTTGTCATGTTGGCTGTCCGTGACCAATGCTCTTTCATGTGTAACAGCCTCTGTGTGTGTAGGTGTGTCAGCATGAGCGGATACTTCACACAGAATTTATGAAGAGAATTATAAGTAATGCATGGACGGATGCAGGAGGTGGAGTATTCAGGATGAGATAAGGAGAGAATAAGAGAAAGTATCAGTATGAAGGACACAATGAGAGAGTAAACCAAAAAAAGGACAAAAAAACAAACTTAGTTGACTTTGACCTTGTTGAACTTTAGTAAAAAATGGTACTCAACAGAATGGGTGAAAGGAAGGATAAGGTGGATGAAATTAACTGAATATGACATGGCTAAAAATTATTACAACTGTACCACAGGCCATACTGTAGGTGAGGGACAGAGGACCAAATGGGGATATAGCCCTGAACAGATGAAAACTAACTAAGCAGAGAAGAGCAATAATCAACACTGGAATTGATGTAATCCTTTAAAACTAAAAAACAAACAAACCAAAAACCCCTCAAAAAACCATGTTATCAATCCAAGAAACTAAAAGACAAAATACAAAACAATACTCAACAAAACTCAGACCATTTTGTGACTGTTTGGCGAGTACAACCTTGTCTGAAACAACACAAAACAGATAAGTGAGCCGTAAGCCTCCTGAGTGAGAGGAAAACCCGATGGGCAGGGAAGCCAAAGCTGATGAGTTCAATCCAGAATCTTGCTGAACTCCAGCCTGCTCACAGTCTGAATGTTCATGGATAAGAGCAGCTAAATGCCAAAAAACTGTCAGCCTGAGGAGGAGAAATGTGTCTGCTACCAATGCACTGCTGATTTTGCTTATGTGAAGCTGACAGTTTTGAGATTAATACTCATTTTATTAAAACCTGATACTTAGAGGATCAGTGTTTTTTTTTTTAGCTCCAAATGTTGCTCCTTCATTTCCCTCAGCATCTCTCTGCTTCTCCACTGTGTTAATATTGTAGTTTTGACTCTTTCATCCTCTGTAGCTTACAGCAAGCAAGCAGGTTTATGTCTTGTTTATGGACATGTTGACAGGACCAATGCCGTTGTGAGGCATAACTTCATATATTTTGGGAAATCAGCTTAATTTCAACGGTTGTGTTTTCACTCAAAATTGGGATTACTATAAAAAGGCAAAACTCTGAATCCCTAATCTCTTCACACTGTACCTGGAAACTCAGTGAACTGGTGTTTTCATGTTTGTGTTTGGTGTAATTTAAATGCTCCTGTTTAAGATTGACTGGTTCAAGAAATCAACAAAGCAGAGTGTCTGTTAGCAGACTCACATTTTGTCAAATCATGCCAGATCTGCCTAGGTTTGTAGAGTGGTTTTATCTATTATTTCCACTGAAGATAGAAAGCATCACAAGATTGAAAACCATTATTTTCCCATCTGGAATTTGGCTGAAATTCTGTGTCTTTTGTTGTTGTTGTTGTTTTTTATGTAAGCATTAAAAAAAAAAAAAGGGTTTAGCATGTCTTTTGTGGTGTAAAAGCCTGAAATATTACAGATTCTTATAGGGGCAGCACTTGCAGCCTAGTGAAAGATTTCAGTCATATTAAATAGTTATTAACATTTTGGCAATTATTCTAAATGAAAGCTGTGCATTTGATTGTTTTCTGAAAACACTATGAAGAACAATGCGTGATTTATTGCAAAATCAGAGTTCATTTACATGTATAATATAAAAAAAATACACATTATTAGGAATTAGATGAGGAAAATATGAGAAAATGAAACAAAGTATCAAATCAGCAGAAAATTTAATATTGTTTTTTTTTAGAGATGTTCGATATTACTTGTTTTTTTTTTTTTTTACCAATATCTGATATCTGAAATTGTCTAACTCTTCAATTCCGATATCCAATATCAAGCGATATCAATATTTGCAGAGATCTGTGAGGTTGTATGTATCTCATATTTTGAGAAATACAACTATACTCTGATCTGAGAGCAAAGATCCCAACTCATCCTTAACTCAGCCAGAGGAGTTCATTTTGGACATTTGGCTGCCATATATCAGATACGAGCAGGTATTAGCCAACGTGTGGCTAATTATAATGTTTCTGACAACTTTGTAACTTAACCAAGAACTTAAAACCACATATTATAAGCAGCTTCAAAGCAAGTCAGTCTGTAGCAGCAGCAGCTGCACCGTAGTCACGTGACTAACAGTAATTCTGGGATATGAAGTTCTTCCAGGATAACAGGGACTTTACGCTGGGACGCTGCTAATGGAACAAGATGTCATTGCGGACCAACAAAATCTTGCGATATTTCATTTTTTTAAATATCGGCCCCAAAAAACGATACCAATATTTTACAATATCATATTTTAATACCAATATCGGCTGATAATATCAGTAGACCGACAACATTGGACATCCGTGGTTTTCTCAAATGTCTTTTCAAGGATTGGTGTTCCTTCCTGCCAGCAGCTGTGCTTCCTCCTATTCGTGTTCCCTCTAATGAGGCCAGTTTATTGGAAACAAGTCCAAACATTTTGTGACTGTGTTTTAGACATGGAATAACAAATTAATTCAAGTGATCCAAGATTTTCCGTCCTTGAGGTGATAAGGGTCATCAACTTCCCCGTTGAAGAAGTATCTGCGCACACCCCCAACTGAAAATGGTTGCAGTGGAAAACACTCCACCTGATCTTCTGAAAACAGTTAAATTCAAGGAAATCTGAAATTATGACAGAATAGTGACAAGGCTGCTGAAAACCAAAGAGAAATTATTCAGGAAAAAACTGGATTGCTTAGCTTATTTTTGCATGAAAATATTTAAACATTCATTCATTCATTCATTCATTCATTCATTATTCATTCATTCATTCATTCATTCATTCATTTCTATACTGCTTATAGTTCAGGGTCTTGGGGATATTTAAACATGTATACGTTGAGAATGTGACAGAGCACGAATAAAAACCTACATGAGGCAGCGTTTAGCTTAGTTTTTTGATCACTTGATATTCAGAGGCAGCAGGCTCAATCAGATCGGGTTCAGATCCGAGCTTTGCACCACATGCTGCATGTCACCCTTCGCTTTCTCTTTGACCCATTATTGCTGCCAAATAAAGGCCACTAGAGCCCGAAAACATCATCAAACAAAACAATCCACTACATTATTTAATGATCTTCTGTTTAATTTTTCTTTTTTTCTCTCTTTTTTTTTTTTTTTAACCCTGAAATTAGGAAATGGGGATTTTGGACAGCATGTTGTCTACCATCATTACTTTCAGTCTCTCCACTTTAGAACCGGGAGAAAAACAGATTGGGGCAAAGCAATTGTCATTTTCAGTGCAACTGATTTTTCCATCTTTTCCGCCACCCTAGGTGATATCTTCTCCGTCCTCGGGTGGGTTGAGGCCTTCGACTGTATCTGCTTCTCTATTACTCTCTCTCTTGCTCGCTCTCTCTCTCTCTCTCTCTCTCTCTTTCACGCACACACTTTCTATCTTTAAATCTTCCACTCTATTAGAACATGGCAGAGTTCAGGGAAGATTTGATAGTACTTTTGGATTTGCCACAAATACACAAAAATACACACTGAGGAAGAAATGTTTCCAGAATCAGGACTATTTCTCTTAAATTCTTCCCCATTATATATATATCTTTTTTTTCATTGCATTTTATTTCTCTCTCCTTTCACTGAAGTGAGTTTGTATCTCTTACTTTCAACTACATGAGAGGCAGATAGAGAAATAAAATCTTGGCTAAACTAGCCATCTTCCACTGTTTTCTAACATAACTATAAACTCAGTTTTTCTTTTCATCTCTCAGGCTTTTGCCTTTATAACATATCATTTTCAGAGGGTTTCAGAAACAGATCTCAGTGTGTGTCCAGATCAGAAAAGGTCGGCCAGAGGGGTGAAGACGCTCATTATGAACATCATCAGACTCAGCTGGCAAGCAGCCAGTGACCCTTGTTTCCTGCCAGCTTCTCTCCCTCCTGACGTCTCCTTACCGTGTCACGAGTGTCTAATTGGCAGAAGCTCTTACAGTAACACACTGAGTGACATTTACATTTAGTGTGAGCTCCACAAGGCAGCTGATCTGTTGACCTGTGAAGTGTGAGCAGAGAATTTGCAGGTTCCGGCCAAGTGTTATGGCTGCATAATTATCAGAATTTCAACCTTCATTATTATTATTTTTTTTCTTCTTAGAATTAAGTTAACATGATAGTCAAAATAAAATACAATATGCTTTATCTGGGGATGCAATAATCAGAAATCAGAAAACACACCCGGATTTTACCCAATATAAAGATGTCTTTGTTCATGTTGAACCATATATTTGGTTTATTTAGGCTTCCTACATCAGCACATGAGCAAAAAAGTTTTGACAGATGTTAAAAAGACAGAAGCAATGTGGACACCAGTGGAGTGTAAAAGGAAAAATACAATCGTGTGCAGCAGCAAGAAGTCAGAGTGTAAGCAAAATAAAGTGTTTGTGTCTGGTCTACTTTGCAGGCTTATTAGCTCCCACATTAGCACAACTAATGGGTATCATGGGTACCACCACGCTCACTAAAGACCAGATGTTTTGAAAATAACTCTGTGGGTAATGGGTATGTACTCTAAAAGAAATCCAATGGGCTAGGAAATATATCCCAGGCTGTTTCAAACATCCCATTTCTGAAGTGCATGTAGATGCGTCAGATCCAATTTTTACAATTATCTGATTACTCCCAGTTATCTGATGTTTGTGGTCATATAAACTGGATCATCGGTGAATGTAGCTTTCATTTATACATATCTGCAAAAGGATTAATTTTCTTATGCACAAGTTTGCAAGAGCTGAAGACAGGTACAACTAGCAGCAGTAACTTGGCTGGATAAACTAAGGGTCTGGAAGAGATTTTAGCAAAATAAGCTGAAAATATAAATGGCTACAACAACAAAAACGTCATGAAGACAGAAATATTCTAAGAAGCCAAATGTTTTATTGTGTACCGTTTCTAGGCAGCATTTCCAGCTGTTGTAATCAATATCCACAGTAGCTGCACTTACATGGACAAATATTTCATCTGTCTGATTAGAATCATTCTAATTAGAAATAACAGATGACATGTTCACATGGACACTGGATAAAATTACCAGTAATGGTTTTTTATGGAAGTGAATAGCATAGTCCACTGCTATTCTTTTTTTTTCACTGTATCATCGAAAACAAGTACATTTTGTCAATTTTAGATAAAAAGAATCCTTTTCTTGTGAAAACGGGATTATTATATTTCATTATCTCAGGAAAAGGTTTTTTTTTTAAACTAATCTTGTTTTCTCAAGACAATGAGATAAATACACATCAAACAGGATAACTATCTTATTATCACAAGAAAATGGCATTAAAAAAAATGTGACCATGACCGCTCTCAGCTTCCGTAGAATTCACGGAAAGATTTAATACAATCATGATGCTTTTGACATGTGCAATGCGTCCAAGTTTGGATGAAGAAGGGATTTCTTTTTTTAATGTTGCACTTTTTGACCACTGAAATGCTCAAATATCCTCAACCCTTCAAGTTTCCTACAAAACATTGTTTCCATCACATTCTGTTTTGCTTCTGCTATTTTCCAAGTCTTCCCTGAATCTTCTCTGTCACCCCCGTGTGGTTCAAGCTCGTGCAGAGACAACATGCACCACAGAAACCACTGGGATGAGTGTTTACATGGTCAGTTCCCCCTGCTGATCTGATCGTATAAATGTTTAAACTACCTCTCTGAGGTTTTTTGATTGAAAACTCTTCTTTATCCAGGCAGATCGGCTCAGCTGACATATTGACAGTGATGACACAATTTTATTCTGATTGGAGTTCAATCGGACCAAAAGTGCCTAAACGCAGCTAGTCTTCATTATCAAAGTTTGAACTTAATCAAGTAGAAGGATGTTATTTGTCCATTTATTTTGTCAGCTGGATGGCATTCTAGGTCAGAGCAGCTAAAGAGAGTCACTACAGCAGATGCTACAGATTCAGCAGATAAACAGACAGTATGTATTAACACGATATGAAAACTGATGCACTTAATTATCATTTACAGATATAAACTAACATATTAACCCAACATGCACATAGAAAAACCCACACACAGAACCACACTTTACAAGGGTTTTCTAAGAGAGGATTTATAGTGACACACACCCACCCACACACACACATACAGTATACAGAAACTCTCACTGTGAGCCATCTTCAAGTACTGTGCTGGGATCATAATACAGTGCAGTAAAAAGTTCCTTCATGTACCTTGCTCCCACATGGTGTTGTAACATGGATCAGTTTAGAGTGTGCTATGTGTCATCTGACAACAAGGTCCCAGGATACGCAGAGTAAAACTTTAATGTGGCCCCAGTTTCTGCTCTAACAGACACACAGACAGGCACACACAGACACTGTACCTGCACAGAGCTCTTTACAAGCACACAAGTGAAGTGCTGTAAAGCAGTGCTCTACATGTGGACTCTTAAACTTTGTCAGAGGGCTGACCGCAGAGTTGCTCCCGTGGGGAGATTTGGGGTCATTCACATCAGGATAGTCTGCTAGACTTGGCTCAGTTGGTGGGTGGGGGTGATCTCCCGGACTGAGACCGCTTTTCACGCTGCACTTTAGCCAAACGAGCCGGTCTAGTTGCCTGAGCTGCCACTTCTTCCAAGCATATCACATTTTTTTATATAATGTTGACATAATTTGTCTACAGTCCGGGCATATCCCAGAGCCTCCATTTCCCAGCTAATTACTTTAAAACCTGCAGTATATCTTTGGGTACTTACCGGAAGCTGGGATGTTTGCTTCTGACCGTATATCAATTAAAACTGTGACTTTGTCGTGGCTCCATGTTTGAGCACGAGCCATTTCGAAAGAAGTCCTAAATGCGTGTTAGTATTGCTACTATTTAACGGCAATGCCCAAAGTTTAACCCATAATGCTATGCTGAAGCAAATGCAGGAAGCAGTGGTTGTAGTCTGCCTCCTACACTTGAAGCAGACTGAAACCTGCATTTGTAGGCGGACTGAGGTCGCTTGTTCATCCGAATCAGAGTCTGTTTGTGCATTGACAATTCCCCAAATGCAGCGGACTTTCAAAGCAAACAGACCCTGATTTGAATGAAAAAGGTCGGTATGAATGTGCCCGTGGGGCCTGATCAGCTTGTCCTCCTTTTATTCTTCTTTAATCTGTTGTCAAGGTAAGAAGTGGTTGCAAACCCAAGACCCAGGTACAGTATAAAACAAAAAAGGCAATAAATAAAGATTTATTTAACAACAACAACAAAAAAATCACCAAACTATAGGGCACGGCCAGCAGCACAAGTGACCGGACATATCTGTAGAGTAGAAGACATGATCTGGCAAGGAGGGGAAGACCGACTGGACTTAAAGCAGAACTCAGTAACTCCAGCTCGGGGCTCCCCCTAGATGTCTTCTCTACCTGTCTTTGCTCTGTTTTGATCCCTGAATATATTTCTAAGCTTTTACTAGCTTGTTGAAGCTGCTTTGCTACATTAGTAGCAGCTGCTCGTCTCCCTCTGCTCAAAGCTGAGTCCTGGCTCCTGCAGCGGGACGTTTAACTCGTGTTTTGCGGATAAATATGTTGTGGACTATATTTTTCTCTGGTGTTGGTGGGTAGCAAGTAAGAAAACAAACTTTTATTTACTTTTTGTTGACATGACAAGTGACTATTAAGCCGTGAGTTGGTTTTGAGAGCCAGGAGCTGGTGTTTAGGTGGTAGGAAGCTAAAGAACCATTTTTTAGTCTGGTTCTGGCGCAAACCAGCGCTGGAAGCAGCTCGGTGGATAGGGGACCTGAGTGCCGTACAGCTGTTTCTGTTGTTGCAAGATCTGCATTGGGTCTGCTCAGGCAGACTTGCAAGTGCCGCTTACAGGCCAGAGACACCGGGGGGAGACTTGGAAACATCGAATCGCTCCATAAACACTTTGTTTAGCCCCACAGGGATTCTGAAAAGCATTTAGCATTTAGCTCAGGTGAGCCTTATTAGACTTGGAACCAGTCCGGATCCTGACATCTTTTTTCTTTTTAAATTACAGCATTGTCCACTCTGCAGTTGTGATTTCTTTAGTTTTCCATGCTGTTGTCTTTCTTGCTCCATCTGGAGTTTCTCTCTCCTCCGTCAACCATTTTTTCCACCTTCCATCCTTCTATCCGCTTTGATCTCACATTTCATTGTCTTTTTTTTTTACAGAGGTCAACTGAAGCAGATTATAAATCGGTGTGGATATTGTATGCAATAACGAACATCTTTTTTTATTATTAAAATACAGTTTTCAAGTTTTTGGTGACATTCAAGTGGAAAAATGACTTATGTGGACATGTTTCATGTAGTTGTACAATAAGTTAAATCGGCAGATATGTGTCTGAGTTTCAGAGAAAGTGTGCTCTCCCATGTCATCAGGTGCCAGGTTGTGTGCCACCAGGTGGCCTCTGTAGCTCTGCTGTGAATGAACAGGCACAGGGAGGGATGATGGAGGGACGGAGGGGGAGAACGGCTAGAAAGAGGGGGTGATTGAGTGATTTTGTTCTCTCCTCCTGTGGAGAACCATCAGGAGAAGTTGTTGAATATAAATTGTGTTAATGGAAAGTGGAGTCTGTTAAAGCAGTTGGAGGAAAAGTTAGCAGGCTGCTGTTAGAGGACGGACTCAGGTTTTGTTGTTTGTTTGTTTGTTTGTTTTTGTTCTTTTAATACGCTTAAGGAAGACATCCATCTTTCTTTTTTATTTCCTAACAATGAACAAAAATTGAATTAGGAGAGTGACATTTAATCTGTTGCCTCTGAATCACTCTCAAAAAATGTGCAGTTTACTTAGAGATGACAACATTAGAATTTTGATCCACAAAGTTAGGTAACTGCAACTTTAAATACAAGTGAAGCCTTTGTTGATTTAAAAAAAAAAAAAAAAATTCTCTGTACTATTGATGAGTGTAGCAAAACTGCACAAGTTCATGAATTGTTGGAGGAATAACAACATTCTGGCTGTTTAAATTTGCTTTTAAAAACATACACAGCTCACTTACGTTATCTTGCATATAAAGAAACATTTTTTATTTCTCCTGGCGTCACAAAGGCACACAGAAACGCTCACAGACAACCTTCGTATAGATAAGATGTATGAGTCTGCAGTGACTGACAGTTGATTCATCGGTCCTGCAGCTACTGTATCATACATATTCTAAAACAACCTTAAGGAAAAAAAATACACTTAAAGTAAGCTCAGAACTTTGCTTTTAGTCAGAAGGGGAAAAGGGAGCATTTTTCTTCACAGGCATAATGTAGCTACCAAATGACAAAGCACCTGTCACAGAGGAAAAAAAAAATCAGATCCACACTAAGAAAATAGAAACCTCAATCTCAAAATGACTTTTATTCACAGTAGTTTGAGGAGATCAGAGCAAAACTGGTCTTCCATCATGCATGGATTTCTTTCGAAGCATTTTTGCCTCTGACTTGTCAGCATACATATGAGTTTTCCAGCAGGTTTGTGTTGAGATGTTCGAGCTGAAATTACTTAGTCCATCTGAAAAGTATGGAGCCCAAGATTGGCCATGCTTCAACTTTTGTTTGAACATTATCTTGAAATAAAACAGACTTTATTACCTTGAGAGGACAACCTAAAAAGCAACCAAAAAAGAAACCTATATCTGCATTTGCATCAGGATAGCACTGGGTGGGAAGAAAAGTTGCACCTTCCTTTGATTTGGTTTGCTTTGACATTGCACTTAACTCAAGAGGAAACCAAAACCGACCAATAGGCCTGGGACGATATTCAATAAATCAATTAATTGCGCAATAAATGGAAATGAACTCAGCAATTTTTTTGTCCTCAATATATCACCATGTTCATACTTGCATTTGTTTTCCTCATCTCTCGCCTCCAAACACGCTGAATGACAGGAGGGTTCACTCTGTGCATCGGTCTCAGCACCTGAGTGCGTTTGTGGCTTAGCAGAATGAAATGTAGGGAGTGAGACATCTTATCAGTTACTTAGGATCTTTGTATCTGTGGTAGGAGGTGGAGCCGCAAGCACACAACCATACACAGACCCAGCAAGTGAGTTTCCAAGAGCTTGGAAACACTGATTGCAAAGTCTGAGAGTCCTTTTTTTATTTTATTTTTTGTTTGTTTGTTTATCTATTTTGGGTATTTAAAAGTTTTGGTTCTAGACATTCCAATGTGAAATAAAAGTTGAATTGTTGCCTTCGAAAGGATGTACTTGCATTATTATGATATATTAACATTATATGGGTGGTTATTTTGGTCGTGGTAATGTCAACAATAATATTGTTTATCGTCAATAATATGTGGGACAATATGTCGTCCAGCAAAATTTGTTATGGTCCCAGTCCTACTGACCAAGAAGAAAAGAAGCAGCAGGAGGATGAGGAAAACTTTACCGACCTAGAATGGAAGTTCTCCCAACTACGATGGAACAGCATCTTATGATTTTACTTTAGTGTTCAGACCTGATACATGTTTGGGAAAAAAAAAAAAAAAAAAAAAAAATATATACATATATATATATATATATATACACACACAAAGAAAAAAAGTAAACACAAGTGTTCATTTCTGAGTATCTCCTAGGCAGGTTTTCCTCTTCGTATTGCTCAGTCTGTCATTACTGCTGTCCAAGGTGGTGATCCCGGGGCCATCAGAGAAGCAGGAGCTGTCCGTGGTAATTACCATAGTTCATGCTGATGAGCAGGACGCTCACGGGTGCAGGGAGTCTGATGACTAACAGGAAAAGTCCAATTAATTTCCCTGTCATTGTTTCCATCTGCTCCTGCTGCTCTTTAACGGAGACTGTCTCAGATTTATGTTACTGTGCCGAGACAGCTTTGCTTGTTTGTCAGAGGTGTCTGCTGCTGCTGCCTGCTTGTAAACAGTGCACCAGTCATTCTTCTTCAGTGGATTGCCAGTGAAAATTTTAACACGTATTTTCCTCTGTCTGCTTGCATCATTGCCAATAGACTGTCTTTATGTTCAAACAACTTAAAGTGCTGTACAAGCCTTCATATTCACACTTTCCGTCACACGTGTAAACACTGTGAACGTTCTCTGTTTTTTTTGTTTTTACTGGCAGTATTGTTAGTTTACAGCACATGGCATTTTTACATATTGGAAATGATCAGTTTTTATTTCAGAGGGTTGTGTCATATATTGCATGCTGGATAGTGTAAAAGAGCTGCTGTATCTAAAATCTGACCCTGGTTTTGAATAAAAACAGAAAAAGCTATAAAATATCCAATTTTAAATCCAATTTAAGGCTGTTTTTTTTCTAAATGGACAAACTACGAAAGTCAACTGAAAAAGTACCCGTCAGCAACATGTCAACTGAGTGATAGAGTAGTGCTAAAAGTAAAGAATTATCTCTTTAAAATGCTTTAAACAGCAGCTGTTTCTGTGAAATGGTTTCTACATTTCCATTGTTAAATCCATTTAACTTCAACTGACACGTTTTGTTAGATTGTTTGACTTTCTATACCCCAAAATTTTACCCCATGAGTACAAAAAAAAAAAAAGTTGACTTGAAGTAATTGGTTTTCCAACGTCTTTATTGATGTTTTATTTGAAGAAATCAATTGAGGCCTGAGAATATGTTGCAAAGCAGGTGGCACAAAATGAAAAGATGCATTTCAAATTGTGCATATTTCTTAAGATAACGCTGAGCAGCCCTGAGGGGAAATTTTCACAAAATTCATTCATTAGTTCCAAGTATTACACTCTTCAGCACCACTGATTGGACTTAAACATAGTTTTCAAGAGAAAATGAATTCTGGGAGGCTCTGATGAGCTCAGTTGGGGTGCATTTACACTCAAAGCATTTATTTTCAAATTGGCTGTGAAGCTGAGCCGCATAATTCAGGGACATGTTTTTCTGACTCTCAGTGGAATATTTTGACAGTGAAAAATCAACGTCTCCTGAACTGAGTTTGTTTGTTCCTACTTCACAGCTCCACCCACTCCCATCGCCCCACCTGAGCTTCTCGCTGTCGGTGCTACCTACCTTTGGATCAAACCCAATGCCAACAGCATCATTGGTGATGGGCCCATAATCCTAAAGGAAGTGCGGTACCGAACTACCACGGGGAACTGGATGGAGACTCATGTGGTGGACTCTCCCACCTATAAACTGTGGCATCTGGACCCAGATGTGGAGTACGAGATCAAAGTCCTGTTGTCCAGACCTGGGGAGGGAGGAACAGGACCACCAGGGCCACCACTGGTCACCAGGACCAAATGTGCAGGTAAGTGATGGCTTCTTTCTTTCTGTCTTGCTTTCCTGCTTTTTTAGTTACTGCCATGAATCCATCATCATATTCTGCTCCTGACACAGGGACTATAATCCAGCTGGAATGATTGAATGATTTGCAGTAATTGTTTTAGGTGATTGGCAAACTTATCTGCCTTGTCACCTGTGATAAGGAGTTTGGCTCTAACGGACAGACCTTGTTGAACTCTAGTTGGACAGACAACTCTGTGATGACGTGATATAATTTCCCTTTGGAAATTAAGAAGGCATTCTTCATTTAATTTCACATAACACAGAAACAAAACCATGAATCAGTGGATGGATCAGTTGTTTGCATAATATTAGGTTGTGGTTTAGAGAAGGTTAAAATACATAAGCTGACAGGGAAGCAGGGTAAAAGAACAAGAACAGAAAATGAAGAGTTGGACAAAGATTTTTTTTTTTCTTCTTGGGGATGCGAGCACAAATCAAAGATGATGATAATTGGATGCTAAGAAGGTGTCTCAGAGATGAAGGAGAGCTGGAGTGCAGACTGGAGGAAGAGGAGGTTGGTGAGGTGAGCTGGGGGCAATCATGGCCGATAATGAGTATCCCAGCAGGGGTGTAAGGACACAACAAGTGACAGTTCATTTGATTAAGTGACAGTCCATCAGATCGCTGATGGCCTGTGTGGCGTGTGTGCGTGTGTGTGTGTGTATATGGATGTGTGTGGGTCTGGTTGGTGGGGTGGGCTTCTTAAGCAAGCAGGTGGCCGCCATCATCACTCTGTTACCTGACTGCTACTCGTCTCTGTAGACCTTGAATTCTGTGTCTTTCCCCTCTGTAGACAAAATCTTTTCAGTTTTGTCTTTGCTCCTTTCACTCAACTTCATTTATTTTTCATGTCTTCATTCTCAGTTCTCATACTCCTCTTGTCCATTTTTATAGCTGGACAATAAATGGATTCTATCAGTTAATTTGAATCAGCAGTTAACCATCTTTGTTTATTTTGTTTGTTTTAATTTTTTTCCTCTTTAGTGTGTGCCAAACTCTCTCCTTGGGCTTTCATAGAAAACAGTGCGCTCTCTGCCCTCCCCATTCTAAATCTCACAGAGTAGCATCGGGGTGCAGCCAGGAATTTTGGGCCCCCTGAAAAACAGTGAGGTTGGGCCTCCTTAAATATTTCATGCAAGATTAAAAGCTTTTGTTGCTTGGCTGACTTTTATGTGCCAGCTTTTCTTCCATTCAAAGCTATGTCTTTTACCATATTGGGATTAACGTCTCTGCTGTCATAGCGGTCACACTCACCACATTTGCTGCTGCCGTACAGTTAGTAACTGGTCATGGCACCAGTGACAGCGGCCGGTCAGCCAGGGCTATTGGACAGCTGCTGAGTACATGCGAACAGGAGGGTACCTCAGCTTTGCTCTTAGGTAAAGTGTCATAAACCACCTGGACTAGGAACCTGACCGGATGGAAATCAGACAGTGAAAAGTCTATCACATCCTTCTCCAGAGTCTTTGTTGACCGAACCCTGTCACCCTGCTGACCATGCTTCCTCCACTCCTGATCAGACCACTTCTGGAAGAAGATGCTGTCTCTTCTACCCTGTGGCTTTGCTTACCGGGCTACTTGGAAAATAGCCCAGGCCTGCTTGACCAGTTTCTATGGTTCCAATAGACCTCTGCTGCAAGTGTGACTCTGCCATCACTAGTCCTGTAGTGATGTTCCACTTCCCTCAAGGTGCTGACATTAATTGCAGCTGCTGCCATAAAGTATTGCAGGATCACCCTGCAGTCTGACTGCTGACACAATCTGGGATTGTAGCCTACGCTGTAATCAGTGCAACATGACTGCCGTTAGGTGAACACCAAAACAAAGCGGATCAGCGAGGCTGAAATTTGCATCCCTAACTGGGCTTTCTAACTTCTCCCAACTCCTTTGCTAATGTTTATTTTACACATTGATGAATCCATCCTTCTCTTTCTCTTCATGAAAGGTGCCGTCTGGTTTCACTACATCCTTTATTTGCAGTTGCATTTGAATGATTTTGCTTAAGCTAAGTTTTGATGTGAGCAAATATTCAGCTCATTTGTGCATTTTGGGGCTTTTTTTGTTTATGTTTCAGGTAAGTTGCGTCAGAATGAAGAAAATATAACTTGTCAAATTTATACTGAAAGTTTGAAGTGTTGGATTAAATGTCAGCAGCAGTTTGATTGATTGAAGGCATGTTAGTACATCTGCAGTCATTTTTCTGCCTCATTCTTCTTACTTCTTCATAATCAGAAGATGAAAATGTGTGAAAAATACAGACTCTGTCTCTATGCTTGGTCTTGCTCCATCTCATTCTCTGCTTATCTTAACCTTCCTTCTACTTCCATGATGGCGCCCTCCTCGTAAATATAGGTTATCTATGGCTTTGAATTATCCTACCTTGTCCAAGGCTCTCAGCTCTTCTTTAATTTGTTCCTATCAAAGACACATTTTTTCCTTCAATAGTTTTTAATTTACTAACTAATTAGCAGTTGAGCTCTGTAGTTCTTCATCAAACATGACCCTATCAGGAGCAAACAATGTGGTGCTATATGTCTTCCTCTCCTTCCCTTTCTTCTTTTCATTTGTTCCATTGAATTACTTCACTATCAAAGTTCCTTTAATTGTGCTTACATGAACACACACACACACTTACACAGCTCACCGCTATTAAATGTAGAAGATAGCTGTGTGTATGTGTGTACTTGTCATAAAGGAGATAAAAACCTGAGTGAATACCCATTTCTGGTAAATTTCTGGTAAATGTGGACAGTAAAGTTGTCCTCTAAGGACAAGATGATTTAATCAGGACATGGCTTTGAGTCAGGGATAGATTTGGGTTAGGATTAAGATCAAGATAATGGTAAGATTCAGTTGTGATGGTAAGGGTAGGAGGGGAGGGAATGGAGAGTTCCCTTGGTCAATGCAACCACCCACCCACACAAACACACACACACAGTCAGTCTCAGACTCCCTGCCATGCCTACTTGAGGATCTCCCGCTTTGCTCTCACAAACACTTTTTTGCTCGACGCCTCTTCAAACTTTGACTTTTCTCTCTCAGACAAAACTTCAAATTGAAGGCACTTCCAAAATTACAGGGCAACTTGTGTGAGGAGTGTTTATGTGTGCCAGTAGCTGGGTTTCCGTTACACCTGGAATGGCACAAAACCTAAATATCACAATTAAAAACCGCTTATGGAAACACCTACATTAAGAAAAAAACTCTTAAATACCCAAAAAAGTTTTTACGCTTTGAGGAGGTGTAAATCCAGACGTTTCGATACAGCAGTTTTTGGAAAAGTGTAATGGAAACACTTTTTTTTTTTTGCAATTACACGCCATCAGGCGTGACGTAGGGGGTTGAAATCCAGTTATTCCTTCTTAATTATGATGAATATGATCATTTACAAGCATTAACTGTGAAATCAGAGTGATGGGGGAAGTTTAATCAGTCACATATATGAAAAATCCCAAAATCGCTGTAACTCAGCAAGCTGAGTTCATTTAGGACATTATACAGAAGGTTTAAGTTCTTCATGTTTTAATGACTGGCCTCAAGCTGTTTATGTCGTTTGCACACATTTGTAACGCCATGACTCAGTTATCTCGTTCCCACATGTTAATTATATGTCACCAGGATTTAATATAATGTGACCACGGATAACATCGTATGACTGCGCCTTCGTATCAACAGCTACATCACCACATCAGTCAGGAACTGGTGTTGGATAAAAGTGGAATACAAGATCAAGAAATGACATCCACACTCCAGAAGTTGATCCCGTGGGGTTTTTAATTTGTGTAACGTTTGGAAGTCACCGCAAGTGTTTTTCCCTGCTGATGTGATCAGAGGCTCCGTACATACGGACTTTACCTCTGAATCATCATCTGCTGCTTTCATCTCCTGATGAGGAGAAGCAGCTGTAAAACACAACTTGTTTATATCTCCATCCTCCTCAAAGTGGAGTCTCACAGGACAGGATTTTATGAGAATTACGGCTTATACCATTCAATGGAGACACCTGCATATCGCTATTGTACTTTTTCAATTTCTTTTTTCTTTTTTACTTGTCCTGTCCAGCATCATAGCAAGCAGAATGGAAATCCGATTGCTTTATTGTGTTGAACAGTTTTGCTTTGCCAAGGAGAGCTTTATGAACACAAGGCTCCCTTTGATATCCTGTTTATTCATTTTATTTATTTGATTAAACATTTGTCTATAACAGCATTCCATACCATACTGCTGGGCCTGACAAGGGAGAAATGAACGTTAACAGAGGTAATGATAGAAAGTGGAACAGAGAGAGAGGAGTGAGGAAGGGGAAGAGAGAAAGAAAGAGAGAGAGAGGAGAGAAAACATGAATCCACTTACACAGCTCACTGGTGCATCTGTACAGAAATGCCTAAGCAACATTCCAAGGTCTCTGTCGGAAAACAAAACAAGCAATCCCCCACAGGAGGACCCGCAGGTGGCTTAAATATCCTCAGATCATACAAACACACGCAAAACCACGCAAAGAAGAGGTAAAACCTAGTCAGCACAACGGGAAGCAGCAGTGTCAACATGCATAATAAAGGGTGCTCCGTGGTGATACAGTCATGCAGATGCAGCCTCGTCTCTGCAAGGAGGAGGAAGCCCGCAAAGCTCACGACGCAGGCCCCCAGCAGCCACCCAGAGGCCCGCCCCCCCACAAGAACGGACATGCATCCCCCAGAGGGCGGCAAAGGGCGGCCCAGCTGGAGCCCCCCGCGGTCTGGGGGCCCAGGCCCCAGTGGACCAAGACCAGCAGCTGTCGACCCCACCGGGCGCCGGCCGCCCCCGGGGCAGGGACAACGCCGGGCCCAGGGCCTAAGCGCCCAGGAGCAGCCTGTGTCACACCTCAACCTGCCTCAAAGCCAACACTGATTGGACGTCTGTTTGGTGAAATGCTCCAAATTCTGTTTGACAGAAAGTAGCCAGACTGATCTGCAAGTGAAAACCTGAAGCTCGCGAGATCAGGATGGTCTCACGAGGCTAATTTAGAATAAACACGGACTGGAAACAAAGAGGGGTAAGAATGAAGAATACATCCAGAAAAGGGTCTGATCTGAAGTAAAACAATGTAGGGTTGGTGGTCATGTTGTGTTTGTGTGTAAAGCGTAGAGGAAAGAAACATGTGTTTCTGGACCAGTGGCACACTGTTGAGCTGTCACAACCATTCACAACCATTCTGTGCATGTGTGTGTGTTTGAGTGTGTGTGATGGGATTGGAGCAGGCAGGTATGACAGATGTTCAAGAGCCTGCTGGCTGTTGGCAGTGTTGATGTGTGTGCAGGCTGATGTGTGTTTGTCTCCGCACCTTTTGTGTTCACCTTTCTGTTCCTGTTAGCATCAGCCCTGCTCAGGCCTCACACACAGACTCACTTATCCTTTTAAAGCACCTTTTTTTTGTGTGTTTTCAAACACTTTTTTCATTGATAGATATTGTAAACAGGAGTTCAGATGATACGAAGCATTTAAATCCTTTCTGCATTGCATACACTTCACACAATTAAATGTTCAGAGCATTTATTTATTGTGACTATTACCAGTAATAATGTAAACCTCCTTGTTCTTATTCTGCTCCTTTTCCAAGGCATCATTTGGAATTGTAAAGTGCAATAAAAGTATTAAGTGCAAAGAATTTTGCACCTTTATTTAGTTCAGTGTGCTTTCACACTACATTTCACAGAAGTGGACGAAACCGCCTGGACAATGTCACAGAGTTACAGCCACCGCACGCTAGGAGGGATATTCCCTGAAACAACCTCTGACCAAGAAGACAGATAAAGAAAGTTCAGCCCATTGATTGGTTTGAACCAGAAATGGCTCGATTACCATAACCTTTTTGATGTTCAAACCTAAAGCAGTTTTTAGAAAAAATGTGTACTGTTCGAGCAGCAGAAGAGCCAGCAACCTGTCTGACATGTTGCCCAACACTGCATCCTATGTCACTTCTGCACTTTGGTTCACTGGGTTTCGTTTTATACTGTCAGCAAATCAACCCAGAGTTCTCCTGCAAGAAAACTGAGCTCCCCGGTTTTCAAGCTGACCGGAGTCGCTCCTTTGGTCTGCATCAGGATGAGAGTGTGCATTCAAAGCGTCCCAACTACCATCTGTGAAAGTGTACCACGGTTTATTCAATGCAAATCAGACAACTAGTGTGAATGCACCCTCAATGTAAAAATATGATCAAACAGATTGCAAACTAGGGGACTTTTAGATGACTGTCACCAGTAGGTCTACAGCAATTAATCAATTAATCGGCTAATTGTCAACTATCAAAATAGTCTGTGACTAATTTCATAATCAACTAATCATTTTTTGTTAATAAGCTTTATTTTCCCTCTCAAAAGTGCCACTGTACCTTCCACTGCATTGTCTGCCTTTCTGTCTGGTCAGCTTTTCTTGAATAGTTTATTGACATAAATAAACACACACACTACCAGTCAAAAGTTTGGACCCATTTTCCCATTAGACTCAATGACAAAGTCTTCAAACTTTTGACTGGTACTGTAAATATGCTACAATTTTAGCATGATCTGATTAGTTGACTAATCGACAAAATAATCGGTGACTAATCGATTATCAAAATAATCGTTTGTGGCAGCCCTAGTCACCAGACTGTCCTTACCAGCATACACTTTAACTAGATGAACCAGGTTCACCTCTTTCTTTTGTGTGTCATCAGTCAGTTTTGTTGTTGCTTAACATTGGGTACGTTTACATGGAGACTTTTTTTCCCTTTCGGAATGAAATCATTCTGATTGAGGATTTCAGGGCAGCTGTTTACATGGGAACTAATTCATTCCGATCTGGCGTGTACATGTGGCAATATTTATTCAGAATAATCCTGTCTGACATGCGCAGAATGATGTCCCATCACGTTATTTAATAAAGACGGAGGTATAAAAACTGGTTGTCACGGCTATTGTGGCTTCTGCAGGACTTTAATCCAGCAGCAGTGGATACTCATGCACTCCTACTGCAGACAACCGAGAGAAAAAGGCGTAGAGACAGAGTTTGAGTAAAAAACAAACTTTCTGTTGCTGTCCAGGGAATTACGTTGTGCACAGCCATCTGTCAAAGTCAAACGTCACTCGTTGCACATTAAGTTCTTGTCGAGGCATGCGCTGTCAGAGCGCAATCACACAACTTTCCGATTCAGCGTTTCCATGATGCCCCGTTTGGTTTGGGGAAAGGAATATTCCACCCTCGTTAAACCGAATGAAAATTCATTCGGTTCAGCACTTTTCATGCGGAAAGAGGTGTTTACATGGATCATTTTCAATGCAAAAGAGCTTTTAAACCAAAAGCAATCGGTATATTTGGGTCCATGTAAACGCAGCCAGTGTTTCCACAATGAGCACCAAACTGAGTCTTTAAAGAAGAAGTTAGTTTTTTTTTCAACCTGGACCTATTTTGTAGCATCAAATACAGTATGTTCATTTGCTCACCAGTTTTGGTGTAACTTGAAATCACTCAGGAGATATCAACTTGAGATTATGTCCAATATAATGTACGTGATGGAACAACCGTGCAGCCTCTAAATAAGGCATTATCTGCCATAAACTCCTTCATTTCACCAATGCTTTGTTATGAAACATTAGTAGGACCCCCAACTTCTGTAAGCTCAAAGCAGCTTTGATTTGCTTACTTGGAGACTCATCCTTATTCACAGACATTTACGCGCTATGGTGTTGCATAACAGTGACGTCATCAAAGCCACCGCAGTAAAAAGGTCTGTAAATAAGGACAAATCACCACAAAAAGCCGTTTCAAGCCGCTTCGAGCTCACTGGGGGGTCGGACAAATGATTTGTAACAAAACATTGGTGAAATGAAGGAGTTTGTAGCAGAGATGGTGCGAGGTTGCCCACATCACTTACATTATATTGGACATACACTGATCTGGAGTAGATCTAAATATTGCCTAGAAGGAATTCAAGTTGCACCAAAACTGTCTGGGTGAGTAAATGAACATATTTCATGCTAGAAAATAGGTTGAGATTGAAAAAAAAACAAAAAAAACTTCCTCTTAAATAGTGTTAATGGGTGACTTTGCCACAACTTAACCAAAGAGCTGTAGAGCAAGGCAGAAATGGGCAGAAAGAAGTCTGCTGGGAAGAAGAGGAAGAAGAAGAAGAAGAAGAAAAAAAAAGCAGGATCAGGAATATATTAGTCTTGTGCAAGAGCTACAATTAAATCAAAGCCATATCAGGCCTATTTTAGGTTTTAGGAACCATTGTGAATAGGACTCCTTCGTAAAAATAGCTTTGATGGGTCCACAAATGTTTACTGGTATGCAGGTCATCTTAATGGAAGGATTTATCTCAAAATAAACATTGGATGGTAGTAAAACAATGACATTTGGATTTTAGGAGGGAATCAGGATGATTTATGAAGAACTACTGCTGTCATCTATGATGTGATGCTATGCATTTTAAAGCTCCACTTTGTTGTAAGCAACTGCAGAATGGCAATAAATAAATAAATAAATAATAGATAAATAGTAGAGTTAATTTCATATTTTCTCTTGTTGCTGTTCACATTGAGGGTCAGTGAGAGAGAGGATGCTATTTGCTTTCTTTGTCACATCATTCACTGAAAGAATTTAACAGAGCAACCACGTGGAGGCCACCATGCTCAACAACTCTGTAGCTGTAACATGTTTTTGTGACATTTTAAGTTCCCAAACTGAAAAGTTCATTCTGGGAATTTAAAATGTCAAACTGAAAAACTCAGACCATGAGCTCCCAACCCACTCTTCATAGATGAAACATTGAAACATGGTGACTTTTATGTTACACTTGCCTAAAAATGGCTGAATAAAGTCAGCTGATTCTAAGAGACAGGTTATTAGTCAAAGCGCTAACATCAGCAAATGATAAATCAATTTTGGACACGGTAACTTTAGTATTCTAAAAGAGCCCTGACTCTGTAAAACAATATCAGTGGGATGTTTTCGAAGAATCTGACACAAACTAAGTTCAACTTTTCTCAATGCCGCAGCTGGCAGCAAGGTAGCTGCTGTTCAAAATATGTTTCAGACCATTAAACCCAAAGTCGGAGGCTCTGGGTATTCCAACATTAGTTGCGTGTCTTCTCTAGTGTTGCACATTTAGCTATGGATGCTATGCAGAAAGAGGGGGCGAGGCAAAAGGAACTCTTCTTTTGCTTGAGGTGCAGAGAAGACGTGGCCTTGATGATGAATGATTTTTTTTCTGCCATCAAGTGCTCCTGGTTTCCACCCTCATCCTGCCTTTGTTCTTATTCCCTCATCTTCCTGCTCCTCATTCTTTTCTTGTGTTTTCAAGGCTTTAAAGTAATTCATCACCCCGCTTCTATTTGGATAATTTCTCTGTCTACCCATCTCTCTCTGAGTAAACGACACTCGACGGACCAGTTGTTCCCTCACTCATTCAGTATTGTGTGTTTGTGACCTTCATGCTTTTGTGTTCTCTGTCTGATTTTGAATAAATCTCTCTCTTCAACTCATCCCCACTGATCTTTCTCTCAAGTCAGCAACTCTTACTTTCCTGTAAAGAGCTGCTTACATTTTTTCTTCTTGTTTACTCTGTCCCTTTTCCTCTCCTTAGCCTTCCTCTTTGTCTCCCTCTTGATATCAGCTCATGGTTCCCTGAACATTATGTGAAAGTTGGCTACGGTCCTTGTCTTAAACCTCTTTTTAACTTTACTTTTTGAAAGTGCAAGTGCATCCTTTACTAATCTCCTCTCCTCAGTTGTTCTCCTTCAGCCTCTCCTGTCCTTTATAGATTAATATTTTCATGTGAAGGATGATAATGTAAGTGTTGGCTAATATGTTACTCCATAAAGATGGCGTTCAATTCCCCCACAGTCCATAAATCTCTCACCAGTATCTTTTCCTCTGACTTTTCCTCCTGCACTATTCCCTTTCACTCTTTCTTCTTTATAGGCGGCGGATGCTAATGCGAGTGTTGGCTAATATGCAGCACTCTATTAAGACTTAATTCACCTGAGGTTATAAACTACATCCCGGCGTCGTCTCTGCTCTCCTCGTCTTGCCCGTTTCTTATAAAGTAGACTTTTATGTGAAGGATGGTAATGTGAATGTTGGCTAATGTGTTACTCCATAAAAATGGATTTTTAATTCACCTGTGGGGTATATACTGATTTGGCTGGCACCAGTGCTCCATCATTCTGCCGAGCCAAGCAGTATAGATGCACTTAAGAAGGAGCATCGTTTCTTCGTCAAACTCTTCCGACTTGTTTGATCTAAGAATTAATAAGGTTTTAAGTAACACTCCAGATCTTTTATATATATATTATATATATGTATATATACTATATACTGTATATGTGCAAGTGCAAAAAATAAAAATTCAAATGCATACATAAAAATCTAATGCAACAAGTCTATTTAGCTCCTTCCTGTGAGCTGTGGATGTGGGCCTGCAGCTCTGAGTCAGGAGCTAATGTTATCAGAGCAAACAAGGTGGCTGCCGAATTACTGGCCATCTTGATACAACTTTTAGCTAATGTCCCCTCCCCCATCCCAAAGTGAGCACTGCCGACTTCCTCCTCTATCTGCAGAGCTTCTTCTCTTACCGTTATTACTGAGAACACCTCTAACTACAGTAAATATGAACCTGCATTTCTGCATCTGAGTCACGTATATTTGAGGTTTTCCTCTCAGGTAAAACTTGGCAGTATTCCTCCAGTGGCACTCTGTTTCACTGTTTTGATATACTTACATCATATTTGATTATATTTAGAAGATCATGATGAAATGTGGCGAGTGCAGCGACGTATTGACCACAGCTTTCTCCTCAGCATCAATCAACCTTCATCTCCAGTGACCTGTGCAGAGTTGATTGAGGCCTGTGGGACATCCTCACTTGTTACAGCTCTAAATTATAGGTGACTGGTCTCATGAAGTCCAGTGCGCTAAACATTTGATCTCCATCTTCCCTTTTAGGCTGGCTGCCATGAGTAGCAAAATTACACAAGCAGACAATCCAGGTGCCATAAAGTAAAACTCCTGCCATGTTTTTGGATCTGCTTGTATATTTAGAACAGGTGTTTTCACTAACGAGCTCATCTACCTGCAGAGGAGCTGTGCTGATTAAATTCAGCTGCTTCAGTGATTGGTTGTAAAAACTGGACCATAGATGGGTCCCATACTGTATATATGAAGTCAAGACAATAGGATATAAGAAAAAAAATTGACATAAACGGTAACATGTGCAATAAATAATGTATTGTTATGGAAACAGGGATGTTGCAGTGACCATAGAAAATCACTGCACAGTCGATGGCAATTGGTCAAGAAAAGATATCACACTGTTATGTGTGAATATGATAAAGATTTAATTGTCATTGTGGTTTGCTGGGAGTAGGGATGTAACGATTACTGATAAAATGGTTAATCGTGATAAAATTCCCAACAATTAGTAATACCGTTTCAAATTTGATTTATCGTTAAAACCATGACTGATTATAGCACTTTGGAAACTCCTAGTGATGCTGCTCATTGGCTGGAAAAGCAGTTGTAGTCGCAGTTTGCAATGTTTAATTTATGAAAACATGGCGGGAGGCAACGAAGGCGACAACATACAGTTCTCTTCAGATTTTTCCCCCTTTTAAAAAAGACAAGGTAGACGTTTAGACCCATTTTGGATATTTTTAAAGATGCTGGGGGGGTTTTCTATAATACCGTGATAAAAATGATAACCGTGATCATTTTGGTCACAATAACCGTGATATGAAATTTTCATATCGTTACATCTGGGAGCAGTGGTGGATGCACACTCTGACAAATGCAGAAAAGAATGATCTGCCATATCACAGTTGGAGACTTTGCATAAGAAAAATAGCAGACCACCCTTTACGTACCTGTTTAAACCAGTAGATTCAATTGGTTATTCTTCCAAAAGAGGTTAACATGTGCAGTCCAAATTCTTAAAGCCACTGTGTTTTATCTGTAACAGTACCTTTATGAATTCTATTTTTTCATTTTGTTTTTTTGTAAACTAAACTTTTTTTTTACTTTGAGATTCAACACCAGACTTTAATTTGCAATTATAATTCCCTTCCCTTTAACCCATGCTTTGTCTCCTCATTTGCTTTATTTTTCCCATTTTCACACCTCCTTGATGCATTTTGACAAAAACACAAAAGCTGAACATCCTGAACCAGAAGAACATCTTTTAGCTATGTCTTGGCACAATGAAAAGGAGGCTTTTCTTTGTCAAGGAGTTCATCTCCACCGTGTTAAGTGCAATTGCACCATTCACATGATAGTACAAAGTGGCTGGTTGGGATGATAAAAACCTCTAATTTGGGGGTCAAGTTGCAGAATATTCTTTTTTGCTTGCAGCACAGATTGAAACTATCTATCTATCTATCTATCTATCTATCTATCTATCTATCTATCTATCTATCTATCTATCTATCTATCTATCTATCTATCTATCTATCTATCTATCTATCTATCTATCTATCTATCTGTCTATCTGTCTGTCTGTCTGTCTGTCTGTCTGTCTGTCTGACTGTCTGTCTGTCTGTCTGTCTGTCTACTGTGATTATCTACCTACCTCTCTGTCTGTCTGTCTCTCTTTTTTGTCTGTGTTACTCTCTTTCTCTCTGTCTCTCTTTTTCTGTGTTCTCTCTCTTTCTCTCTGTCTCTTTTTCTGTCATCTGTCTGTCTGTCTCTCAGTGTCTGTCTGTCTATCTGTCTCTCTCTGTCCATTTTCTTTACCTGCTAATTCCAGAGCAAGGCCTATGAGTTAGAGGTGCTAACCACCACACCCAGATGAAAACAAGTGTTTTTATTTTGTGTTACAAATTAGCCTGCTCACACACATAGTGTATCTTGAGCGAAGCACAGTTTACTTGTGTTTTTATTTCAGTGAATAGGAGAAAAAAAACTACTCTCTTCTTTACAACATCACAAACGTCCTTCTTTCTTTTTCCTTGTGTATAAAACTTTCTTCCTCCTTTCGGCTTTCATGTTGACTAGGTCTCTGAATGCCTGCCTTTTCCCTTACAGTTTTTCACTTCCTTTCCCTCAAGGTACTTCTATATCTATTTTATTCTTCTCTAAAACCCAACATTCTCCTGTTTACATGCTGAGACCACCAACCACCCACTGAGTTCCTTATACTTGACACGTCATCCTCTTTTGTAAGCATTTAGTGTCACCTCTTTTCAGTTATTGTTAAGCCGTTTTTGCTACGATGAAAATCCTGTCCCATTATATTTGTTTGACGGACACATGCCAGCAAGCTGCATTTTTTTGTACTGTACCACATGACATAGCTGCTTGCAGCTGGATAATTGTTAAAACTAACTTTAAGTTCCAATTTTCTCCAGTTAAAACCCAGATAGCGCAAGATTGCAAGTAGATTCATGCCTTAAGCCATCCATGGCATTATGTTATCACAGCTCAGTGGATTTGTTGGGATGTGAGCTGACAGTAGCAGTATTTTTATCTGTTATAAGACGGTGATTGAACAAGGAATTGTCTTTGTTGAATTCAAAAGTAACATTAGCTAAACTGAAACGAAAAGGAGCCAGTGTTCAGATTCGGTGATACTATGGGGCTCTAGACTGTGACCACAAATGTGGAAAGTGCAACACATTTTCCCTTGGTCGCAGCAGTGCGCCTAACATTTTGCAAGTCTAGGTGTAGAACTTTTTTGTCCTGAATGTTTGTCTGCATAATCTGTGCTCATTTTGCCCTTCCTCGAGATCACAGGAGAACATACCATGATTTACATACAGATAAAGGGAGAATTTGACTATTCAACTGGAAATGATTGTAAAACAGGATACCCGTTTGAAAAAAAAGAAGAAAAAAATGAAGCTAGATGAAAGTTGAATGCATTTTAAGCACTGCAGCTTCCTGTATGTGTGACGTCACCTGCACTGCTCAAGTCTCCCCCACATGTTCAGAAGCGAAACAGCCAGCAGAAACACCCAAGTTGTCCAAAAAGTTAAGAAATTCAGTGCTACATTTTCCCGCACTTCATTTTTATTCATTTACATAACCATCAATATCTATGGGTTATGATCAAAAGGCAATCCTTAAAATGTAATAAAATGTGGTGCTGAGAATGACACTGCAAAATTATGGGTGCACCTCAATTTAATGCTGGTGTACCAAAGTTAGACAGTTATAGCGGACCAGTGAAACCAATGCAAAATGTTAGTCTTGAGACCTGTACTACTTTAAACTGTCTGCTCAACCTGGAAGCATCTGTTCCTCTGGATTAGATCCAGTTCAGTTGAAATTTATACAGAGATACATATGACAAACTTGACTATATATTTGAAAAATGAAAATTGAATCTTTCTTTAGATCTTTCTTTAGATCTTTCCTGCGAATCGGAAAGTGTGTCCAAACTTTTGACTGGTATTTTATGTGTTTGTCTAAGATTGAAAGGTCTTTTATCATCAGATCAGTAGAAATGATGAGAGAGGACAGGCTGTATACCAGATCACCCCAGAATTGCCATCAAAACACATCAGCTGCTCTCACATGTACTCTCATCCATTTTTCATTATCTACTGCTGAGATGCCCTTGAGCATCATACCCATTCTCGGCATTATAGCCTCTATTTTATGGGAGATCATGATCCACCTAGAGTATTTATTATGCCAGACAACTTCTGGCCGAGCAGCAGACTATTTAGCTTCTTTAAATCACAGCTGTACTTGATTTACTGTGGTAATTGTAAGTGGGGATTCTAAGTTTACTTTGTGTTGAAGTGGAAAATGGGAGCAGACTGATAGAGTTGTAAGACATTCACTCAAAAGCTCAAGACATCTAGCTCATTAAACCAACAATGTAAATGTCCCAGAGGCCTCGTATTCACTGGCCTTGAAAGCTTAATTGCTGCCAAATAACAGCATAAATCCAGATAAACCTGCCTAGATACACCAAAAACACTTCAAATCTTCTTAGTAACAGCCCCCTATTCTGAGGGTGTTACATGCTCAACACCGTGGAGCAGGAGGAGGTAGAGGTGTGAAGTTTGTCTGAGAGATGAAGTGAGAACTGCTTAAAAACCAGTGTCAGACATGAAAACATGAAGAAATGGGGAAATTAGTCAGCACAAAGAAACAGATGAGCACACGTATGACTGCACATGACACGCAAAAACAAACGTTTACCTAAAAATAAAAAGCAGTGTCATGTGAATGCATTTACTTGTAAGTCTGGTTGCATGTGACTGTATGACAGAACGTACACATATTACATGCAGACTTTTTCCCCACTCACAGCAGTGTAGTGTTTGTAATCAACACCTCAGAAATCTGTGAGCAGGCAGAATGAGTAACACTGGGGGTGAATGTGTGTGTGTGTGCAGGAGACATCACTGTTAGAGGAAAAAAGTGTGCTGATTAAAGAGACAAACTTAGTACATCACACTCTTTTAAGGAGCAGGGCCTGAAATTCGCTGCGGGATTGCGGGAATCGCGCATAATACCATCAATTCCCGCAAACTTCGCTCTTATAATGCGGGAAATTCCCGCTTGCAGTTGCAGCGACGTAATGTGCAGTGAGCGTTTGCATCGGAGCCATAAAATAACGTAGAATAAAGGGCTCGACACGTTTGAGGCGACGTCGCTCCTTCTCCTTTCATTCAGAAGGAGCGACGTCGCCTCCCGCGTCGGCTCTTTAATAAAGCGCGCGCTCCCCTTCTCTCCCTCTCTGACCTGTCAGATGTCGCAGTTTCCCTCTTGTTTATAAACCAGCCATTGTTGGCGGATTTCCCGCCGGTAAGACGATACTTTCACGGAGTCTTATAACGTAAATGTAACTTCGGGTCACCTGGAGGGAAGCTGGTCTGGACCAACACCAGTCGCTGTGGCAGCGCCGGTGTCGGTCTCGTTTACGACCCAAATCCTCCGGATCCTCAGGTAGCGCCGGTGCTGGTTACGGTACCAAGCAGCCCAAAGAAAAGTTTTAGCCTAACTTGCTCAGAATATCCGTGTTTCATCATAATGACGAAGGCACGAGCTGCTCAGTTTAATGTTGGTGTGATGAGACCAACATCAGCGCTGCGTCACTGTTTCTCACATGGCAGCTGAATGTGAGATCGATTCATAGATAAAGATAATATTGATAAATAATAGTTTGATATTGGGAATACATTTTATATTTTGACGCATAGGCTAAAGAGCATTAAATATGTCAGATCAAAAATCGAAATTTTGTATTATTTTGGAGAAAGAAGCTGATTTTGGGAATGTTCCTCATCATTTTCTCACATTCTCACTGCTCTTCACTTGTTCTTGTTTACCTCAGCTTCTTTATTGTTTTCTCTGTTTTTCCATTTTCTTTCCTATTAAGTATCTTTGGTTATTCTTAAAGGTGTTCTTAAATGTGTTATTATATTCATTAAGTTTCTGACAGTTTTCTAGCCTTGCATGTAGAAGATGCTCTGTCCTCCCCAAGACCAGTTTTATTTTAACAGAACTTTTATCAAATGCAAGAGATTACGTAGAGGAAGGAGAACAGAACCGAGCTGGAAGAAAGAACCACCAGAACCACTTATTATAATTATGCAGCTGAAAGATGCAACAGATTTCTGCAATATATACTTTTTATTTTAAGTTGGTAAAAACTGATGATAGCTGATAAATAGAACGGAGAACAAGAGAGCTGGTTAAAATGAAAACTAAGGATGAAAAAGACAAATTAATGCTCCTTATTAATCTGAGGTACGGGTAGGACGCTGTAAGACCTGTGGTAAAGCGCCCTGTAAATATCCCCCCAAAGTATCCAAATCCCCCTTGGTGAAGCATGTAAGGGGGAATTCCCCCCATTTTGAGAAGTGAATTTCAAGCCCTGAGGAGAAAAAGATGAACAATGAGTTATGAGTATCCCCGTCGATGTATGCACATGTATTATTTCACCTTTTTCCTGATATTTTCTGCACCATAATATCTGTGCAGTGCACTTATCTAAAAGAAGCTTCAATGTACACACACATAGATATACTGTAAAAAGCACCTGCAATGACTTGTGAAAGATGGAGAAGAGAAGATGACCGCACGTACACAACTACACTCAAAGACTCACACAGTAACTACACAGCCAAGCAAGCAGAGTTTGAGGAGGAAGCCAGTCAAGCACAAAAAGAAATGGAGGCTCTCTATTAGAAGAAAATATTTCCCATTTCCTGGCATGTTAGTTGTTCTCTTTCTCACACACACACACACACACACACGCAAAATGCTGCAGGGTTGTCCTTTGCTGCAAAGCCATCAGGATCCAATTTCTCCTTCATTAAGTCTGGTTAGGAGGCAGTATTCAGCCACTAGGTAGTCAGCCTGGTTGCTGTCACTACACACACACACATACATTCTAAATGCCTGTTATCTTTCTCCAAACTGGAAACATCAATAAATACCTTGTAACAACAAAGTTGACGCACACGAACACAACCACACACTCAGAAATAATTTGTCCAAAGCAAGACGATGGGGCCACAGTTAACACACATACACACTCACACACACACACACACACAGCAGACAGAGTTTAGTAATGAAACTCCCTGGTCCCTTGGAGGAGAAATAACAAGGTCTCAGACGATGGAAGGAGAATCATAGTTTGTGTCTTTAATTGACCTGAACTATTACCACACATGATGGATGGATACACTGCGGTGCTCTCGCCCCCCTCCTCTCCCCACCTCTGTGGGGGAAGATTACACTGCTTGCAGTGAAACGAGCCAATCACTTTGCCATCTAAGAAGTCAGCAGCAGCTGCTGAGTGGATGTTGTTCACATGTGGCAGTAGCTGCTAGAATAACATTCAGAAGCACACAAAGCAAACAAGCCAACGCGCAACTTTCACATCCTGCACAGAAAGAGCTCCGGCGCGGTGCACAAGCAAACACACAGCAAGATCAGCTTTACTGAGTTAACAACTGCTGTAGTTGGTCAAGAGGGATGGCCAAGTGGATGCCCTGCGTCTGTACGCTATCTAATCGGCAGACAGGATGAAACCCATTAAATGCAGCAGGTCTAGCTTTAATTTGCACTCTTTGGTAATTGGCCTATTGGGGCTGATTTGCGTTGTTTCCAGGGCAACAAGCTTGTCTCTCTAAGCTCAGTGGGGGGGTTAACAGGCTGGGAAGAAATGGAGTAGAAAAGAATGGAGTTGACAAGAGGTTGTGTAAAGAGAGAGGTCAAAGCTGAGAAGAGTTGTGAAAAGTGTAGAATGTTTGAAAGTTGTTAGCTGGGAAGGATAAAGGCTGCGTGATGAATCGAATCCATTTTAATTCATGTGGTGGGAACAAAAAAGTAGATTGTTGATTGGTCTGAGGAAAGGGCATTCAGCACATCATACAACCTTGTAAACAGAATAGTGATCCACTTATTGTTCAGTTACTTAAGAAAAACATTGAGAGGCAGTGTCACACTTGTGCACAATAAGAAAATGTGAAAAGTTTGAATTCATCATCTCAAGCAAATACTTGCATACAGTACATAGATTTTCAAGGTTTCTCCTGGGACTTCAGTCATATGATTCAGTTATCACCAGATTTGTTAGATGTGTTTCCCACAAAAGAGTAAGCTGAAGTAGGGATAAGGAAGGACAGGAGTTAGGGACTGAAAAGCAGGTGATTTTGCAAGAGTTCATGGGGTGGAGGACAGATAAAAGCTCAGATAAACGGACAATACATGTTTGATGTCAATAATCAGGAGTATTGAAAGCGGCTTCGATTATCTGTGACTCATCTTGACTTTTGTGTTGTAGCCGTGGAGATGAAGAGAGCAACTCAGAGCTGATCTCTGCATTTTCTGACACAGGAAGTCAACAGTACAAGATGCTGAATGATGAAAAGTGAGCCAATTTTCATCACCTCACTAAGAGTGAGCATTTCATTTTAATAATTGTGTGTGGTGGAGTAAGTCTAGAAACACTTTTGTGGAAAATCTTGAATCAAGCTAGAAGTTAGCTTTACAAAAACATGAGTATTATTTAAGGATTTGGAGTAGAAATGTGAGACGGTTCAATTTTTGAGGATATTCTAAGTTTTCTATGGCTGACTTCCACTTTTGGTCTATTTTGAAATAAAAGGTTTCCTTTAATTTAGGGTCCTCCGGTAGTACAAATTTTCACTTAGAAATTTCCCTTAATTTCAGATGATTTATGAAGATTTTTTTCAGACTCAAAGCAGTTGAAATGATGCTGCAAGCTCACACTTCACAAGGACAAATTCAAAGTTCAGTTCATGCACATTAAAGCTGAGGATATATTTACTTTGCAATACACTCACACCTGTTTATCATGACTGCCATGCATATTTTGTGTCTGAGGCATTATTCACGCAGGTCCTCAGAAATACAGTATAAGTAACATGTTCACAAGTTGTAATATACAAGTAACCACTAGGGGCAGTGCTGTGGCCAATTTGATAGGAAGTAAGGTAAGGGCTGGAATATACTTGCTGCTGGCGACGCATCCGCATCAGCATCATGGCGCCCACGTGTTCCCAACGTACCTACGGCACGTAGGTCACTCGAGTTGACGCAAGGTAACGTGCCACGTGCACGTGGTGCAATATTGACTTGAATGCTAGAGGTACTCGTGCATATAAAAAGCGTAAACACAAGGTCAGAGGTGAACACAATGGCGTCGGCGAGTTGTTTTGAAAAGTCAGACCTGGTCTGAAACTACTGGCATTTGTATGATATTTCTTCTTCCTCTAACATTGTCCATTTTCCACATACCCCTGGGTCGTTCATGTATGCCCCGGAAATATAATCTGACTTGCAGATTGACCGTTTTACATTCTCAGTGTCCAGGTGCTGTGTACTGCTCCTAGCTTTCAGACTTGCATTTCGGAACATAAGTGGTATAGTCCATCCGCTCTTTAACCGGACTCGTCTTTTCAAACATGCCGCTTCTTTGCGGACTTATTGCGTCCTGGGTGCTTTTGGACATCAGGAAATGTTGCGGATAAATCAGCACAGCTACGCTTTCCCTTCAACTCTGTCCCGAACATTTTCTTGTGTGTTCGGCCAAAACGACGTGCCGCTCTTATGACATGTGGACCAATCAGTACATGTCCGCTACATCTGCGAGGCAAAAGACCAGTACGCATGTCTGAATGCAAGCGTTATAAAGGACAGAGTCCGTACTATTACCGCTTTCCAGCGCAAGCCTGAAAGGGGCTATACTCTAACAGGAAATTACTTTAACTACACATCTGCCTTTGTCTTTATTTGTATATAGTATTATTTATGTCCTAGATTGTACTGGCAGAAATTACAGTTCCTGTGACTTCTGCCAGATCAAGTACTTGAAATGTCTATGCAGAGACAAACCAATCACATCAACAAGAACATTGTTCAGTTCTGCGAGAAAAGCTGCGTTTACTTAGTGTTCAATTAAAAACGTCCTTGTTCAGTTTAAAACTCATAGAAGATATGAACACCCTCATTTCAACCTACAGATACTTAAGGTGAATTTACTTGTACTGTGGGACTTCAGAGTGCCTAGAAAAGTTCTTTATTAAATAGTGTCATTCAAATGGAAAGGTCAGATGAAATCCCACTGCAGCAGCCTTGGTCTTAACACTAAGTGGTCTACAGTTGTTCTTAAAGGATCACTGGTTCTCTGACTGTCAGAGTTAATTCAGACAGAAAAAAACAAACTGCCTTTAGGCTAGAGAGGCATAAATGTGACAGAAGAGAGGTCAACTTTGTCAATTATTAGAGATCCTCTTACAGAGGAGGACATGCCTTCCTTTGTGATTGGGGCAACGTGGTCTGTCTTTCAATCTTTACAGCATCTCTGATGAGCCTCTTCATGCTCTGAGAGGAAGGTGGACTAAAGGTCTGTGCATTAGTGCATCTGGTCTTCATTCTGTTTGTCATCTTGTTCTTGGTGTCCAAGCACTCACAGGCCTCTATCACCTACAAGCCTCCCACGCAACTTCAAATATACTGTAACTGAATTACGTTAAATACATTTCACAAGATTAAAAGGTTTTAGGAGCAAGGAGTTGATAGCAATGGCATAATAGAGAGAAAGTAGAAAAGTACCAATCCCATATCCAGGAAATTTACTTAAAATTCTGAAAATGCATTAAAAGTTTATTTAGTTTGAGTGTTTGACATGAATCTAATAGACGGGGTTTTCACTGTCTTCCCTTACCAATCTTAATGTATGTAGGAATTCCATAAAGCTTAGTTTGATGCAATAATACTCAAGTGTTGTTTCAGCCTTCCTTTAATACTTTGAAAAAAAATGTTTGGTAATGTAAGATGTTAGTTGTAGGAGTTTCTATTATTATTATTATTATTATTTGTTGTTTACTTTTCTGGGAGGAATCTTTGTCCATACTAGCTGCATCCAAGATTTCATCTCCTTAACAGTCCAAGGTGGTGGTTGTTAGATTTTCCTCTTCATCAAGGCATGTCAAGTATAGTTCCAGTCTATATGTATGAAACTACGCTGTTGGAGGTTATGCAGAATTAGCGAAAATCTTTCAACATTCACCTCATCCATGCCATGGACACCGATGTCATCACTGTATCATCACAGATCCTGTTTTCTGCAGCTTTTTTTCTGATGGTGGATGCTCTTTTCACCTTTGCACATGCATCCAGACATCAGTTTTTGTTTGTACCTTCTCCAAAACGAGAGCTAAAACGGGAACCACAGAACACATGTCCACCATTTCTCTGTCTATCTGAGATTTGCTGGTGACCAAAGAACTCTGTGGCTTTTCCACACAGGATTGATGTGTGGCTTCCTTGTGTAATAGACTTTCAGGTCACATTTCTGAATGCAGTGATGGACAGCTAAAAAGCATCAAACAAAAAAAAAAAAACATTTTTTAAAAGTATTCAAAAGTCCATGCAGCTATTTTTTTTAAAAACTGATATTTGAGTCTTTTATAAAGTGTACCACGATTTGAAAATTCACAACTTATCTTTGGAAAGGTTAAACCTTTCATGTTTGCTCAATCCTGACACCCTTACCTGTCACCCATCATCACCTGCTGATTGTAGATTGTGGAAAATTATTTTTTCTTAATACAATCAGGGCACTGAAAATGATTTTAGATTTTTGTTTAATAAAGATTTTAAATTAATTGGATTATAGATTGAAATTATATATAATTTGACAGTAATTTATCAGCACCTTTCTGACTTTAATCTCCTTTAAAATAAAAATAATAATAATAATAATAATAATAATAATAATTCTCTGGGTATACATTTTTGTTTAATACATTTTTTTTTTAGTTTGGACATTGAAGTAGTTTTGTAATTAAAATTCAAATCAAGGTAATTAACTAGTGCTTTATTTTTTTCTTTTATCCCTTATGTCTGTTATCTTGTGCTATTGTTCTCTAAAATGCATGATGGTTAAACAGATTTAAGACCAACGTTCTCCTTTTATTCAACATATGAAGGTAAAGGTAGAGGATATTTCCATCTTCCTGAAAGTCTTTCATAGTTTGGTTTAAAGTGAAATTTAGAGCAACAAGGCCAACAAATATAACTGATTGAGTCAAGAAATAACAGCTGTGTTACGTTTGAAAAAAAATCCAGTAGTAATTGACATTCACATAGTACCAAGCCCCATCATGCTCCTGAGAAATGACCTCTCTCAAAAACAAGCTGATTGCAGTCGCACTGACTGGGCACAGAACTCTCATTAGTACACATCACCAGAAATAGCTGTTGGAGAAGCTCAAAAAACACAATCAAACAATGACTAACAATAATGAGAACTGGAGAGGTTTTAATGTTCACATTTTATGGCTGCAGGTCAAGGTGGTATTGAGTTGCTATGGTGATTGGGAGTTTACTGGCTTCTTGATTGGTGTGTTTTGAGAGCCCACTTAATGGTGTAAATGTGTGGGAGAAATTTGAGGAGGGTTTTTAAAGCGATGAAGAACTTGCAACAGATAAACACAGAAGAGCTATTTAGGTAGCTGACAGGTGAAGCAGATGAAGATGAAGGCAGAGGAGGAACAGATGGTGGAAGAAGCTTATTGCTGTATGCTTAGCAGGGAAAAAACTGTCAATATTTTGCAGCCTTTCAATGATGTGTACAAATTTGTTTTTGTATAATCTAAATAAGGGGTGTCCTGATCCCAGAACAGATCAGGACCTCACAAGCACTGGATCCCAAATATCAGAAATAGATGTAGGTTTTTATTTCTGCCTCTCTATCTGAGAATGTGATGCTGGTTGTTGGTCTGCTGCAAACCAAATAGCCCTTCAAGGGACAAACAAACAAAGTGAAGTGAAGTAAAGATCAGCCTCCAAACTGAGGTGTTTGCTGAATGATCAGTCATCTCAACTATACCAGCTGCCCCGTTCCATGCATGGTGATTAGCACATGGGTAGTTTGCATTGCAAGCATTTCTGTTTAGTCATGGCTGGTATGCAAACAGCACTGACTTTTCTTGCATATCTGAAATATTTTTTTTAACTCAGCAGTATTGCTAAATAATAAGGAGATGGATGCAGTTCTAAGATGTTCCAGTGGAAAACCCAGCAGTACCAAGTGGATGTGTAACCATATGAAAATTTCTTTCACGGTTATTGTGACCAAAATGATCATGGTTATCATTCTTATCGCGGTATTATTGAAACACCCCACCCCCATTATGTTTACGAATATCCAAAATGGGTCTAGACGTCTACTTTGTCCTTATTACAAAGGGGAAAAATGTCCAGAGGACTGCCCACATGGGTGCCTTGTTGCCTTCCGCCATGTTTTCATAAATAAAACATTAAAAAACTCACAGTGATGTTGCTCTTTGACTGGAAAAGCAGCATCATTCCCAGTTTGCAAACTGCAGTAATCATTCAAGGTTTAAACAATAATTAAAATTTGAAAAAGTTTTACGAATCATTGGGAATTTTTTTTTACGGTTAATCATTTTATCGGTAATCTTTAGTACCAAGCTACGCTATGGTCAATATCATCAGGGCTCAAGATGCTGCATTCAATGCCATAATAACAGTTTGATTTTGTTTACTAACTACAGTTTTCCTTTATATATTCCCATTTCCATGTTTCATTTTGCCATTGCACTATTCAACTAACGATAATGAATAACGATAAAAAAAAAAAGCCTTGTAATTTTGTTAAAATTTTTTTTCTCTTTTACCGTTTTGATTTACATGAATGTTTTAGTCATTTTAAAAAATGCTTCAATAACTGCTTTTGGGTTGTCATGTGTATTTTCTCTATCATTCTTGATCACCTGATATTTGATCTTTAAAGACTTGGATCAGTATCAAGGACTAATCTTGATCTTTACATACCTTTTTACAGAAACTAAACAGCATCTCGAAGAGAGTATAAGGTTTGTGCCTCACACTTACCAGCATCCCACTACACATAGGGATGTAATGATTACCGGGAAAAGGATTGACCGTGATAAAATTCCCAACGATTAGTAGTACCGTTTGAAATTTTAATTATCGTTAAAACCGTGATTCATTTTTGCACTTTGAAAAACTTACAGTGATGCTGCTCATCCTAGTTTGCATTGTTTAATTTATGAAAACATGGCACAAGGCATCAAAGACGCCTATGTGGACAACACTCTGGAGAATTTCCCCCCTTTTTAAAAGGACAAAGTAGACTTATAGGCCCAATTTGGATGTTTTTAATGATACTGGGGGGTGATTTCAATAATACGGTGATAATAATGATAACTATGATAATTTTTGTCACAATAACCGTGATATGAAATTTTCATATCGTTACATCTCCAACTACACAAATGGAAAACCCTCTAAGCTGATTTGATGCACAGCACTCCCTCTGCTCAGTGACAGGAAGTGATGTACACAGGGACACCATCTGATGTATTTGAGTGCTGAGATCACAAATCATCCAACAGAGCTGTTGAGGCTAAATCACATGGTTTATAGATGTGGCCTTCATGTCATACTTCACATAGACGTTGCCAGCTTCCTCTGCTTCTCATCTCTGCAATAATTTCCATCTCTTCTGGGCTTTGACACAGATCAGACGGACATGCTGATGTCATTGTTACTTACCAGAAATACTACAAACTGACCCCAGTGCAACCTAGGCTGATTATTTCAACCAACTCGCAACTTTTGTTTATTTATCATAAGGTTAGTGAGCTTCTTACCGGGAGCTCTGACCTGCATTTCAGCTGTCAGACAACTTTCTGAAGTCAAGCTTTTCTGTTGTTTTAAAGTCATCAGTTTAAGAAAGCGGAATGTCTGTGAAAAATGCATTTCAAAGTTTTAAAGTTTGCAGTACTGTGATTTAGTGTTGTCTTTAGTTTTGCTTTCTCTAACGCAGTGTTACCAGTCACAGCATTTTTCAGGAAAAAAAAAAAAATCCACTTGTTAGCTTTAGTCTTGTCCCTCTTTTCTTCCATCTCCTTCTCCTCTCCTCTTATCAGTCATACAACTGATCCATAGACGCCCATAAGGCATCCTTCTCTCTTTCATATCCTATTATGACTTCTCTCTCAGGGGTACATTTAATTAAAAAGGAATGAAAGAAATCTCCAGTCTATCAGCTTATTAAAGGGTTAAAGTATTATTGGATATTTCAAGCTGTTTCATGTCTGTGTTTCCCATGTAGGGAGCATTGAACATGATGCAGGCAGCTATCTTTGAGCCTCCATCTCAGTGGCATGTTGAAGCCGTGTCCGGGTCACCCTTCAGGCTCACAGCAGGGATCCAGCTTGACGGAAAAAATGAAGAGTAAAAGGAAAAATAGACTTAAGGCACCTTTTTTTTTTTTTTGCTTTCCATCCCAACAAAAATTAAGGCTTGACATCAATGCTTCCCCTGCTGCCTAGGGCAACTAAACCGTTGTCTGATCAGGCAAGCGAAATCAAACGTGATGCGTTCATTTATTTTTCTGGGTTAAAAACTGCGTTAATAGTCTTCCATTAGCCATCTGCGATGCTTTGTGATAATCAGTAATGACTGTACACCATCAGAGGACCAATCCGTCTGTGGCCCTGCCTTCAACCCAATCATTTTCACTTCGTTATTGTTAACAAACAAGCGACCTAACATAAAATGAGACATATTTAGGGACATATTTAGATCATTGTTTACTTTAGGTTAAGTCGTTATAAACTTTGTCAGGTGAAGCCTCAGTGTCCATCATGGCTGTCAGAACTCATTATAAATAAGTAACGCATGCGTCCAACTTATTTATACAGAACTGTAACACAACTTCTGTTGAAACAAAGTGCCGAAAAAAGCATAGAAACAAAATATAAAATAGAAATAAGTGCAAAGTAAAATAAAAACAAGAACAATAGAACAATAAAACAATGTAAAACCAATATACATGTAAGCAGTAAAAAAATAATAGGTTGAAGACTAATAATAATGGGTCTTCAGGCGGGTTTTTGAAATTAAATATTCATATTTAATTGAGTACTTTGCACACTAGTTTTTGTTTGAGCTCTATAGAAGGATGATTAAACTTTCGGGACATTTTTGGAAGCTATACTTGAGCAAGTATTGCACTTTATTAAACTGAAAAATTTTCCTTCATTAAATTTACGTCAAATAAGGTTTAGAAAGGTTGCACACTGAGTGCTCAGAATTTTTTTTTTTGTGTCCTCACTTCCATTTCTCTTTCTCACCACCAAGAGTACTTTCTGTCTCTGTTATTTATCTGCATGAGCGTCCAACAAATTAACAATATGGTCAGAGTTTAGAGGCATATTACATTAGAGTATAAGAAACACATCAAAATGATGGTGAAAAATGATTAGGCTGTTCATGCTTTCTCTCTCTCCCTCCTCGAACGCCCACTGCTCCAATCTATGGACTAATAAATGTTATCACAACAGGGGTTTGTCAGCACACACACATTAATGTGGAGGTGGCAGGCAACAATGCACATTGTCTGGTCCCTGGTGAGAGCAGCCGTTTCTGCATGGTGGTTTTCATCAGTACCAAAGACATGCACACGCACAAACATCTTTTCTTGTTTAGCAACAGCAATCCAAATTACACACACAAATATTGTACACGTGCGTATTTATGCATTTGTGTATTTGATTGATTCAGTTGTTGAAAGTTGATTGCTTTCTCAGCATTCGTATCAGAAGGAGCCGTAATGACAACCAAGACTTCTACATGGAGGTTTGTGTTGATTACTGGTGCTTTACTGGCTGTTTTCCCCTCATTCTATCCCCTTCTGTCCTGCTATTCAAACACGGTTCTTCAACTCAATAATGAACTGCACTTCCTGGAAACCTCCTGTGTCTAAATGTATTATGATGTCTCTGCAAACAGAGAATGGAGAAAGTTTCTTATCCTGGTTTTGTGTGAAAGACGCTGATGAAGATGCATATAATAAATGGCTCAAGCTTCTTACATGCCATTATTGGTAAAGTTAAACCATGCCAGCCCCGGCACTACGGGATAGGATGCGGTGGGCAAGGCCCGCCCATTTAGAAATCAAGCCCACATTTGTATCTTTTTTTCTACTTGTGTTGTGAGTAACTGTCTTGTTAGCAATTGTTTGTACACCTGGAAGATTCTGCACACCGGGGGATGATACGTGAGGAAATGAACAAAAGTGGAAGATTGTGGAAAAATTAGTATAAGAAAAACCCAGATTGCCCAAAGTGCTAAAGAAATATAACATTTTTTAAAGAAATGTTCTATTTTTTGTTAAATTTGCTGCATTACAGCTGATATGCTGGGTCCAAATATAAGTAAAGGTAAGAGTTTCCTTTCTACTCAGGAAGGAAGAGGAAATTTTGTCTTATTTGGAGTGTGATGAGATATTTTGACTAGAAATTTGAAAAATATACTTGGTAAGAATTGAGTTTTTGCAGTGAAATAAATAAATCTGATACAATTTTTAGTTGATGACTTGCACATCACCTTATAAACATACAGTAAAATAAAGTCCCGCTCTGTGCCTGCTGGACTCTGCACCACAAAAACAGATTAGATTTTGCTTATTACAAGTGAAAGAAAATCTTTTTTTTTTTCTTTGCTTATTTTAAGAGTGGCCGAGATTTTTTTGCTTGTACAGTAATAAGCAAAAAAAACAAAAACAAAAACAAAAAAAAACAAAACAAACAAAAAAATCTGCCAATAGAACAAGTGAGATTTTCTTGACAAGATTTCTTGAAATACGATGCATTTGTCATAAAACAAGTTCCTATAACTCACTGAAATGTTTCTCTTTAGGTTATTATGTCTTATATTGAGTGTGATGAGATATTTAGACTAGAAATTAGAAAAATATACTTGGTAAGATTTGAGTTTTTGTAGTGTGTCTATACTTCTTATTATTTTCAGCTTGTAGCTGCACACAGTCATGCACTTAGATGCCCTCTCTCTTTTACCAATGAAGTGGAAGTAAAAGGAATTCACTCACCAAAGCAGATAACAAGAGCCAATAGACATTGTGTGTGTACATGCAAGCGAACAGTGCATGCACGTGTTGTGTAAAAATGTGTATCTGCTGTATTGTGTGTTGGTTTGGGTGTATATTTCTGTGCTCATTAAGTGTAGCCAGCAGACTTCAGTGACCTCTCTGTTCTTTGTCCAGTTTCTAACTACTGATGAGAGCTGGAGGGGAGGGACGAAGGCTGCAGAGGCGCATGTAAATTAGACGAAAAACAAGCAGGGGATGATCACAGAGACGAAAACAAGGAAAATTAAAGGGTTAGAAGAAGTGGAAGAGAAAAAAAAGGAGAAACTAAGAAAAAGATGAACAACAAAAAGGAAAAAAATAAATGTAAGAGTGACCGAAAGAAAATATTTCTGTCGTAAAGAAAAAGAAAATCACATACTGAGACAGGATGAAAGAAGGTAAGACTGAGCTGAGGATGGAAACACAATGATGGGAAGAATAACGAGTGAGACATAGTGAAAAATTGACATTATTACTGCCTCATTGCTATCGCTCCTATCTGCGTCTGCTCATATTGTGTTTGCTTTGGCAATAAGTGCTTCTTTATTCCTCGCCAGTAAAGCACCTTTTGAAATGAACTGAAAGAAATGAATGCATAAATTTAAAATCTGCCAGCTGAGTTTTTTTTTTTTTTTTTTTTTTGCCAGTCCAAAACTCAATCTTTTCTTTTCTTCTTTGTTTGAGATTGGTGAATGATAAAGTCCGTCTGTCCTTTCTGTGTGCGGCATGGCGATGGATGGGGGCTCGACATTTCCGCTGGGATAAAAGCTATTCTGATGAGAGCTTTGTTGAGCTTTTATGGAAACTCGCCTGCTGCCTCATGAAGGCGTTCAATATCATAAACACGCCATATTCATTTATCAGCCTTGGCAACAGAGTTCAGAATTTGCATATTGAGAAATAATAAGATTTAATCTTCACAATCTTCATCGAGGTTATCTTTGATGCATGCCACATTATATGAATTTACTCTTTTATTTATTCACCAACCTCATCCATACAAGCTAGTAGATTTTATTTGTCATTATTGGTTAGTTTCAGCAGAACAAATGGTTGGTTTTGAGTTATCACAAGAACAGGGTGTTTGTCTCTGAATTTACATTAAGACTGAGAGGTCTGTACACACTGCAAGCATTAGCTTTAGGTGTAAATGAGATGGTGGAGATAACCATTTAGGCAGTTTATAGAAAACCAGTGTAGAAAAACTTCTAGCGAACTTTCACTGGCTCTGATGAGCATTTAAAGGAACGTAACAACTGTGTGCACATCTTTTTCTGTGCCCATGGTTACAGTTGTCACACCAGCCCTGTTTACATGGAGCACTTTAAATCCACTCACATGTCCAATCAGTAAAATAAGTCACATAAACACCTTAGCTTATCCAATCCAGGTTTGGCCTTGAAATGAAATTTTCAATCTAATCAAGAGGGGTGTTTTACACCTATTCACAATATGATAAAGCAGAAAAAATAACCACGGTTATACTTGCCTGATACTCTACACTGGTTTGAACCATCTGGGAGTCAGGTGACTTAATTAATTTCAGGAAAGACTTGAAAAATAGTGGCAGCAAAACTGAACTGGGGCCTCATTTATTAAGCTTGCTTATGCGCAAAACAGGGCCTGAAAGTGGTGTAAGGTACTTTCCACACAAAGTTTCTGATTTATAAAAACAAACCTGACGGATGTTCACAACTGTACGCACACCACCTATATATACGTAAATGTATATACATATATAGTTCTGCTCTTGTGTATTTAAGTACAGTCTTCGTGCTGTAGATTAGATCTGTTCATATCAGCTCAGTGTTTACTAAATCTAAAGCTGTTGGCATTTTAAATGTAAGCATTCAGAAACCAGAGTTGCCAGCTTTGTTTCATGATCTCTTCAAATTTTTGCTTCTCTTTAGAAGAGTGACTCAATAAATCTTTTTCTGCTGTCTCTGTTTCTAATAGAGACAAACCTCATCATGGGTGTCTTGTCAATACTCCCCATTAAGCTGGAGACGAAACAAAAATAACAGACATTTAACACACACGCTTAAACAGAAAGCAAGGCCCTAATGGTCTTATAGTGGCTTGTTTTAGTGATACTCTCACACGCACGCACTTTGCGAAAAGATTTGTGGAAACACACACCTCACAAAGACACAGTGGGTGTTTGTTAAGATCCTCGCTCAATGCGGAGCCACTGTTGTGACATTTGGAAATGGACATCTCAGCATAAAGCCCATGCACTCCTCTTTTCTTGTCTCTTTGATCTGCAGGACAAAAGATACAAAATAACTCATTAAAAGAAAAAAAGTGTTGTGGCCTTCAAGTTTGAATGGCTTAAAGGCCAACTCATACAAGACACTTCAGTTCAAACCAAGTGATCGGTTTCTTGTTTTGAGATTTTTAAGCAGCATTAATGTTTGTAAAAAATCAATTATGAGGGAATTTAGCAAACATTGGTTCATATTATGATTCAATAAAGCAATGGCTAGTGTGATGATGCAACAATTATTACAGATGCTATTACAGCCAATTTCTATCCCTGTATTTTTCTTCATCGACTCTGTTGGGATGGCTGGACAGACAGTAAATAGATGATGGGTAAAGCTGCTATGACATCCCATTAATTATGTAATTATTTCTGATCAGTTGCCAAGGAGATGTAATTAGAGAGTGATGCAGTTGGGCAGAGTACACACCTTCTGGATAAGTATCAATTAAATTATCATATTATTATAAAAATGACTCCCTGACCACCAACCGGGGGGGGGGGGGGTAATAGGTTGGCAACACGGACAACTTTCCGCCACAGCTTTTAATTCTGATATTTGTGAGAAGTTAGTTGTGCAGTATCGCTGGCAGTTATTCTTTATTAATTCCAGGTCCTTCTTTTTGTGTTCATGGCTTCTCTTTGAAGTTCAAGCTCAAATCGTGGGATGAGAGCTTTTTAGCGTGTGCTGAGCATATACGTAGCTCAGTTTAGCCCCGTTTCCACCCGCGGGTCTGGGTCAGGTCGGGCCGGGCCAGGCCGGATCGGGTGGGTTTTGGTACGGATGTGTTGATTTCACGCTGTGTCCCCACAGCAACCTGTACCCTTATTCTGGAGGCGGAGAATTAGCTGGACAGCGCTGCTACGTGATTGTGTGACATCATCGCCATGTAACGCCGTTTAACCAAAACACCGGCGCCACACGTGACAGAAACAGAAAGGAGTCACCCCGGCTTTGTTTTTACGCTGGGTCACGCGGGAAGTGGCGGATTTTTCAATGAATCAGCTGATTGCTGTGTATTAGCTCCACCTCTTTGGTCCGGATCGGTTAGATCAGTACCCCTACCGAAGGGTGCCAAAAAAGTAGGCCGGGTCGGGTCGGATATGAGGGTACCCGTCCCAGTTTTTATCTGTGGAGACGCAAAAAAACGTGGACCGATCCGGCCCGACCCGACCCAGACCCGCTGGTGGAAACGGGGCTTTTGAGTCTTGTTTACTGTATACATACATAAGTATCTGGGTGTGTTCATCCAACTTTGAGATGTTTGACATCGTTATTTAAGTTGGTTGTATTCACATATAGTAAATGTTAAAAATCCAGTTCTAATAAACTAACAGAATAATTACATTTTTTTATTTCACAAAGCCATGCATGAGCACTGAGTCTCAAAAAGAGACTCACATGTAAGAAACAGATTTTGGAGGAGCTGTTGAAGTTGATAATTCGTAGACAATGAGATTTTTTAATATCCAGCAGCAACTACGTAACCCAAACTGTTACATTCAGATATGACGCTAAATATTTTTTTTGTGACCCGTAAAGGGAAAATTGACTGTCAATAAAATGATGTTAAATATTTGCGAAATATCTGTGTCCTCAAAAATTCTCATAGAAAACTTATTCCAGCTTCTCCTGAGGGGAAACCCCAGCTGCTTTAGGCCAGTTGGAAGATGTAATCCTTTGAGCAAGCCCTATTATGTCCCTCGGGGCTCCACCCTGCTGGCTGTCACTGGTAAGCCTCTAAATGGAAGAGCTGGGAGCCATCTTTATCAGGTGCCCTGACCCCCTCAGCTGACTCCTCTTTGTGTGGAGGATTAATGGGTCTACTCTAAGCTCCTCCTAGATTTCCTAACTTCTTATGTGATCTTACCCTCCAGACTGATTTCAGACACTTGTATTCCCTCTTCTTATTTTATCATTACCCAAAAGTAATGGTTGCATGACGCATTTCTTAAAGTCGCATCATTTGTTGCATGGATATATTTTTTGGTATTTATATAATAACAATATTTGGGTGTATTGGCGGTGATTTTATTTAAAAACTTTAGAGATTTTATTTGATATGAAATAGCCCAACCATCCCTTGAAATACTGTAACACAGATGTTGCTGAAGTTAGCTTCTAGTCAGTAAAATACAAAAAATTCCATTCCACTGTTTTTGGGGGGACTTTGACCACATTGGTCCTGTTGAAAAACTACAAGAGTTGTGATGTTCAAATCTACCAGACTATTGAGCGCACCTGACTACAAAGCGCACCCACTAGAAAATGAGATTTGTACATACAGGCCGCTATGTTTGTCAGAAAGCCACCAGAATCCACTCTGTAACATGAGATAAAGGCTACATACCAACTATATGTTTATTTTTTTCTCAACAGTGCCTGGAACAGGGCTGATTAAAAAAGAAAAAGAAAAAAAATCTTCATGTTTCTGTCTCCAGTGTCTCACCGGTGAAAACTGATGCTAAGCTTACACACAGCAGCTCCATCCAGCGCTGCTGCCTGGTGTTCTGACGTTTAATCCTATCCACATGCGGCATTATATTATGACAGGGTAGCGCAGATGGGCCAGTCATTTCAGTCTGCGGTAGGGATGTAACAATTACCGGTAAAATGGTTTACCGTGATAAAATTACCAACGATTAGTAATGCCGTTTCAAATTTTAAAAATCGTTAAATCCGTGTTTGATTCCTGAACTTTGAAAAACTCCAAGTGATGCTCCTCATTGGCTGGAAAAGCAGTTGCAATCACAGTTTGCAAGTTTAATTAATGAAAACATGGCCGAAAGCAATGAGGGCACCCACATGGACAGTTCATTTTAGATTTTTACCCCTTTAAAAAGGACAAAGTAGACATTTAGACCCATTTTGGATGTTTTTAAAGATGCTGGGGGGTATTTCTGCACTAAAAATGATAACTGTGATTATTTTGGTCACAATAACCGTGATATGAAATTTTCATATTGTTACATCCCTAGTCTGCGGTAGCACATTTCAACAGAGTACCAATGGAACGACAGAACACCGGCCAGAGGACTCACACAGTAAAGGGGATCATAACTTTCCTTTTGGACATCTGATCTTCAAAATCCCCCTTCCGATTTTTTTCGCAAAGCCCATTTGCCCGTAACAATCCATCGAACAGCTGCATCTTTGTTCAGGCTGCAGTTTTCAAAGCGTGTGAAAAAAGTAGCAGCTTATAGCCTAGAATTTATGGTAGACTGAATTTTTTAAAGAGTATGTAGATTTGTTTACACACCATTTCTGATTTGTGAAACCTGTACTGTGTAAAATAATGCAAATAAGATAATTTTTATGGGAATAAGACCAGATCCTACTGAAAAACTGCAAGACTTGGGATTTTCCACCTGGACTAAATTTGATGAAATATTCTGTTTTACTTCAGTAGGACTGTGTGATTATTGCAGTACATCAGACAGTGAAACTAATCATTGATAGGTTTTTGTAAAAGTGAATCATTTAACAAGTTCTTGAAATTAATCAAAAATATCCTGCAAGGAAATGATCAAGGGAACAGATTTAAGAAAAGGATTCATCTTCAAAGATAAATTAAAACAGGAGACCCACTGGAGGTCTCAACATGCTGCTCATCAAACCCTCTTGTGGAGTTGGGTTATGAAACGATCTCCTTTCTAATTCACTCTGACTGTTGGTGATATAATTGGCTGGACGAGCAGCTTATTCATGGTTTTATTTGAGACCCTCCAGCATCTCCCATCCTTTTCCTCTACTTTTCCAGCCACAGTAATGCTTTTTATCTGAAGATGAATTCATTCAGCACCTCCCTCCGTGTCTCTTTTCATCTCATCCTCTGCTTCCAGGTCGCAGCCTGTATCTCTGTCTGTCACTCGATCATTCTCAGCCAATTAGTGGCTGGCTTCAGGTGCTTAACCCCAGGCCTGGCCATCAATTGGCTCATTATGTTGCTGTTTAAATCTGTCTCTTTTCCCTGTCAGCTCCTTGATTCAGCTTGTCCCCTCCATCTTTTCTACATGTTTTTTTCCCCCTTCATTCTATGTAAACTTCATTTTTGAGAAAACACTTAAAAAAAAAAAATCCCCATCATTTTTTTCTGTGTCTCTTCTGGCTTTATTTCTTCCCTTTTTTCCTTTTCATTATTTGTTTCACTCTTTCTCCACTTCAGGACCCCTTCCTCTTCTCTGACCCCTTCTGTCTGTAGATTGTCACAACTCAATTGTCCCTTCTCTGCCTGTAGGCAGCAATGGTATTAATAAAGCTGGATTCGAATAGATTTCCTTTCAGCTCCACTTTGAATTACATTACAGCGTAGTTTTGGCTCTGAGCATTCTTCTTCCTGTGGCTTTTCAAGTCTTACTATCCATTCATTTGGTATGTATCCCGCTGAAGGATTGCAGCTCTAACTGTGGAAGATGCTGCAGTACTGTAATCATTCCACAGCTGTAGAAGGATATGAGGCTTTCTTTGACTTTACCACAGGTCGATATAGCACTGTATTCTAAGCCAGCCAGTTAGATAATAATGTGAGATATATTTATTGTTATTGTCACCTTTAAAAAGAAACAATGAAAATGAAGGTGCAATTGACTCATAAGGCACAAATAATTAAAAGGCAAGAAATAAAAAAAAAAAACTGTGATAAAAAACATGATAAATAGAAGTAGTAAGACATTTTAGGTACTAAAAATACACCTAAAAGTGGGTCTCAGGTCATGTTTCACATGGAAAGGAATAATACAGCACAACCTTCGAGTTCAGTCCCATTATTCCTTTTGGATAAATGATGTTTTTAAAATGTATTTGCCCGACTTTCATGTCACTGCCTCCTCCTGGCTGATGGCAGAGGCTGGAGGAGAGAGTGACCTAGGTTTGATGGGTCATGTAAAATGTCTATTGCTCTTTTGCAACAGTGGGAGGTGTAGATTTGTTCCAGGGTGGGGAGGGGACAGCCAATATTTTTTTCACCTTTGCCCTGATGACCCTGTGGAGCGTCGCCTTCTCTGCTGATGTGCAACTGCCAAACTGCACACATGCATGTAGACCGTGGCTGGCCACACGTTTTATACAGTGGTGATCAAAGGCTACGCTTTCACAGATGTGCGGTGTTGTCAGGAATGTTATGGGAGTGAAGGTACTCAGATATTATTTATTTCTTATTCCACAGTCCAATAGATTAAAGATCTTGTTGGTTTTAGATGTTTTTTAACAATGCAGAATAAGGAAACCAAGTTGTAGGTCAGAGAGCCAAGGTTCCCACAGGGTCTTAAAAAGTCCTAAAAGTCTTAAATTTACAAATCAGCATTTAATACTTTAGAAAAGTCCTTAAATTTGATAGTTGTCTTACATTTCATATGGTAGGTCTTAAATTTTCCTACACTCGGACAGATTTCCATCTTTTACAAAAATGAAAGCAAAAAAAACAAACAAACAAACAAAAAACCAACAGATCCATGTGTTTTACCAAACCAATAAATCTTGACAGAGCCTTTATACTAGCCAATCGGGAAGAGATCAAGGCGGGTCTTTGCACAGCTGTCATCTGTCAGCCTGAGGCTTGTGTGTTTGCGTTAACATCTTGTTTACCTTTTGGAAGAAAATTTCAAACCAGGTACCAATGATAGACCTAGGTAATGATAGCCAAAAGTTGTTTTTCAATCTATCTTTTTTTACATTATCTTTGTAAATGTTGAGGGATCTGTGTTTTTGCCAGTTTGTCCTTGAAATAGCCAGTGAATTCTGTTCCAAGTGGTCTTAAAAAAGTCTTCGATTTAACTTGTTAAAATGTGTAGGAACCCTGGGGAGCACATGGCGTCAGCATCTAACCACGCCCCATGTTCGCCAATCAAAGCCAAAGAAATATTGGCAATTTTGTAAAAATTAAGAAGCAGAATTTTTATGTGGACACAGGTCTCCTCAGTGGTCCCATGATCAAAACAACTGAACAGAGTGAAGCAGGTTTTAATTCAGCCAGACAACTAACAACCTGATGGATAAATACTTTCTTTAGCATTGTAGTTTGGTGATAGGCCCTGATTCCATCAATCCTTGTCCATGCATGTTCAATCAATTAGATATTGGAGTGAAGGCTGAACAATACTTTCTTTGTTAGCTGGATGCTGGGGTGGTGGCTGCAAGCATTAAGTAAACAGCAAGGGAGGACGTGTGCAGCTTAAATAGACCACTCTGATTGGGAATGTTTGATATGTAGCTTGAACGTTTGAGGCAGATCACAGGGGGATGCAGCACAGCAGCTCAAGTTGTCTGCCTGAACTAGCTCGCAAGCGTCGCTTCATTTCTGATTCTCTCCACACAAGTGAAAAAAGAATACTCGTGTTTGCTAGATTTGGGACCACATATCTTTATTTTTCACTAGATTTGATGACTCCAATTATTCAGGTTATGATTTGATTAAAAAATATATTCAAAGAGATCGTCTCTGCACAACAGAGTACCGATTTCAGTGTTGAAGTCTAATGTTTCCAAAGAAAGCAGAAGTGAGCTTGAAAGTAGAAAAGTGTGTTATGTGTGTGTATGTGTCTGATTATAGAATTCAAAAGGGTTACTGAGCACAATACAAATACTTTTGGATAAATAAGCTTGATGCACATAAGTGAGTCGTCCATAACGGCACACAGTATTCATGAAAAACCCAGTAAAACACGACACCAAATTAGATGAGAGATGCAATGTTGGACACCAGAGCTACTGTATCCTAAATAAACAGAATAGTCCTGCTCTTGTATCTCATGGTCAATGTATGCAGTGTTACTGACATGATGTTCTGTAAAAGCTATTTTGATTATGTTATACAAAGTAGCTTAATAATAAGGTAATGCTTAATGTAAGGGAGTTGTACGCAACTTTCTGTAGCATTGATCAACATTTTCTTTTTTTGAGTACTATAGTGAAAATATCAAATCAAGGCTTTTATAAAACTTTTGTATTTTTGTACAGATGAGGGAGGACTTTCTCCATGTGTTGCTATTCAGTGGTTCTTCTAAATTGCTCAGTTGTCCATCCTAAACTCATGTGTTTCCAAGTGTAGTTACACTTATCCTTTACCTGATAAGTGAAATGTACCTTAAACACACCAAGACTTGTAGACTTAGAAAGTTTGATAACTTAATAAGACATTCATTTTAAAGGGTCTTATTTCCATAGTACAAGAAGCAGCTCCCTTTGCATGTTTCAAGTTACCGTTAGCTCTCAGTAGTTGATTCCATGCTGAGAGGTGTGATTAAAATCCACTAAAAGACATCTGCTACCAGTCAATTTAATCCAATTTATTCAGCTGTGGGACGTCGCTTTGTCTGCTGATGCTTTTGTGTTAGTTGCCTCCAAGCTGTGTGTCTTTGTGTGTTCCAGTTTTTCTGCTATCTTCTACTTATTATCACTACATCTGACAGTACATGCATACAGCAAGACATTTGTAATATTTCTTCTCTGACAAGAGGAAATATTAAAGAACGTGTGTGTGGGCAATGAGCCAGTTTAATGAGTCTTAAAGCTGTCATGATTAAGAGGCTGATAACTTGATGATGCTGTGGAGGTGCTCCAGTAATGAAGCATTAGATACTTCAACCCTCTTGTTATTAATGAGGTGAATCTTAGAAAGTCCTGGGATGGGTTGATGAGGACTGAGTATGGCTGTGAGCCTCTGTTTTCATGTGAGGGGTCACATGTGTTATTTATTTTAAAAGTCGGACCAGTACAGACACATACACATACTGTAAAATCCAAGTTGCATTCAAGGAGGGGAAAAAACCTCCAGGAGGGGTTTCATCTAATTTTGCCTGCCTCCAGGGGTCATCTTCATGGGAGAACTTGCTTGTGTGTGTGTGTGGGTGTGTGTTTTAGGTAGAGGTTAGGCTGTTATTGCTCTGGAGTGGAGATACAGATAAAAAATGCAGCCTCTGCAACATAAGAGTCACAGCGAATGCTGAAGATGGTGTCAACGCCTCAGGTATGTGTGTGTTTGTGTGTGTGCATATGTGTTGTAGTGAAGGGAGTTGGTTAGGATTTCTAGAATTAATTTTGTTTTCAGCCTTTGGCTGGTAAATTTCTTGTAATCAGTAATTTCCCCCAAAACTATTGCAAATTCACAAATATACACACATACTGTACACAACATATAACATCAGACACACAAACACATGCAGGTACAGCCTGCAACCAAATGTCCTTACTGTGCTTCTCCCAGAGGGATGCTTGAAGTTTTTTTTTTATTTTATTATTTTTATTTATTTATCCTTTTTTTTTTCCCTGACGCTGACTCGTATTTTTATTCGTATGTTTTATGTTTTTGCCTTTTGGGTCTTTGTGTAAAGCAGAAACATTAATCAAAAGCACAGAAAAATGTGAGAAAGCATCTCTGGTATGAGGGGCTGTAGACAGAAAAAGACCCACAGAGCTCTTTCACAGCATAACCTTGCAAAGGGACTGGCAAGACTTATTAAGTCATGTGTGTCAGTAGAAAAAAGAAGAAAAAAAAGGCAAACTGAGCAGCAAAATAGGAAGCTGTTGCCTATCTATAACTAGACTGCCAATATTATGGGAACATACTTTCAAATCATTGAATTCAGGTGTTTTAGGTCCACAAAGAAATGAGGTTGTTTGGTTTAAAGAAACTTGACTGGCCTTATCTGAGTCTTGTTCTCAACCCAACAAAACATCTTTGGGATTATTCAGAAAGGAAACTGCGAGCCAGGACTTCACATCTAGAATAATTTACTTCTGGAAGAAAGGTAAAAAAATTCCATACACCCACACCTAAACCTTGTGGAAAGCCTTCCCAGAAGGCTGAAGTTGTTATAGCTGCAAAGGTGGGCCAGCTCCATTTTAAACCTTACAGATTAAGAATAGGATGTCCCAGATGTCCCAGATGTCCCAGTGCTTTTAGCTATGTCGTTATGAACTTTATGTCTCAGGAGAAAGAGTCAGTCAGTTGTAGCCACAGTTGCTGCTCAGCTTGGCCATTTTATCGAACTACTGTCCTCGCTTGTTGCCGCAGAAGAGGAGAGGAACTGATTCATTCGCGAAAGTGTGCCTCACTCTTCTCTTTCAAGATGATCTGTTTCATCACAGAGGACAACAGTTAATGGTTAACTGGGAGTTAGACTACTTTTTCGCACTCAAACTAAAAATGAATCCTACTGTCACTAGTATGCTTTATGTATGGAAAGCATTTCAAGATTCTCATTCACTTTAGATACAGTATAACATCGCCCTGTGTTGCTGAACTGAATTCTGGCAGCAGTTCAACCTTTTACATATTTTATTTGTCTGATTGTATGACTGATTGTCTCCACAATTCCAAGCATCAGCTCAGTCATCATCAAATGTTCATGGATCCAGCCTGAGAGCTGGATGTGCAGTGTGATAGAAGCAAAGGGAAAAGACCAAGGAGGGATGAAGGAGAACTGACTAAAGAGGAGAAAAAAAAGAATGATGGCCACAAAAAAAGAGAAATAAAAGAAGAAATGGAGAAGGAATAAGACAATAAGAAATGGAACAAGAGAACATGTAAAGGAAGGCGAGGAGTGAAGAAGTCAACTAGATTGATTTCTGCTCCTCCTCTTCCTCTCCCCTACTCTTCTCCCTGGAACGGCTCCCTAAAGTCTTTGGATTAATGGCCCCATTTCTGCTGCTCATTCATCAGATTCAGGAAAACATCCCAAAACACAAAGCCTCGCTAGACTCTTGCCTGAACTAGATATCTACCTGCCAAAACATCCAATAGGCTCTTAAGTACTTTCAAAGGCAGGCAAAACAACTTTATCTCTACCTCAGGCAAAACCAGCAGAGAATTTGTACTGTCCACTGGCACACATGCTTGTTAGCTAGCACACTGAAGATGATCTCATCAGTTCAGCCTTGTGTTGGAGAAACATTGAAGGAAAGTCAATCCCTGCGCTAAAGGCTTTGGTTTGGTTATGGTATGTATTGTATAATGTTAGACAATGGGGGAATCAGCTCCCATTTCCATCTTCTACAAAATGAGATGACAGAGAAGTGTTTCCCTTTTCAAGACTTCAAAACAGGAAATGTTGGAATCGTTCATTTTGGTGAAACGTCTTTTTATTGGGTGTCTTTTCTTTTACAAAGAATATTGCTGCTCTTATAGTTTTAGTGAAGTTCAGGTTCAGTTATGTTTAAGCAAAAGAATAACTTAGTTAGGTTTAGAAAACAACTAGTTTGGGTACCCTGGTCTCCTTCTTGTTTTTGTTCTTTCTTCAATAGAGAACAAATACAACCTCTGGCTGACTGTAAGGCCTGGTAGCCCTGTTGTCCTTGTAATATCAAAGACCGTTCATCTGGTGTGCTGCATGGAGAGGGAGTTCATATCTGGATGCTGCACGCCTCACTGTTTGGCCTGGTCACATTGTGCGCCAGCTGTGCCATCCACTCTGCCCTTTCACAGCATGTGATAGCTAACATGCCAACCTTTGACCAGTCCTGATTAATGAGGCTACAAGCTACGCTCACTGCTGAGACCGAATCCCCATGGAGGCTTACAATTGTTCCATGCATACATATATCCCCCCCCCATCTGTCAATTGGCACATTTTCCCCTTTCACCGCTTACTCCAAAGACCCTCATCCTCCTCCGGCTCATCCATACATATAATTGGCCATAAAGTCTTCTTCCAGACTTTTTATCATCTATTTGTTTACATTTTCCAGTTTAATGTCTTGTTTTTACCAGTCACTGATAAACTGGAGGTTTCAGAAGGTCTCCACTCGAGGAAGAGATTGAAATGAATGGAGGAGGAGGAATTAAGTGTGGATGTGGGGAAAGAGGAGAGGCAAGGAAGAGAGTAAATCAGATGGATGATGGAGCAAATCTGGCATTTGTCATGACCAAGGTCGGCCCGAGAGACACCGTCATCAACTTAACGATGTAAACAAAGTTATAATTCAAATAACCTCTCCTGCTCTCGCCCTCCCAGTCCGTCTCTCTCAGCATCGCTCCACATCACTCTCCATTCCTACAGCTCCCTTCTCTTTCCTTTTCTTTGTAACTTTAAACAAGCATTTAAAGACTCTTCAAGCTGACCTTTAATTTTGAAGACGATATTTAAAAAGTGCTGAAAAACAAACGAGTCAGACGCTGGTTTGAGATTCAGTAGCTGGATTTAATACTATTTGAATTGTCACACATAATTGCTTGAATTTTTGCCTTCTTTTTCCTTTTGTTAGCTCATGGGCCACTTCAGAGTTAGAAATATTTAGTTTCATTCAGTTCAGTGTGCTGAAAGTTTTTTTTTTTTTAACTCCTTTGTTCTACTGGACATTCATGCTTAAATATAAAGAGAATAATTTTCTTCTAGGCTTACCTTATTATTTTCCACAGTAATTAGAATAATCAAAAGTTTCAATGGCTAATGATGAAAAAGCAGCCCAATGTTTCAAAATGAGCTACTTAGAGTAACACTGTGGAAATTGGAAGACACGTAATGTTTTGCTGGTGCATTTTAATTTAAAAGTTAGGTGCACCAGTGTTCAGAAAGTTAGTCTGGAGGCATACATGCATCAACTTATTCTTGACTTAAGAATATAGTAGAAGTGCAACACATAGTTTATGCAGGTATTTGTGAATCTTTTGACGTATATGACAAACTTCTGTTGTCTTTTAAATTGCTCTCTCTGATAAACTAGGCTAACTTATATCTCCTCTACATTGTTTAACTGGCACCTACCTGTGCTGTCAGCAGTCAAATCATCATTCTCAGTGGGGTGTTAAGTTATTCCCTACTTTAAAAGGCATTTGATGAAAAGGTTGTTTCAGGGGAGCTCATGCTTTAAAGCTTGTAAAGTTTATATCTAATTCTTCCTTTTTAAATGCTATTTGAAGAATATTCTGCCAGAAGTGATCTGACATATTTCTTGCGATAGACTGACAGCATGGTATTCAAAAGTAAAAATGTATGTGTCAAACATTAGGCTGCATCAGTTTTCACCATGTTTCTTGTTTTGAATCTGAGCTTTTCAGGTCCCGATCGCATCATTTACCTTCCTTTTTGTTTTCCCCCTTGTCATGAATATCATAAGAAGATCTTTTTGAAAGTCAGACTGTGGTTTAAGTCACCTCAGACAACTTGCACTGGGAAATTTGTACCAGTTCTGACAGCATGCAGTTATAACTGCATAAGTTAAAACATGTTATGAGATTAAATTGTGCCATTATAGTAAAAGTAAACTATTTCTGCCCCTATATAAAGATGAACTGGTGCAACTGTCAAGCAAACTACCATGGGTACTTCCACAGCTCTTGACTGTCCAGCCATGGTGCTTTTTTTTTTTCATTTTGCAGGCAGCATGTCTCTGGAGACCTCTGAGGATGGATGAAATTAAATGATTACAACAAACATGCTTCATGTCACCTCAGTGAGAGGAGCACTGATACATTGTTATTGCCAAATCAGGTTATTTAATTCACTGAGTGGCTCAGTGATGAGTGATTATCCCGCTGTAATTGAGGAATTACAGTATGTTTATTTCGGGTGCATCACTTGGTCTGCTGAGGCAGACAAAATTACAGGTTTCCTCACATTTGCTCCCTAGAAGAGTTGACCTCTGAAAACACCTGTCTCACCTCATGGCCTTAACAAAATGTTTTTCAGTACCTACTGTATCACTCTGAGGTAAAACATCATTTAAACATAGCTTCAATATTATTGCATTTATTCATTAAAATCAAAAATTGACTCAAACACTAACTTGTCCAACACCAGTTCTTCCATTACACACAAAGAAATTCCATTGATTGTTTTCAAAGCTTGAAACTGACAAATAGGAAGATGCATGATTTCCATTTTCAGGTGAATAATATCTGCTGCTTCATTGCTACAGTAACTGTTTTTCCCCATCCATCCATTTGCATCAGTTTCAGTCAGAGTCGCTTGAAGTCTCCTTCTCTGCATGCTGGCTGTAGGAAAACATGCTACCTGCTGTGTCGAACTCAGAGTTTGGTGATATTGTGTGTTCGTTAGATCACTCCCGCCTGAACCGTTATTGGCTTACAAAAGTAAGGATGTCTCTGAGTTTATCCATCAGTAGATTAGCACTTAATACGCCTCGCTCCTTTAAGTACATTCTTTAAACCATAAAGCACCCCGGGGAGTCTAAAGTCTGTATCAAAACTCACAAATGCATACAGAACATCTTTACTGTAGACAAGTTGAAAATGAAAACACACATTCACATAGAGGTTAACTCCTAGTTTTAAGCTTGATATTGCTGAAGCTTTGCTCTTTGGCAAGATGCAGGGATTTTAGGCTCTTTTAATATTCAGATTTGTTTTCCTTTTTTTTTTTTTTTTTAAATCTAAAAGTATTCAGCAGTCCTAAAAATATGTCCTGGGTCACAAAAACAAGGACTTGTGCAGCAGATGGTAACCCCCCCACAGAGCTCTGATCTGAACCTCAGTGACTCAGTCTGGGATTAAATGAGTAGACAGAAGACACTGAGACAGACTAAATTCACACAAAAAACAACAACAACTCTTGTCTTAGATATTCAGACATAGCAAAGGACAGTGTGAGTGGATGGAAGATGTCTGGCTCTGGTAAACTGGTTCAGATGAAATATTCATGGTATTATTTCAAAAGAACCTTAATTCTTTTTTTAGTGGTCAGAAAAATGCGCACAGCACCGTGCTCACTTATAAACAACAGAAACATTAGTCTCAGATGGCTTATCCAGGATCCCGTCATCTAATCTTTTCCTATTAGGCTCATCTTACATTTCCAGTAAGTAGCTTGTTAGAAAAATCTCATAATGCGCTCAGCTACATTCATAGTTTTTCGGTCTAAAACAACAGTAAAGTTTCAAGTCTAAATTCACATATTTGTTAAGGCTTCGGTTTGCTTCTGATTCTCAAAACGAAAACAAGAAATCCAGAGACTGATAACTGATTGAGTGAAAAATTTATTTAATTTAAAATGAAATGATTTTCTTCTTTTAAGAAAAAAAAAAGTCATACCATTCCAACGAAATCAGTGTTTCTAAATCTTCAAACAACTTGAACAGGAGAAAAATTCAAGATTGAAGTCATTGTCCCACAAGGAATGTGTCTCGTGCTTTCACCCCTGCTGTCACTACAGTGTTGGCATGCATACAATTTACACTCAACCACACAAAGCATAAATATATATATATGTATATATGTGCAAAAAAGTGTTTGGGGTTAGGGTTCCTGATATCTTAATTTTTTTGTATGTTTGTCAAACTTAAAATTTTTCAGAACATCAACCAAATTTAAATACAGTATTAGACAAAGATGACACAAGGAAACACAAAATGCAGTTATTAAATGAAGATTTTTATTAGTGGTGGGGGGGGGGGGGGATCCAAACCTTCATGTGTGAAAAAGCGATTACCCCCTAAACCCAGCAAAAACTGCAATCAAGCGTTTGTGATAACTGGCAATGAGTCTTCTACAGCGCTGTGGAGGAATTCTGGCCCACTCATCTTTACAGAATTGTTGTAATTCAGCCACATTGGAGGGTTTTCCAGCATGAACCACCTTTTTAAGGTCATGCCACAGCATCTCAATCAGATTAAGGTCGGGACTTTGACTAGGCCACTCTAAAGTCTTCATTTTGTTTTTCTTAAGCCATTCAGAGGTGGACTTGCTGTTGTGTTTTGGATCATTGTTCTGTTGCAGAACACAAGTGTGCTTCAGTCTGAGGTCATGAACAGATGGCCGGACATTCTCCTTCAGGATATTTTGGTAGAAAGCAGAATTCATGGTTCCATTTACCCCAGCAAGTCTTCCAGGTTCTGAAGAAGCAAAACAGCCCCAGACCATTACACTAACACCACCCTATTTTACTGTTGGTATGATGTTCCTTTTCTGAAATGCCGTGTTACTTTTATGCCAGACGTAATGGGACCTACACCTTCTAAAAAAATTAACTTTTGTCTCATCAGGCCACAGAGTATTTTCCCAAAAGTCTTGGGGATCATCAAGATGATTTCTGGCATCCTGAGACGAGCCTTTATGTTCTTTTTGTCTTTGTTTCTGATTTGTTCCTGAATTTCTTTGGATTGCAGCATGATGTCTTTTGGTCTACTTAACTTTGTCAGGCAGGTCCTATTTAAGTGATTTCTTGACTGAGTACAGATGTGGCGGTAATCAGTTTGATGTTCTGAAGCATATAAGTGTGACAAACATGCAAAAAAGTAAGAAAGAAATCAGGAAGAGGGCAAACACTTTTTGACACAACATATATATATATATATATATATATATATATATATATATATATATATTTTTTTTTTTTAAGTATTTCTAGGTATTTTTAATCCCTCCAGTGTTTTCTTCATGGGGTCCTTCATGTCGGTGTCTATGCCTGCTTTAGCGTTGGGGCCGTTGCCGTGGTCGATGTCCCTGTCCAGGTGGTCAGGGTCCGGCACTGCAGCCTTATTGCCGTGGTGTGGGCCTGGTCTGGGTGGCTGCCTGTGGTGGCAGCCTTTGTGACAGTGAGGTGGATGGGGTGTGCGTGTGTGTTTGTAGGGGGGAATTAAAATTGGTGTGCATATGAGAGAGAGAATGTATGTGTATGCATGTGTATGTGTGTTGTTTGAGATAAACTTGGGGGACTGTTGGTGTAATACATTGTTTTTAATATGTGAGGCACTTTGTAAAGCTGTATTGCATGAAAAGTGCTATATAAATAAAATTTGATTTGATTTGATATATATATAGATAAATAGATGGATAGATAGATACATACAGTTTCTTTTTAAATTGCATGCATACAATATGTTGTTAATAAAAAATCAGGGATGAAAGCAAAATCAATTAAAAAAGACAGATAATCATTAAGAACAGAGAAAAAGACCATTCATTTCCAATGTAAAGGGTTGATTACTTAAAAACTTTTATTACTCTGAGGTTAGGTCCTGCCTGATTCTTGTTCAGTTCTTGGGAAAATTCCCTCAAACTCAACTATTTTATCAGCCAAGTTGTTCCTCCAGGAACTATCAGACTTAATGAATGAGTGTTTTCTCTACTAAAAATCATTTTTCCACTGCAGAATCTGTTTTCTTTTTCGTTTCTTTCTGTCTTTCCTTCCAGAATTTGCAGATCACCCTCATGGTGAATAAAGTTGTCATCCTGAGTTCAGTTGATTCAGCTTTTCTAATTATGCAGTGACCTGTTTTGGTTGCCATCGTTAGCTGATGGAAACTAATTAGGCAGACAGAAAGATGGGTTTCAACAAGCTTGTTAGAGTGCAGTCAGTCATGGTACACAAACCCTGAGATGAGAGCCTAACATATGGCTGCAACGATGCTCTGAGGATGAGTGTGTGTGTGCTTGTGGATGCAAGTGGGCCAGTTTGTGTTTTGCTCTCGTGCATGTTGGTTTTCATTTTTGGTTTATATGTTTGGTTTTTTTGGGGGGGGTTCTTCTATTAGACATAACTTGGATATTATTCTAGTTTTGGGAAATAGCAGCAAGCATCTTAGTCTGCTCTGTACGCGGTCTGAATTTTTTTTGCCTTTTTCCTCACTTCAAAGCCTCTTAATCAATACAACTAATTCTTTAGGGAATTAGGGGGAAGTTGGGAGGTGCGGCTGAGATGGGTTACACGGACTAACCTGTATATTGAAGTTCAGACATTTAAGCCAAGAAAATCTCCTTCTGATCACAGTTTAGTCGCTTGTGTATCCAGATTAAACTGAGCTATGTTTCCATTAAATCAGTGGATGAACAAACTGTCCTGCTGTCCCTCCAGCTCTGATTAGGAACTTATGTTTCTGTCCGTCTCTCCTTCTGTTTCAATTTCAATCAGATCCAGTCCACGGTCCCCAAAATGTCAATGTGGTGGATGTGAGAGCTCGCCAGCTGACAATTCAATGGGAAACTTTTGGATACGCTGTGACACGCTGCCACAGCTACAATCTGACGGTAAGAACAGCTGTTTGCAAAAATGCATAATCAAAAGCCCCAAAAGACACACAAAAAAACTTTCAGAGGGTTACATAAAAGCTGTATACCATACAGTATGTATTTCATCTTTAGTAAAGTTAACATTTCAGCCCTGGTTGAGAGGGTAGATGACCACCACGCCCTGGTCCATAAAAGAAAAGAAGCATCTCACATCAGCAAGACGAGGGAAGAGCCAGGAGGAGGAAATGGGACCGGGGCTAAATCCCCCCAATAAACATCTCCAGTTTAGGAAATTAACACTCACTTGAGCTAAAAGTGGACTTTAAACTTAATTTACGATATATGTAGTGAATATTGTAATTTTTTCAGATGAATCATGGGATCCATTCAAATATTAGAGTAATAAAGGTTAGCTGGTGGTGGGATGGAGGATTGAAAGCGAAAGGAAAAAAATAACCAAAAAATGTGTCAGTGATTGTATTTGCCACCATACAGTTTAAAGAAATTATTCTGTTTGTAATATTTTGTTAGTGTGACATGGTACCTGTACAACTGTGCTGTCTGATTTATTCATGCTGAACCACTTTGTAAAGTTTTGATACTGCAGGCATGCATGCACGTTTTTACAGCAGAAGTCGTCTTCCTGCTGAGAATAGGAGCGTTTTGTTTCCTCTAAAATTTAGAAGCAATTTTGATGTGGTCCAGAAAGTTTTTTAGTGAAAGCTAGCAGTTGTAAAGTTCAGACTTTTTCTATGTACTGAAGGCAAAGCTTTGCATAACTGTGCCAGATTACATGTATTCCAATATGAGTGCACACTTGTATTCAACATTTCCTTCTGAGGAAACATGTGTTATAGAATAAAGTGACAACTCATACCAAGAGTTGCAAGAATTTCAAAGACAGCTTGCTCTTTAAAGAGTTGAAGTAAAAACATCATGACTTGCTTTTTTTCAGGTACAATACCAGTATGTGTTCAACCAGCAAGAGTTTGCAGCTGAAGAGTTGATCCAGACGTCGTCACATTACACTCTGAGGGGCCTGAGGCCCTTCGTCACAGTCAGGCTGCGACTCGTTCTGGCCAATCCTGAGGGCAGCAAGGAGAGTGAAGAGATAGTCAAACAGACGGAGGAGGACGGTGAGTAAAATGTCTCATCATCTGGAGACTAAATGAAATTACAGTAGAAGTTGATGTCTTTATAACTCGTAGAGAGCTTGAGTTCTGATTGATCGGTTTTTGATGAAATTTGGAAGATGAACAATAGATTTGAACTGATGTGGCATTATCCTGAATGCTGGGCAGCTTGTAGAAAGGCTTCATAGTGATGAGCAGGTTGAATCCAGGATCAGTGTTGAGCTCTGATGCATTTGCACACTGACTTCTCCTGTGACAACATTAGTTTTCTCCTGAGACATTTTGAGTGCAAGACTTGAAGCGTGAAGAAGTGCCTTGTAATTAAAAAGCTCCAGTCTCAAACAAAACCCTCCATTTTGGAAATCTGCTTGTTGGATGTTTTTCATATATTACTATTATTGTTTTGAATGGTCTAGGGATCTCATTAGGTAAACATAACATTGCTAAGAAACTTCCAAGTTTTCAAATAAGGGAAATGTTATATCTTAGCATGAAATGAAACTGATAATGTGCTTGCTCGTACTCATATGCTACCCAAATCAAAAGCCCTGCTTCAGCAGAGCTACAGAAGAGACAAAGGACAGCCTTAATTGAGCAGAATGAACCATGAGAAACAGCAGATTTAAAGTGACACTGGTTTGATGCCAAAACCTGCACCAAACATCCGTGAATCATTGCTGCATGTTGCTGCAGCGTAGCGACGGTATGCTAACACACATTATAAGAGTCTCAAGTTTGACTGCACTCCAGCACTTCATATTATTTCAAAACAACCACTTTTAAAACTCCTGGTTCCTTTCCAGAGGGCTCAGTGTCACACTGATTCAGAACAGAGTGTATGCCCTCTCCACAGCTACTAATAATTCATTGATGCCGAACATTTCTCTCAACAGCACGCCTGCGATAAACTGGGATAGCTCAGCGCCATTAGAGCAGTGCCTGATAAGCAGGATAAAAGCATCGTTCTAATGATGCCAAATCTCTCATCTCCTTCACAGCCTCCTCAGGGCTCACTGTTCTTCTGCTGATCTCACAACTAATATCCTCTGAATTTAGCTTCTGGGGAACATCACATCTAGGCATCTTAAATTCCTAGCTTTGCTAGCAGAACACACACATACTGTGCATTGCCTCAGCTCCTTGAAAAGCCAAAGCAAAAAAAAAAAAAAAAAACCTAACACAACTGGGGAGTAGAAATGGCTTTTGGGGGGATAGGAAAACGGCCTTAATTGTTTTATTCTTAATCGTTTTTTATTTAACCATCGTTAATCTCCTGGTTGTAATTCAGTAATTAGGGAACAGAACAGCGATTGTTCACACGGAGGCTAATTGCTGTTTGAGCGGTAATGGCTGTATGGAACTGGGGCTCCTTTCTCTGTCTTTTACACATGCATACACAGCCATATATGCCTTTTCTATTACTTTCTAATCTTGCTGATTACACAGAAATTATCTTTAACCTATGTTTAGGGGCAATTTGAGGGATTTGCAATTAGAAAATGAAATTACTTTACCCCTGCTCAGTCCCTCGTCTTCCCTGGTTTATAGCAGTAATCTCTGGATGAGAGCCTTTCAGGTTTTAATCAAGTCCTACTGCATTGTTGCACAGTTGAGATTTGCATACTAACATGCACACACACACACAAACACACACATATATATAGTCAATTGAGCCATGTTAAGTCATGGATGCTCTGGCTACCTTTTTTAATTTGGCACATTCATTAATGTAGAAAATCCTTCTTTAGCCGCATGCTGCTTGCACATAAAGAGTTCCCATGTTTACTTTGGAAGCTTCTATTCTTCATCCTGCTGCATCACACAAATCACTTACTGCTTCAAAGAATCACATTTAAAGAGTTGTGTCAGAGCAAAAGTTGATGGATGTGTTCAAAGCTTTGTGCTCAAAGGATTTGAGGGATATAATGTGTGAAGGTGAGAGATGGTTTTACTTGAACCTGTGCAGTTGTACACAAGCACCTGATTCTGAATCCCTTCATCAGTGTTTATCTAGTAAAGAAACTATTGATGGCAGGTGATGATGATGCTCAGAGTGAAGATGGTGATGTTTTATGTTGATCAAGAAATAAAAGTGAAATCAATCAATCACAGTTTATTTATACAGCACTTTCCATACTTTTTTGTATCGTAGTGCTTTGCAGTTATGACAAAAAAACCAAAAAGTCTCTTTGCATCAGTCTCTGTCTCCCTCTCTCTATTGATTTCACACACACACACAAACACACACATGGACACAAAAATCACCCAATTGAGCCCAAGTGCACAGCTGAGCAGAGAAACAAAATCAGTGATGAAGAACTAGAGATGAGGTAAATAAAAAACAAAACATAAAACAATCAAAATAGATTAAGATGATGAATAAATGAATGAATTAAGAAGTAATATGGTACGGCAGATAAATGAAATAAAAAAAAGCATGAAATACAACTAAAAAACCTATAATACTTATTAAAATATTTCATAAATAAAAATTACAATGGAAATATGAATTTAGATCAAAGCCGGGTTAAAAAGATGAGATCTTAACTTCCAGCTGTCCTCAGGTTGGGTTGTTCCACAAACTTGGACCATCTGTCATTAAAACCAAATAATAAAAATGTGTTTGTTTTACTGTCATTAATCTGTGACTCACAACTCAACAACTCCACTGTTTTTACTGAATGCACAAACGAAAACAAAAGGCTAGCGATGTGAAAAGATATACGGACGTTCCTGAAGAGATTGAAACTACAGTATAAATACTTTTTTTTTTTTTTTTATGACAGACCTTAACCTAATAATTACAAGCCTTGTTTGGGTAAAAAAAAAACAAAACAACAGATGAAAGGATAAATACAACTTTAGAAGATTCACTACTTTAAAAAACAAATAAAAATGATCTTTCAAAAAATAATAAAATCATTAACTTTTAAAACACAACACATGCACACACACGCACACACACACACACACACACACACATATAGCCTTCAAATGGCACTTTAATTGGATGCACCATATACTCAGCTGTGTTGTGCATTTGCCAGATGTGTTAGAGGCTCTGAACACTGTCGACCAGTGTATAATCTCATTTCTACAGATCACAATAACACCCACTGTGTAACCACAGTAATTGTACGAGATGTAACATCTGTAGGCTGAAATTGGCTCATATTCTCATCAGAACACTGAAACAAAAATGAACATTTATGCAACAAAATTAACACTATTTCACAATGGAGGAGTAGCTTCATGTATGTGGGCTTTAATCAGATGTTCCTTAGCTACGCAATTATTTTTTAATGACATGGCTTGTGTGAACACAGTTATCGAAAATAGAACTAATGTTGATTTGTTTTAACTGGGTCACAATGAACTGTTTTATATGATGTTTGTAAAGAGCATTGAGATGATTTTGAGTTTAATTGGTCATATATACAAATAAAGCTGAATGAATTCAATATATGAATTATTGGGCACACCGGCTCATTACTTAACCATGAAACACACCTGTCAGGTCAAATAAAATAGTACTACTTTGTTTAACCCTAGACAGAGAAATGCAAATGTTACAGCAGCTAAAAAGTCACAGTAGTTAAAAACCCAAATCTTCTCAAACAAAACAAAGTGATCTCACAAACCTACTGCTGTTCCATGGACTGCAAGTAAAGATTGAGATCATTCTGAGTATTTCTGCTCCCTCACTGAGAAAACATAGTTGTAAAACTTTTGTTTTCAAGACTTTCCTCCCCCGTTATTCAGTTTGATCCACTCCCAGTGGGTTTACCAAATAGCCATGTGATTGTCCATTCAGTCTGCCTTATGTGTGTTTGAACAATCTGAAGTGGATTTTACGCACCTACATTAGTTATATTTTGTAGTTTTTCATATTTCATATTCAGCCTTTCTTTTAAAGCAAACTGAAACAATCATAAAATTCACCACCTAGTTGTTTACATCCCTTTCTGCAGCCTTGTATTCCTCCTCTGTGTAGGCATTTCTTGGCATGGTACCACCACCAACTGTCAATCAGATTACCTGATACCATCTGCACAGATGCTCACTGTGTACCTGCTGTCTATGCACGTCCTCCTGTTCACCACAAGGAAAGCAGGGACCCACTCCTAATAACACCGCTTCATTACGCCGCCTGATTTTGAGAGTCAGTGAAATGCTAACTGAGCACACCTGGATACCTTAATGATTAAATGAAACCTGCTTGTTAATTAATACAATAGCTTAAAAAGGGTGTGTAATTTAGAATAAATTAGGAGAGGCTGTTCTAACACTATGATAATATGTTTACAGTGTGCTTGACATACTGTAGCTACAGTATATATATATCCCCATGGCTTAGGTTGTTTTTATTTTTCAAGCTAAATATCCTGTCACATGCTTAAATACTTTTCTAAGATAATCAAAAGATATTAAATACACTAATCTCAAATCCCCATGTTTATACCCCCATATATTGTTGCAGAGATGAATGATCTTACAAATAATACAGTAACATTTTTCAGAAATGTAAATGTTTTTCTTCTACATTTCTATACAGTCTCATATTAAAACAACTTAAAGCAATCTGTCCTGTAATCCTAATATCATCCTGCAATATTTAATCCTGCAGCTATCTCCTGCTAGCTTGGTTCTCATAAAGATGTTTATTTTTTTTTTTTTCCAGAGAAGATTAACATCTGATTATGTGGAAATCTTGACCAACATGGAAAATTGCTAACAATATTGTTTTGCTATTGATTGATATGTTTTCGTCTGGCAACATAAAAACAAAGCAGGTGATTTGCTCAAAATGAGATTTGCAAGGGGATATTATTCATACACAACACCTAATGGCTGTTTATTAAAGTAGATGATACTGCTTTGATTAAAAACAAACATGAAACAAAACTATAAAAGCACTCTGGGAAAGTGGACCATATCTCAAGATAGACCCCATCTGGCTCTATCTTGCAGTGATAAAGAGTCCTTAAAAAATTTCCTGGATTCAGATGGTGGTCCTGACCAACACCAAAATTTAATCAGTACTTCTGTGTGCCATGATCAATATTCCCTGAATATTTCATTCAAATCCTTTCATAATTTTTTGACCTATTTAGCTCACTAACATTCAACCAAACAAACAAACAAACATGGGTATTTACCAAAGACTGTAGAAAATCTGGACGTAGTAGCCTATCTGGTCTCGTCTGAATAGAGAAATGTGAAGCCAGTTGGGCGTGTCCCACCGTCGCCATCTTGCTGTGTCACGTGTGTCGTCACTCCCTGAAAATACTTAAATGGGTACAGCGCGGCCGCAGGGCAATTGATTGACGGCTGACGTACTGTGGGCTAAACGCTAAGCGAGCTAACTTGAAACTAAAAAGAGCTAACAAAGATAAGCCTCCTAAGCGGCGCCGTGAAGGTAAGACACGCTTAGACTAGCTATTCGCTGACTAAAAACCACCGTCGTGCTACTCTGCTACAAACTGAGACCTTACTGAGAGCAAACAAGGAGCTAACTAGGAGCCACCGGTCGGCAGGCCGGGCTTCCAGTCTGCTGCATGTCAATCATAAGGACACGCCCTTAATTATGTGTAATCTGAAGAATAAATAACATCTAAACAAATGAGTTATAAAAAATTTCACACCCCTCACAGTTTACATGAAGGTAAACTTAACCTATTTTTTTTAACTAGGCTGAAAATATGTGTATTTCTGCTGAGAAGTTGGCATTTTTAACATGGGAGTCTATGGGGATTTGCTCAGTCTTGCCAGCCCTAGGGGATAAAGGGAGAACTACAAAAAATGAAATCTTCCAGGTAGACTCATAGTTGGCCACCGGAGGTTGCCGCTTGGTATTTACATTAGCTCTTTGGTGGAGGTGAAAACACATGAAAGGTGTAGCGCACAGTTAGTGATGAGAAAGTCAAGAACTGATGTTAGAATGATGATTTAATGCTTTTCTTTGTTGTCCAACCAATGTAAGAGCTGGAAACACAAGTCCAGTAAACATTTAGGGTTGTCCACATATAAACGCATTCTCATTAATAACCTTATTCCCCTATATTGACTGGACCTAATCTTTGTTTGATGTCTTTTTATACTGTAGCATCTAAGTTTCTCTGTTAATGTTCCCTTTTTCTTTGCGTCTTTTTTTTTAACATTAAGCATTACGTTACACAATGTTCGCTCGCGAGGAAGTTGTCAACATAAAAGCATGTAACTGTACATAAAGTATAAATAAAGTTTATAATGATACTTTAGACATTTACAAAAGGCACGGTCACATTGTTTAAAAAAATAACTTGAAGAGCCATAACTAAATTATGCTAATATTGCAGAGACTTGTGGCTTGCAACAAATGACCATGTCTGTCAGGCAGCAGGTAGCCAGGTATATTCTATATTTATTTTATTCATGTTATGTATAACTTCTTTGGAAAAAAAAAAACAAAAAAAAACCTTGTCCTGTCCAGTGTCATAGCAAGCAGAACAATGACCTGGCTGCTATGTTGTGCCAAACAAATTTTTCTTTGCCAAAAGGAGGTTAAAGGTAGCATGACATCAAATTTGACTTTTCTGGGGTTTTGGGTGTATAATATGATCTGTTGTGCACTGATGAGGCCATGTGAATGTCCAGAGTGAGAATCAAAGTTCCTGTTTATGGTCTGTCAGCTTTGTCTCTTTGTTCAAAAACGGTTGAATCAGACAGCAGCTCATCATTCTACGTAGTTCCATTGCTCCAATTAGAGCACACTATCAAGTAAACATCCTCCCCCCTCCTCTCTCCTTCCACCCTCCGCTCTCCCCCCTCCCTCGCTGATTCAACTGCGTGAGTGGAGCTGAGAGACAAGTGAGCAGTCAGGTCTGGGTTTTTTAAACAAATGGATTTAAAAGAAAACTTCTGCAGCAACACTGAGGGAGGCGACTACAACGTTGTGATTACCTGTAAGTTTATTTATTTTCTAAATGCTGTCTTGTCTGATAAACATAGCTCACTGTCTGAAATGCACATGTTGCTAGCAGATAGCCTTTAGCAAACTCCGACCGCAGCTTGACCTAGTTTCTCTAAATAAAGTTATAGCAAAATAAGGTGTAGCCAATCAAGTCAACTTGGTCTCCGGGTAAAGCTGCATATCATTACTGCACCCAACTCTTTTACTTAGGAAGCGAGGTCTAGCGTGCCGAAACAATCCCCCGCTGTAAAAAGTACAGTTGTTTTCTTTGGAGTATTTAAGTAGCAATGTCAACTACATGAACCAGTTTTTACTGCTATGTCATCACTCCTTTAATGAATATAAAGGAAATGAAACTCTGTGGAAATAAGGCTCCCCTTAATATCTGAGTATTATTTTCGTCATTGAGTTATATGTTCAAGGGACAAGAGGCGGGAATTGTGAAAGAATAAACAAGCATGTCCAGTTCTTTAATGCTAATGTGTGATGAAGCGTTAAAAAACAAAAAGAATGAGCCCAACCACGTCTGTCTCCATTGTCTTGAACAGGCTGTGTGCTCCATAATGATTCGGTAGCCGAATTTCCTGCGCTGTCCTGCGAATGTTACGTCAATTGATGCTGCATTAGCGACCCCAACACTTTTGATACAGGAAGGAGACGGTCGCGGTAAATTCAGGCTCCGCAAGGGATAGTTATGGATTCTTCTGCCGTCAGCAAACAATCCAGATCAACTTAAAGAGACTAAAAAGTGGCACTGTGAAGAAAAAGACTTTATCAGCGTAGTAAACAACGTTCTAGCATCAGTTTGTGCACGCTCCCGTGACGGCTTGGCTGGTGGCTGCAGTCACCCGGAGCACCAGTCGCGTCACTCGCGAGTCTCATTTCTTAATTTTGCCTCAAGTCCCATTGATGTGGGACTTGACTGCAGGAACAAAGGAAGGGGTAAAGTAAGGGGAAGTCAGATGGAGGGAATGAAGATAAGAGAAAGACAAAAATACTAAAGACAGAACAACAGCAACAGCTCTACAACCAAAACAAGAAAACTAAACAACCTGTTTCTACACTTGTAAATAAACTCTACAGAAAAAAACAAAGGTCTCTGTAAGAAAACAGAAACCATTTGACCATTGGAAAGCAGAGAATCATCAAGAGCATCTATTAGAAAACAAACTTTGAAAAACATGAACCCTGCACTCACCTGGAGGATAGTAGCGAAAGCCCCCAGCCAGAGCCCCAGTGTAATTTTTCTAACTTATTGGAAGATAGCTACAATGCAATAGAAGGAAATTTGCTTAATTTGGATGTTTGATGAGTTAACGTCATGTTTCTCTTGAGTGTTGACATTTGTTTTTAATACATAATGCCAATAATCCCCACATCACTAGTAAACTTTTCTCCTTGTGCTTTCTTATGATCATGACAAATCCCAAAGCATTAATAGGGGATAAAAGTCAAAATTTCCATAAAACCAACCAGATTTTAACTTCACTGTAATAAAGAAGCAGAGAATCAAAGCCACAGACAGGATGAAGAAATTTATTTCATGCCATTAAATATAACTTGAGCTGAAAATACATGAGGGGGTTAATGCAGAAAAAACTGAAAAAAACAAAAGGGGTTGAGAGTATCACACACACACACACACACACACAGAGGAGGACTGCTGGCATAATAAAAACCGGCCATTCATTGTGCTGCAAGATGGAAGTTAATCAACTTATGATTAATGTGTTACAGCTGCCGTTATCTTTTCAATGAAGCCTGTTTTCTTCTGCCTCGGCCCCCAAGGTGCATAAGGAGCACGCACACATGCAAACAAAGAGGGAGGACACACGCATGCAGATAAACACCAAGCAGACACACATTAACAAAATGAATCATGTGATGCCGTGGTATGCACTCAGGAGTTATGCAAGACTCATCTGCATAAAAAACATACACAAAACGCCACATATTCACAGATACCAAAGCTGATACCATGCATTATGATAGACAGGAGTGTGCACACACAGAGAGGAGTGAATGATAAGGTGCTGAATGAAATGGCAGTGTCTAATTGCATTTCTTTGTTAGGGTAATTTGATGCACTCCACAGACTGGGCCCTTAATCAACACCTTGGAATTACTAATCAAAATCTGCTTCTTTCCAACTTCTCTGATTAGTAAATGTGTGTGTGTGTGTTCATGCGTGTATCATATCTGTGACTCAAAATTCTTCATGTACGGGCAGTTTAAGTCAAAGAATCATTATTTCAAGAACCTGTTGTTAATCATAAGCAGCGCCCCTGCAGGAGGCTGGAAGTACTACAGGACAAACGGGGAGGAAATTTATTATTTCAATAAAAACTGCTTCGCTGATAAAATGTTCCCCAGATTGTTTTGATTTCATGTTTTAAAAGTATATTTTCTCTTGTGAAATGGTGCATTTTTCTGAAATGGCCTGTTAATAAGAAAAGACTGTGGCTAATTCATTCTTTATCATAAGACCAAATAAATTAGTAAATTTTACTAGTTACACTAGTGGGACAGTGTCCACTGCACAAAGTAATGTTACTTTCTCTTATTGAGGACACGGTCCTCATCTCTATAGTACTGGCATTATCCCATGTCAAAGCTGGTTTCCGGACAGTTGAATCAAACATGATGTGGCTTTGTGTTTGCTTTCTTTCAAATGACTAAAAAAGATCTTAAATCTTGTCTTTCATCTGGTTAAATATCAGGCAAAATGAACTTGTTAATGTTAAAAACAGCTTTAAATGACATCCAGTCTGAGTGATTAAAGGTCTTTGTCCTCTGTGGGTCATACAGTAGAACATTGCAGTGGTTTATTTTAGTGAATAAAGAAAAAAAGAAAGAAAGGAGGGATTTGAGACTTTCTACGAAGGAGATTGCCCTGCAGCTGTTTGATGTTTTGAAGAAGGTGAAGGTGTGGAAGAAAAGATGTGGCACACCAGTTTTTATTGCTAGATTCGGTTTATGGACATAAACGGCACAACCTTCTCCAAAAAGCTTTTTCCACTTGATGCCAATCAGACTGGGGAAGCAATAAAAGCTTCCTGCTGTTGTCAGGCTCATTCTGTGTTGCGGTGCAGGTACTTAGCTGACACTTTCATCCCCAATGGGTCCGTGTGCAGCGAGTGCTGCAAAGTAAGCTGAGCTGTGAGGCGAAGCGCAGATTTAAGGTCAGAGTTCACAGCCTAGTGGGAAATACATCTATGAGGGCTTAATGATGATGATACAGGATGGAGGGAAGTGGAGAAAAGGTAGTGGCTGCACACAGTCAAGCGGCTGATATTACATAATATTTGAACTTACCCCCAATCCAAACCAAACCCCAACATGCTCTTAAACCTAGAAAATGCCAGAATTTAATACTTGAAATTAGAAGAACTGAATAAATGAGACATAAACACATTTTAATCACTTCAGCATGAGTAACACACAAAAACCTAGCCATGAACACACACATACACACTTGCATTCTAACACATTGCAGCCATTTTTCCTGCTGGCACTGTCTGTCTCTCCTAACATTTCAAGCAGTTCACACCTGTCAGGGTGTGTGTGTTTTAGCATTGTGTTTGTTTGAATTTGTGCACATTTCTGTGTTCAACATGTTGCTAATTCTCTCCTGGATGAGGTGTTGCACACTCCCTCTGCCTGCACACCTTCATAAAGATGTGTGACAGCCCTCTTCATCCTGAAAACACACACATTCACACACTTCTTACTGTGTTACTAGGTAGATTTTACTATAATAAGCCGAGTGTGCGTAAACAGCCCTAAATCTGCCTGTCCTGTTTTTAAAGGAAAGTGTTGTTGGTATGTTAAGCTTAATAACATGGTCTTCCAGTTAATAGTTGATCAGTGGTATTTCTTCACAGATGCTCTAACTGTACGTTCAGACCAAAGGCAACAAAAGCGGCAAAGACGCCCGAGGCTGGGCGACAAAGAGGACAGCTTCCAAAGCGGCAAGATATTTTTGCCGCTTTGGTCGCTCATCACGTGACTGGTGTTGAAAGTTAGATCGCTCTGTTCATTTAAAGGAGCCACACAGCGGACTTCTGGACAGCATCGTTGCTGTCACTCACTTCCCAGCTGCAGGACGTTTTGTGTGTGGTCATTAAATACAGGGGAAAAAAAATCACAGGGCATGAACATGAATTAAAATCATTCTCTAATTAGTCACAAGCGGATTGAGTTGTTTCTGCAGTATTGAGCAGAAAACAACTAACAAGTGATGTTATGATTAATCCACCACAGCATCATCAAAGTTTTAGAACTTTGAAATACACTAAAATATGGCTGAAACAAAAAAAAAGCAGTAATGACAATAAACTCAGAATACAGCTTCAAACTTTGCAACAGAGAAAAGACGGAGTCAACACTGCGCGTGCTGCTGTTTCTGTGATCTTTGTTTAAACTACAGAAAAAAGGAAGAATCTCCGCGCATCATCCAGCCCGTTCAGCCCTGTAGAATCAATCCAGCCACAGTTCATCTGCTAGTTTGGTGAAGCGGCTTCATTTAATGTGAAACAACTTCACATTATTTTCTCCAAGCTGCCGAACACTGACATTTAAACTTGCTGCTCACAAACTCAACACAAATTCACAAGTTGAGCGCAATATGAGGAGAGCGTGCGCGTGCATCCTGGTCATTTTCTCACAATTATGGAGAGCCGGTGTGTTTTAACACATGTTGACACTGATTTCAGATATTTTTAGTTCATATGTTTATCACAGACATGCATAAAACACAGACACAGACACGCAAACAACGCAGGAACTAAGTCCTGTAAGACAAAAAAAAAAGACAAGCAGAGAACACCACAGCGCAGCCGAGACAAAGGGAGGAGAACATGCGTGCATGCGTGCGTGCGTGCGTGCGTGCGCGTGTGTGTTCTAAATAAAAATAGCCAGGAGCAGGAGGCAGAAAACGTTTTGGAAGAACGGAGAAAGGGGTGAGTCGGTCAGTAAATGACATTAATTCCCGTTAGCATGACTATAAATACATGCGTTTAACCCTTAAAATAATCTGGACTCATCATGTATGTGGATGACATCACTGTGATGCTGCTGCTGTACACCTGAAGAAGACGGCGTCGCCGGGTTCCTCTCTCTGGGTTTGGGTGCAGGACATTTCGGCGGGTGCTGGAGCTGCAGCCGGACAGAGCCGGTTCCAGCGGGACTTCAGGTTGAACATCCAGGAGGTTTTTTTCTTTTCGTTTCTTTTTAACTTCAGTTCCGGTAACCAAAAAGAAGAACATTACCAAGGATGGACCTGAACAGGTTATCAGCCTCTCGGCATCCATGACAGAACAAGTGTGTTGTTGTCGGAACCAAAGTCACAGGCGTTGTTCTTTGGGCCCGCTCGAGCCAAGGACACCTCTGCTCTGATTTGCTGCTGCCTGTTGCCGCTGAACTGCGTAATAGCTATTTAGCATAAAGTTAACCGAAGTTCAACTTCTTATCTGGTGCCGCTTTGGACGCTTTAGCCGCTTTTGTTGCTTTTGTTGCTCTGGCAACTGACTCTCATTGAAAATATATTAACTTCTGGCGTCCGTGCCGCTTTTGTCGCCTTTGGTCTGAACGTACAGTAAGGATGATTTTGAAAAACTGGGCATTTCCTGTGGTCAGAAGCTGTTGGTGTTGACCGTAAGATTGAGATCAGCTTAAAGCCAGTTTACCAGTCTGGCCATTCACACATAAGGAGTGTTGAAGTCACATGAGGGGTGTCAACCTGCCGTACCATTACATAGGCCATTAGGATTGTTGTCGTCTATGAATGAATGAATGCAAAAGGATCGGCCCAGATAAGTGTTTTACTTCAGCCAACTCCATTTTTTCGGACAAAAGATAATGTGTGTGTTTGAAAAAGAAATCATTATTTAGGCTCAGCAGCAACATATGTATTTATATGTATATATACTTTTGTATATGTGTATGAATATATACTGTATGTTGCCTGTCATCCACTTGGCCTGAAAAAAAAAAAAGATTTAACAAAAAAAAAAGTTTACCTACCCAACGCCCTTGAAAACAAGATGCTGCAACTCAAGGGGCAAGCCATTTTATAAATTTCAAATTTCAGTCAACATGTGATGTGTGGTCACAGGACTAAAGGTGTGAATGGTTCCAAAATTGTCTGAGGTCAAGGCTGAACTGTAGGTGTTGGACAGATGAAGCCTGAGGCCCCCTCCTTTATTTAGTGTTGTGTTTTTTCCTGTTTAGCATAGATGGCATTTTTCCACTCATCTCTCAAACATCTGTTTTCCCTGTCCAAAATGTACACATACGGTAAAGGAAAAGGACACTCAACAGAAGGACACTTGAATAAAATCAAGGGTCCTTTTGTGAAGCTGGTAATCAGCTCTTGTGAATGATGGGAGTGTTTGTGAAGATTCGGTCCTCTCAGTGTTCAACACCATGTTGGACCCTGTCTGTGTAGTCACAAATGGGGGCTTCATATTAATTTGACAACAGCTGTGTCATGTTTTTGATTCATGAAGCTGAGATGTTTTATTAAAATAAATCTACTAAAACGCCCCAAATAATATATCTGCTTGAATTAAGTCTAGACCAATTAATTCACCCTCTGACTACGTCCAAACACTGCATCCACACTGGAAACTGTTCAGACCCCTGCTCCTGTTCCAGAGTTGACTTATGTCCTCTTGGCAGGCAGAGATTATACAGTAGTTGGCTGTTGGAGATCCCTTTTCTTGCATTACCCCAATATAATTTTTTTTTTTAATGTATACTGCTCAAAAAAGAAAGGGAGCAGTCAAACTACACAAAGTAACTCCAAGTGTTCCCTTTCTTTTTTGAGCAGTACATTTTCCAAGATGATGATGAGTTGACTCAGGAGGGGTCCTCCAAACAGTAGCTGCTGGTTCTTGATATCAGTTTTGGTTCATAGGAGCCCTAACTATGTCTCGTTAATTTTAATGGCTTGGTCTAAGATCCAGCATAATAGAGAACGTCACATGTCACTGTCCAAACAAGAAACAGGACCTTGATCATTATTAAACATGAAGGCATTAGGTGGAAGTTTCTCCCTGATTGGAGACAATTGCTCCCTTGACACTGAGTTAGTAATTGACTACAAGCTAAAAGAGCTTTTGTTTAAGGTTTTCCATCTAAATGGCTTTGACTTGGGTTCTCAGCAGTGTGTCAGAGAATCACAGTCCAAGAAAATCACCATGGGTGCTGTCTGCCTCAGCAGTTGTTCCATTATTAACTTTCTACAGGGCTGCCTCAAGATTTATCCCTGCATGACATTATTACAGCTTGTCTGTCTTCCTTCATCTGAGGAAAAGGCTATTTTAATTTTACAAATTAAAAATGAGCTGTAATTTGTAGCTTGTTGTAAACTTATCTCAACATGTGTCGTGTTTCATCAGAAAGCTGATTAAGAAACAGCAGAAGCTTTTCTCGCTGTGTTCATCAGTGAATTAATACAGAGTCATATTTTTCTCTAACTTGAGCATCTAACAAATGCAGCATCATCCAATCTAGAGCAGGTGTGAACAGATGAAAGAGGAAAAGAAACATTTAGCAGTTGCTGTGTACGTGCCTAGGTTCAGGGAACTTGATTTAAAGTCTGCTTGATGCGGATCATCAATTTGCTGAACTTTGTTCATTTTCTGTTGCTCTGTAATTTCTGTTTGTTCAGCTCAAAAAACCCAATGTGATTCAAAGACCTTAAAGGTACAGTATGTAAAAAATCAAAGGTCAATGGCAGAATAATGTAATACACAATTCAAAACTTTGTTTCTATTGATGTGTAATAGCTGGACTATAGTAGCTGTTATATGTTTATTTTCTCAGAATGAGTCATTTATATCTACTTGCTGGGCGTGGCACATATAGAAGCTGCCATATTTCTTCCACCGTTTTTACTATGGTGTCCCTGAATAGAAAAAAAGAATGCGTGTGAAGTAAGAACCCACGAAACTTTAAAACTGCTGTACCAGCTTTGAAAGAAAACATCTTTTCTTGCAATACCCATCTTTACCGCTAGATGTCAGTAATTCTTACATACTGTACCTTTAAAGCGTCATTTGACCCTTGAAAACCTAAAGTCCCCCAATCGGGGGACCTTGAAAACAGATTGTACAAAAACAGTCATTTTGGAAACCCCTGGAAAGTATCTGCAATAAAATTTCTTTACTCCTTTAATCCTAAAAATGTAATCCTGCTCTACTTTATCAGGGTTTGACTTTGCAGACATAATGTTCACATATTGTGCGATGATTTGATAGATGTTTAGAGCATGCAACTGCATCAAAAGGATTTTCATATTCAACCTTAAAGTGTTTGTTTTATTCAGCAAGCCTGAAACTTTTTTCATTTCTGCTATATGCCTTCTACAGTTTTTTTTAAAAACTTTTAACTTTCAGAAGATCTTTTACAGAGTTTTCTGATGCACTTCAGAAAAATGTAAACATATACTGTATTTATCCTTTTATTTAGTTCATCAGTGAATGGCTGATCACAGAGTCAGTAAAAACTAATTCATTTTGCTGTTTTTTTAAAACTGTGTTTGTTAAACCTGTTCTTCTGTGTGTGCAGTGCCTGGCTCGGTGCCGATGGAGTCTCTGCAGAATACTCCATATGAGGAGAAGATCTTCATGCAGTGGAAAGCTCCCAACGAGACCAACGGGGTCATCACTCTGTACGAGGTCGGTCACACACAGTTAATGTTTGCTGGCACTTCACAGTGTTGTGGTTATTGGTTTGATTCCATACTGGGAACCTTTGAAGTGTGAAAGTGGGGAACACAGTGTGCAAATTCATGAGGTGGAACTTTGCAGTCTGATGCTTTTTGGATTCAGGATGTTTAGGTCTTTCATCACACTAATGGATTAAAATAAAAATTAAAGGAAGTTGTAAACAAGTTGTAGCAATTAGATGCAGTACACAGTTTTTTTCAACTTGTATATGCGTAAATCCATTTTTAGGACTTTATTTAATTCAATCTAATTTCATGCCATTTGTGTATTTTTTTTTCTTTGTATTCAATTTAAATTATTTATTTACTTTTGGCTCAAAAAAAAAGTTAATTGATTTTTTTTTCCTTTTTGGCAAACATTATAGAATATATTATATAACAATGTTACGGGGGTAAGCTATACAGTTGGGTATATGTAAATGAAGGCTTACTTTTTAAAACATTAAATACAAGATTGAGACTTTATCTTCATTTTGTAGGTAATTTTTATTGTGTGAAGCACTTTGCACTGGTTAGTATGAAAGGTGGTAAAATTTGATTTAATTTGATTGGATATGCAGAAATTTAGGAGTGACAGCACTTTTTATTCCCACAAAGCAAAAAGGCATAAATAAGAACCGTGAAGAGGAAAGACTAATTTCTTACTATAGGCCCTGAGGCAGTGTTTAGAACTGCGAGATAGAGAGACAGAGGTGTGTGTGTTGGTTATAGGTGGTTTATTTGAGTTGAAGTTGAGTTTAGCCCTCTATCTAATGAATTATTGACCTGCTCTGTCTCCTGTCTGCCTCTTATATCACTGCATCAGAGCTACTACACACCACGACCTGGCAGGACTGTTAGTGAGTTAGTGTGTACAGTTTGTGTGTGTGTGTTCCTGTGCTTTGTGACCACAACTGAAAGACTGACACACAAAAGTACCAAATAAAAAGAGGAGCACTGTGCTTCAGGAAGCCGGATTGTTTGAGAGAAAGACTTAACAGGAGTAGAAGAGAGTAGTTAGTGATGGAACATACTTTCTGTGTCTGATTATACATTAAAGACAATAGCAACAGTAAAATGAGGATGAAGTTTGGTGGAGAACAGAACAATCAACATTAAATCTGTATTAAAAGAGTTGAAAGCAAAATAACAGAAAAAAAAACCTGGAAATTTTTGTTCCAAATAAGACTTTGCTGAAAATGCTGATTCAAAGGTTTATCTGCACATTAAAACTTTTATTACCCATTGAAGTGATTTTTATTTTATTTTCTGGGGGGGATGAGACATTTTTGTCAAAACTATTCTCTCTTTTGGCCAGTGTTCATCAAGAAAGGCAACATTAATAATGTTCAGGTGATACAGATTATATTTGTTTTCACTGTCGTACTCTCACCTTCCTCCTCAGTTACTGCTTCTTCTTTTCTGACCATGATCAGAGACACATCTCCCATCTTTCACGCTGTATTCTGAAATTTCTCTTGGATTCACATTTCAGTAGTTTCAAATTCACAAAGAAGCAAATGAAGTCCATTCACAGGCGTAGAAAGAGCTCATTAGATTTTGGTTTTGGGTAACTCTGAGGTGGGTCATTGCACAAGACCTTTCTTGTGCAATGGGTCTGAAAATGCTTCTGCTGAGTATTCAGCATGCATTTTTTAAATTTGTATTTGTGTAGAGAAATCTGCCTCTGCAATAATTATTCTCTGCAGTCCACAAAGTGTCGATTTAACTTGGACAAAAATGTGGCTACTGGGTCATGGAAATAAAAAAAAAAAAATCTCATATTTTCTTTTTTGCTATGTGAGCTTAACAAGTGGAAATCAGCAGCTTATTATTACTATGACATATTAATTTAATGATTTTTTTAAATATTCATGTACAAAAGGAATGAAAAAAGTCTGGAAATTTCTAGTTTGTTGATGGCAGTGATTACTGATTAATGGAGAAACACTTTTGAACAAAATTATTTTTATGAATAGATAACAGGAGAACTTACACAATGTCCCTTTAAACTAAAATGGCAATTAGATGTTACATGTAACAAAAAGAAAGGAATTCCACATGTTGATACGATTATGCTCAAATGTTTTAAATACTTTTCCATCAAAGAAGGAAAAAAAAAATCAGCTGTCAGTGAAATAAGTTGAAATTGACAAAAGTGATTAAAAACATCATTTTTATGAAATGATTTTGAATTGTGGTTTGACAGAAATATATATAAAAAAACAACAACAAATAATAAAACAAGTAAGCAAACATGATGGGCTCCTGAACTAAATTTTTGTTGAGCAACACTGTGGTAAATAACGTCCAATCAGACTTCTGCACATGCTGACAGGTATTGTGGTCCACTGTTCATGAGCAAGGTGCTCTAATTGGTCAGGGAAAGTTTGCTTGTTATTGTAAAACAGTTTTTCAACCCCAATTCAAAATCAATGTTCTATTTAACTACATTATAATTAAGTCAATTTTAAACACTGTTTTAAACACTATTTGTTATTTCAATAACTATTCTTTACAGAGGGGGTGGGGGTGGTGGTGGTGGTGGTGGTGGTGGGGGGGGGGGGTTAAATTACTTTTTTGGAGCTGAAAATGTTTTGTTTGTACTGCTTTGGTTTTTATTGTAAAGGTCAGCATGACTTCACAGAGCCATCCCACATCATCCAAACCAAATAGAAATGGTCTTGTTTGTTCGTGGTGTGTTCATGCTGGTTTGCATCAAAAGGTTTTTGTTTGTGCCACTTTGGATTTTAAGCTATAACAAGCTTATAAAATGATGTCACACCGCTCCTCCACATTGTCCAAATTAAATGAAAATGGTCTCATTTGTTTCTGCTGCATTAGTGTTTTTGTGTGTTTTGCGTTGCAGAGATCAGGCTGCACAAAACAAGGAGACCAGTTTTGTTTAATTTGGATAATGTGATACCATTATCTTATCTTAAAATCTACAGCAGCACAGATAGGAAAAAAAAAATGTCACAAACAGCCCTAACTCAAAAAAATGGAGACTATTCTCACTAAGTTTTGGGAGGGATGGGCTGCCAGATTTATGCAGTTGCCATTTAGCTGTCCAACAAGCATTGTTTCCAAGTACTTTGTGGTGATTTGTAGAGGTTGAGAACTGTAATGTTGGTGAGATAATGCACCCTAAATGGAAATATGGTCATTTTAGATGTCAGAGCCAAAACAGCTGAGCATATTTACTTGTGGGTGATACTCATTATGTAACTGATGTTACAGTTAAAGATGTAAAGTTTGAGGCAGATGTGTTGTGTTTAGGTAGAAGGAAATCAAACCGAAACAAACATCTGAAACTGAAACCTGAGGTGCAGCCTTTATAACAGTCTCTCTTAAACATACTGATTTGATCTCAGATCTCCTCCTTCTTTGTTGGATTTGTTTCCCCATCTCAATAAGTTGTATTATTCTGCAGTGAAAAAATGAGATTTTCTCTTGTTTGCCGACAGCAGAAGGAAATAGAAGGCACAGAGGTGGAGAAAGGCTGTCCATTCTGGTGACAACATCAGTACATCACATCTTCATATAGCTGCTGGTTGCTGCTGTGCTGAGGTTTAACTTGGCGTATGTTGGAACTTCTAACAGTGAAAGTGGTAAAGAGGATATGTTGGATTTTATCTGTTCTTCCCTCATTTTATTACCTCACACATCTTGTAACACAAGCACATCTTACGTGGCAGCATGTTCATCCGACATAATTGTCTCTATTTTCTCCTGAGCCCTTTCTGCCTCCTCACATCAATCTCCCATCTCTGCTCTCATTCTGCGCAGTACAAAGACCACTCAGGACCATTTCTAAGACCTCCATTAGACCTCGACCTGGAGCTTGAAAAACACTCTCTGCAGTCCCTAAACCTCCTGGGCCCATCATCAATTTCGCCGTGTTTTCTGTCGATTTCATTAATATCAATCTCAGCTCTCTGCCGGGCGGAGGCGGCACGGCTCTGCATCATCTGTTAAACATATCAGAGCCTTAACACAATGCAGTGCTATTAGAGATAATTACTATAATTGCAGCTATTGACAGGATTAAAGGCATCATCTGCAACATCTAAAGAGGCTCTTGTTGTGTCCTATCCTGCTTGTTGTCCCTTGCATTTTCTTTTTCCCCCTGCACCCCTTCCTTTTCATGAATTAAGCCAGATGAATTGCACCTTGCACAAAGAGAAGGAGGGGGGAGGAGGTGGGGTAGATCTGTGGAGGTGGAGAGCGGTGAGGAGAGATAAGGAGAATAAGGAGGATGAGGACAGAAGTGGGAGAGGAGATAAAACACGAGGTGAACAAGTGGAAATGCATCCAGCGCTCATCGTATAGCGTGATTACAGGAATTAATCAGTGTGCAAATATGATCACTTCATCTGCTGTATCTGTTGCTATAATTGCAGCTAATTACAGGATTAAAGGACACATCTGGGTGAGATCTAAAGGGAGCCCCCACTCCTCTCCCCCCGCTCCCTCTGGTCCTCTGTTCATCTCAGATAATGTCTGGGGAACATGTAATGGAGGGAAAACAGGCTGGAGAGGTAAGAGTGGAAACAGAGGGAAGCAGAGCAATCAAATACAAAAACTATCCCTCTGTCCCAAAAATAAGAACGGAATGCTGTTCTTATGTGGTTCGTTTAGTTTCTCGTCCCTCAAAACCAGTTAAATTACTCCTTCATCATGGTGGAGCTAAACTTTATGGGTAAAACTACTCTGAATACCCACTTTTAGGACATTTTGAACATCAGGAAACTTTAGATTAGACAAACTTAGTGCAAGGTTTTACTGTGGTCTTCTTAAATAGACATGGTGCATTTAATTGGCACTTAATCTGATCAGTATCTCTGTCTTCACTGACATTTATCCCCAGTCACAGTCAAAATTTCCATTAGTCCTGAGAGAATTAAAGATAGATTGGTCGACCCTGCCCTCACTTTGGTTTCACACCAAAATCAAGCAGACGCTTTGTCATTTTGTAAAGTTTTATTCAAGCTTAATGAATGTGAGTGGTGAATTTAAAAGGGACCGGACTTCATTACAGGTGGACAAAACAGTTCATTTAAGTCGTTTCCTACTGGAAGAGCAGATTAGGTTCATTTTTATGCAGGACTTTCCCTGTGATCGCCTTAAACTGGCTCACTGCAGTTTAATTGGCACTGAAATTGGTCCAGGGGATGTTTGAATTAAGTTTAATTTGGTACAATGTCGGAGTTTGAAAATATAAGCAATCAGAAGTGTTTTTTCTTTTTTTTAGAGAGAGAGGGAGAAAGAAAGCTGTGATTGTGCTTGATGATTTTCTCAATTAATGCTCAGTTTTGATGAAAAAAATAGGACAAGAAGAAGCACACAAACTTTTAGATATGTAAAATCATAAAGTACAGGCTTTCACTCTAAACAGTTTAAATGAATCATTATCTTCTTCCATGTAAGAGTCGTCACATTTTTACCTGCCTTCTGTGACCCCTTTGGTAATAACACAGATATCGACTGTTACTGAACTGAGAGCAGAGAAGCACTCAGAAGCACACTTGGCACACACACAGATCATGACCTTGTCAATCCCTTCTTTGATTGCCTCATCAAACCGTTCAAGCATCACTCGTTCCCTCTGTTAGCACTTACCTCCCTGCTGGTCTCTGCAGAGTTATTTCTGAACCCCTGCTCGCTGAACAGACGCTGCTGCTCACATTGATTAGAATAAAGCAGTGAAGCACATCATCAGATCATGGCTTTGCTCATTTGTTTTGAACAAGTAACAAGTGGAAGAGTTTTTATTTTTCTAGTCTATTACGGAAAACACCGTATCCACCGGATTATTTTAATGTTTTTCTTTTAGGTAATTTCTTGTTTTTGTATAAATTGTTTCTGGTTCAACTGATAAAATACCAAAAGCCTTAATTGAATTAATTTGTATGCGAGCTTGCGTGGTTTTTTGTTTGTGTTGGCCCTTGGTTACCTGTCCTGGGTGTACCCTACCTCTCTTCTGATTGCAGCTGGGACCAGTCCCAGTCCCACTGTGACCCTGAATTAGATAAACCAGTCATAAGAAAAGTAAATGAATGTACTAATCCTTAATCAATCTACAGCAGCAGTTCCCAACCTATTTTTTTTCTGAGGCCCCCCTTTATGCAACTACCAGCTTCGGACCCCCCTCCTGCCTCGTGTTCATGCTTGGTTTTATGTTTTTGTTCAGCTAACTTCTCAGCAAAAATGATGACTGTCTCCTTTCCTGTGATAAAAAGCAAAGTTAAAGTAATTACCAATGATACCAAGAATTTTTTTCTTCAAAAAAAAAGGATAGATTATCTGCACTATTGCATTCTCAGACATGTCTCATTAATGAAATGATGCAAAGTTCGTGTTTTCAGGCTCCCAAAAAAGCCGGTTCTATGTGGATGAAACACTCACATGATAAGACAGAAAGAAAGAAAGAAAGAAAGAAAGAAAGAAAGAAAGAAAGAAAGAAAGAAAGAAAGAAAGAAAGAAAAAGAAAGAAAGAAAGAAAATAATAAAAAATAATATTAATAATAATAATAATAATTAAAGGTAGGACTGGAGATCCTGGGAACACGATTCAAGCAAGCTAAATTTTGAAAATAAACAATTCAAAAGTCCAAACTCCTTTCCTCCTGCAGGAATGTGCAATACTTGTTCCTAAGGGTTCACGAGCGAGTCGGCAAAGACAACATGAAATAGCTGATGAACCACCTTTTTAAAAGTATTTAATTGGCTTACGGGACGCCATTTGTTTTGCATATCCATAAAATGCCCAATACACGGGGCGGTGATTAGCTCAGTTGGTTGAGCAGCCGCCCCATGAACAGAGGCTACAGTTCCTCAGCGCAGTCGGCCCCGGTTCGATTCCCGGCCCAGGTCCCTTTGCTGCATGTTACTCCCCACTCTCTCTGCCCCTTTCCTGTCGCTATACACTGTCACATAAAGGCCACTAGTGCCCAAAAATCCTTAAAAAAAAAAAAATAAAATAAAAAAAAAGCCCAATACACATTCCTGTCACACACATATAACCATTAAATTTAACAATAATGAAAAAATCAAAGAACAGGAAATACTAAAGTCAGCAAAACTGTTGCAGTGGGTTCCACAACACCCCTGTATGTCTGTGCCTGGCTGCCTGCATGTGTTGCTTTTACACGCTCCTCTCACGGCGCCCGCGCCTTTTAAAATTGTCCACAACACCTGATACTCGAGCACGTTGTCAAAGGCGAAAACGCTTGCAAAGATGTGAGTGGGAAAAGATTCACCCTTGGATGGACGGCATCACTGGAGATGATTCGGCAAATTGTAAAATGTGTCGGGGAGTGTTTTCTGTGGTGCACAGTGGACTTGTGACATCAGACATCATGCATCAGGAGAGCAACACTGCAGGCATGTACGAATGCAGAAGACCCAAATGTCAGTGTCACACTTCTTCATCCCCTAATGATCTCCTGAGAATTAACCAGTCATGACATAACGTCCAATACTGGATCACTTTCCGACTGTATCTGGTTGTGTTTTTCCCAAAAAGATGTCAAAGCAAGGGCAGAGCAAATTTTAGGAGACTGATACTGGTTTATTGTGGTTTGGTTGATTGTTTAGGATGCTGACTTTTTAAAAACTGAATGAATGATCATTTATACAGTATCTAATAGTAGTAGCCAATATAAATACAAAGATATGATTATTTACACAACAAATCATACTAATGGATTTACAGATGAATAAAAATTGTTACAAGATTTTTTTTTTTTTTTTTTTTTTTACAATATACGTGTCCTAGATTGAAAATTTTGTTTAACTTTTTGCGTCAAAATATTTATTTTGAGAAATACAGTGTTCAGTGGTCATCACATAAATTCTTTTGTTAGTGTTGTTTAACTGTTTGGATGACCCGAGTCTTTTTCAAGTCATAGTAAGAGGCAACAAACAAATACTGTTCAGTTTAATTAATGTGTCATCCCACTGTAGATTACCACAGCTGAGGAGATTCAGGTGTTCCACACAGTCAGAAAAAAACAGAGCTGTCTACAACTTCTTAATTTACGTAGATTATATTTTAGAAATTACTTATTGCACACTCCAAACATGCTACTGCCATGTGGTATGTGCATGACAGAATCTCATTAACTAGGTTTTATTGATAATGTAATAACTAAGTTGTGTGCATATTGTACTTTGTTATATATTTTCCTCACTGCATTTTAAATAAGGATGAATGTAATTATAAATAGCCTAGATAACAACATCTAGGGCTCAAAAAGTTAAATTAGTTAAATTATTAGCTAAATTAAACTCTTATGAGCTATTTTTGTTGTTATCATTGTATTTGTCCAGACAAATGTACTTTTAGTAGTACCAGACATTAAAATGACCAAGAAATATGAGAAAATAAGGGTGGTATCTTAATTTTTTCCATAATGTGTGTGCGTGTGTGTGTGCGTGTATGTATGTGTGTGTAGTCTATAAGGTTCAAATTAATTTGAGATGCATAGATGCTGGCCCATAAGAGAATTCTTATGCTTTTGGTTGCTAAACCTTCAGCAAAAGATATTTGATTTCTTTCATATTTTTATTTATCATATTTTCTGTTTTCCCTCTAAGGGATTGCAGGGGGGTTTGCATGCCTCAGAAACCCTAAGAGCCATATCAGCAGGAGCTTTGGTTTCAGGTGGAACATCCAAGCTGGACAGGTCTTAGTGGAGAGGCCTGACAAACTGCAATCCATTTCTTGGGTGTTAAACTCTGTCAACAACCCAGCCCCATTAAGAAAACAATTATTAATAACAAAAAATGGGCTAAAGCAATGATGACTTATTTCCGCGAAGGAAGGTGGATATATTTAAAAAATATAATAGAGATAAAAACCACATCCCCAACCTCTCGCACCCACACCCCTCCGAACACCATACAAAGGAGATCAAACAAAGACACAAAGATTTTTCCTCCTCAAAACACTAATCCAAATCACTCACGATGCCGGCCCTTCACATTTTTGCATGCCCCCTCATGTATGTATTCTAGGAGCTGTGTCCTAGAAAGTGACCCACATGCACAGAATGATCAATAACAAAAAGATGAGTCACATGCAGCCTAAAACCTGACCAGTTACAGTACGACCCCTCCAGTCACCTTTGGATTGTTTTTGGCCTAAATACTTATTAAATCTAAAAGTTTTGTTGTCCCTCCACTGCACACCCTGTCTACGTTATGTCCCCCCATTTGTGTCCCGGTAGTTTTACTATTTCACCTGTTGCTGTGTGAACACACGGTGATTCAGATCAGATTTTAAAATATCAGATTCTGTGTGACCTGGCGTGCTCACACAGTCATTACAGAATCTCACCTTACCTCAGAACTGATTTGGATCACAATTGTCTGCAGTCTGAACATAGCCATGTTGCTGTTCACAATGCTGTTAAAAGAACAGTATGGCTTCTTCAAAGTTCGCTAGGGAGACAGAGACAGCACGTCATCTGGTCTGACACAGCAGTTTCCTCTTAATGGAGGATAATGGAGACAGTTGTAACGGTATTTGAGATTGATAGATGTGTCTACGATCAGTAAAATAATGTTATAACTTCAACTGAGAGTTTTTACATTACTTTCATTTATTTAATCAAACCTTGGCTACAGGTCAGCCATTCTGGCTATTTTGTTAGCATTAAATGCTTAAACAGAGTTAATTGAATTCCTCAGAATATCCGCCATAGGTGGATAGGTGGAACAGGTCCAGCTGCTCAAAATCCAGCTGCAAGACCCAAAGAAGAATATACAGCTGTTTTGCTGACAAACCTCTAAACCATTTAATCCACCACACCGAGGCAACAGGCCACCAGGATAGTGAGTAGTTGTTCCCGCTTGATCTTGTGTGTGAATAACTTTACTCTCCAATTCCTCTTCTCAAGTAGAGTCTTTAATCAATCACAGAAATCAATACTGGCAGCCAGTCTGGCATTTATTTCTGAGGGCTCCTCCGTTCCAAGCTGTTGATTTCTGTAGCACCCGCATACATTTAGTAAGTTCTCTTTTTTTCTTATAGCCTGTTTCTGAAGAAAGAAATGATTGATTTTCATTAGGAGAGCAGAAGTTGAGAGATGATCTCGCTATTGAGTTTGTTTACTGAGCACAGAGACGGCTCGGCTCAAAACAGGAAGTCAAGAGGTTCAAGACTACCATGCAAATTCAAATTTTCTTTGTTGTAAAGTTGGTTTGATATATTACAGCTGAAATGATGAAACCATAAAAGGCCAATCTGTGATGTTTGCACAACTAGACTGCATTTATAATTGGAGTAAGAATGTGACATATGGTTAAAAAAGCAATTACGTTATGATTGAAATGATTGGGCTTGAGAATGTTTGGCTCTGTTTAAAGCTTGGTCACGGCATCCTTCTGCCTTGAAAACTGTAGGTGCACTTAACGGTTTGTTTGGATAAACTTTTGGCTTTACGCATCTCTGAAAGCTGCTTGACAGCTTGGATGTTAATTTAACCACTCTGAATACCAGAATGTAGCCTTAACACGGTTTCTCTTCATGTTCACTTGAGTCTCTGCTGAAGATTCTGATTGCAGCACTGCAGAGATAGTTTGTGTTTAGTAAAGTAAATGAATGCAGATGAAAAGGTATGAAAACACATGCAAAACATGCCGTCAGGCTGCCTCGTTTCTGGGGGTTACGCAGCTTCTCCTCATATTTGAAAAAGACAAAACAGAAGATGAGATGGATCAAAATACTCTGCTGGCCAAGGAGGAAAATATGTGGATCAGAAACGTACCTAATTTCTAAATCTGTACAGATCTATAGTCAATACAAACACTGGTGTGGTGCTGTTGGACCTCACGCCACCACCTGGTTATTGAGGTGACAAAACCACCTTGCATAATCAAGCCAAACTTCATAAACATATCTGTACATTACAGTCAGTATAACATTGTCATACTGACTGTATGAGTGGGGGCTGGGCAAAATTGGCCAACCAAATAAAGTAATTATTAGCACATGTATGTTAAATTAGCATATTGATGTATACGTGCCTTAAAGGGGAATTTTGCTTTTTTTGAACCTGGGGTCTGTTTTCATATGTCCTTTCATATATGTGAGTGATGGAGAAAGGAATTTTCAAGATAGTTCCAGTATTCAGCCGGGCAGGCAACCTAGCAGCCCAGCTAATGATTAGTATGGGGCAACTGGCCCCCGCGTCTAAAACCATGCTTTTTCCACCCTGAAGGGCTCAGATAGTCTCGACAAGTGTCCAACAACATGTGATATCTTGCGTCAAATCACCGGTGGGGGACACAAGTTATTGCGAAAACACGGAATGACATTTGATTTGACAGCCTTCATTAGGAGATGCCAAAGATCAGTAATGTTGCTTTAAAAATCAGTAGTACACCCCCACTAAAGGCCGGTCCAATCCTTCAACTTCCTTTTATATGTTTTATCTTCCGTCTCTTTTCTCTCTTCCCATGTATTGTGTTCCATATTTATCAATAATGCTCTATACTTAGTCCTGCTCTCTATACTTAGCCTCTTTTACTCTGCCACCCCGCCTGGGTGGCTTCCAGAGGAAGGAGCGCCTATCATTTACACTCGTGTGCCTTTGTGCACCTACAGTAGGTTTCATGATGTGGGTCAGCTTGCCTTTGTTAGTCTGAGATATTTATTGCAGTGTGGTCCAGCCAGCATCCAGAAATTACATCACAAGCAGGAAAAGAAGCAGCTTTTACTCCTACAAGAAATTTAGATTTAACTTCAGAAGAATTTGACAGATGAGGGACTCTTACTCACTAGCTATAACCTGAAGTCAGATGATGTTTTCTTTTTTTTCCCCCACTTCTTTTTAAAGTTGCACAATGAATATTATTTGTATTTCAATTAAGTCCTCTGTTTTAAACGTGGCGTTCAACTCATGAAAGAGTTTAGTAAGATTATGTAGACTAGATTTCTTTGATTAAAAGCAGGTTAGAAAAAGTTTTTTTCTTTAAAATCAAAACTTGTGGAATAATTTCATCATGTCAAAGCAATTTAAAATGAGCCTAGAACTAATATTTAGACGTACTGAGCAAAACGGCACATCAACATCAAGTAACAAGTATATGAAAAAAAACACATGCAAGATCTGTTTTATAAGGAAAAAAACCTTAAGCTGAGACTTAATCTTTTGTACAACACTTTAATCTCCACTTACTGAATTAAAAAAACACAGGATGGCATCTACTCAGTAACAGATAATCTACAACAACCATCATCTGTTACTTTCTCCTGATTTCTTTGGGGGGGGGGGGGGGGGGAGATATTCTGCAGGTAGATCAGATATGAGATTATTTCCTTTAATACGTAAATAATGCAAATGAATGAATAGTCATATTTAAAGTCTTTGGATTGTTACCACATACATGTGGTGCAAACTGCCAAACGTTTCAAACTAACTCCTTGATGCTTGTATTTGCAAATTTGTAACAAACTGCTTCTACCCTCATTTTTATTTCACTTGTTGTTATCTAATTAATTTATCTAATTAATTCAATAAATTTTTTAAATATAATTTTTGTATTTATTATTGTTGATCTAATTTCTACATGTATTTGATTTTATTTTTTACTTATTATCACTCTAAAACCATGTTTAAAAAATAGATTATAACTACGGAGGTGTAAAAAGAAATATAAGCTTGATTCTGCACTTCATTATGGTATCCATAGCAATTCCATTTGAGTTGCAAACAAACATCTTCACACAGAAAGAAGGCGTAAAGTTTCATGATGAATGTTTTTATTTGATTTGAAACTTAAAAAGAAGAAAAGAAAAGATGTTTTAAAGGTGCAGTGTGTAAAAAAAATCTGTCAATGACAGAAAAATGTGATGTATAATTCAAAACTGCGTTTCTATTGATGTGTAATTGTTTCACTAGAATAGCTGTTATATGTTTATTTTCTGAAAATGAGCCATCTATATCTACTTGTGGGGGGGTCCATATACAGGGAAGCCGCCATATTTGTGCCACCTCTTTTAATACAATATCCCTAAATGGACACTTTCATGTGAAGTGAGAACTCTCTTAACTTCAAAACTGCTGTACGAGCTTTGTTTAATGGGAGTTAAAGCACTGTTTAGGTAAGTTTTGCCTTGAAAGGTATCAAAAGTACCCGTTGTACAATGAAAGCTATACTTGATACCACTGGATCCACTCACAGATGAAAATATTTTTATGTCCGGGGGAATTTTGGCCACTAATGGTCACCGCACATTCACAACAGTGCTTGGAATATGATATTATTGCTATACCCATCTTTCCCACTAGATTATAGTAATTCTTACACACTATACCTTTAAGTGAGACCTCCTTTTGAAAGTAATCACTTCAGCTGCACACAACTATTTTGTACTTGGAAAGTCTTGAGAATGCTGAAAACCAGTTTTCTGTCACTGTGTCAAAGTGGCTCCATAAAGTTGACATGAGGGCCAGACTGTCTGTTGGAGTTCAGGAATATGTAAACTGCAAGTTTGGGCTCTCTCACTGTTTTGTATTTAATTTGGATCAGATTAGATAGAATTATATAATCTAAACATTTGAACTTTTGACTCTGCTGGATAAAAATAATAAAAACATAATAAAAACAAAACGATAAATTAGGAATAAATGAGCAGCAAGTAGAACAGATCGATTCAAATACAGAAGCTCAGTGAAGCCAGATGGCTTTAATCTGTTGTTAGTCAAAGAGAAGAGGATTATATCTTGGTGCATGAACGTAAAAACGCTCCGCTCACAAGGGGGTAATAGTCGGAGAGGATTATCCATCTCGACCCCCACCCCATTTCTGTGTCTCTTACACACATACACACACCCACACACCCCCACACACACAAAGGAATATGTGCAGCCTTTTAATCTTGGAAGCACTACAACTTCCTGTTCTACAGCCAATCAGGACCCCAGTTTCATCCCTTCAACCACTCATGTTCTTTGAGAATTGCTGAAGTCAAATCAAGTCAAATCATATCATATATCTTTCCTTATCATCACCTGGCAATTAAATGTCCCTCATCTTTTACAGCAATTAGAAATTAGTTGACATTTTGCTTAATATTTCCATCGTCACATCCCCTTTTTAAGCTCAGAACAGTGGACGGGTTTATCTCTGTTATATATGCAGGGATTTAAGAGCTCTTATATATGCTGAAAAGTAACTCACATTAGTCCAATGTTTTTTCCAGAGACACTTCAAGTTGATCTATTTACTTTTTTCTTCTTTTTCTTTTTCTTCTTCTTTTTCTTTTTTTTTTTTTTTAAAGGAAAACTGTTATTGGGCAGAAATGACCCACTTTAATGGAAAAGAGAGCAAAGATGAAGAAAAACTCATAATCTGATCAATTTTTCTCTGTGGTAACATGCTGATGTGAATATTCAGGTAACCACGAAACACCTTCATACCTCAGCTGTAAATCACTGTCAATCTGCGGTAAGGAGCTCGTCAGCGAATCATTTCTAATGTGGGAATGAGGGCAGAAGCAGCACGTGTGGCCTACATCAGCTTCTGGAGACAGAGTGCTTCTTCTGTCACTCGTCTTAACTTGGCTGGCAGGAAGTTGCTGTGTGGCTGTCAAACAAGCATTACTGGGATGCCGATTCAGGCCGATTCCTGTCAAACTGTCACCACGGGCTGAGTTTAATGCTCCGTTTCTGATCACCTCCACCACGGCAAGCTGAGCTTCCACTCTTTGATATTTTTGTGGTGGGGCTGGTGTTGATTTTGATGGGAGTTTTTGGTTGACAAATGACAGGATACAGGAGCATCCAAACACTCTTGTATCCTGTTGTTTGTTGAATTATATATTCGCAGAAGTTGCCTCTTCTGCCTCTTGACTGCTGATTGAACAGCCTGATTAAGCAATTCAGACCTTTGTTAGACTCTCCAGGCTCAGCCATTTATTGTCGGTCTACAGCTCATCTTTCTTGTGTATTTCATATCAGAGAGAACAATTTTGGTGGTTGGAAATTTTATCAAGCTATATTTGGTTCTCATCCCACCCTGTGGTACAATCTGTCTCTCACACACTTGTGTTTTCTTATCAGGAGTCGATGGCAACAATAGAGATAACACAGCTAGGCAATATTAACGGGGTATTGTCTGTTGCTGTTTCATTATCCAGTTAGCTTATCTCTCTGGAAACAATACAGGGACAATGCAAACGCCACAAATTATGTATGCCTGCGTAAGTATCCACATGCTCGTCTACTTGCAAGTGGGCATTCAGGGATGGATTTATTTATTTTGCATGTGCATGCACTTTCTGGATGTGTGGGTCTTTGTATAAGGATTCATTTTTCTGTATGTGTGTTTGCCACCGTATTCACATTGCCTCAGAATGTCTTGACATTGCAGGAGTCAGGAAGCTGGAGAACAGCCTGTCCCAAATGGAAACTTCTAAAAGCAGCAATGCCAGAACTTGAAACAACTGGTGCATACTGAGTTACAGAGCGAGGCAGGAGGTGTCAGGGTACAGTGAGGTGAGGGTAAGTAGATAGAAAAGTTTTATTCAAGTTTTATAGGTTGTAGATGTGGAAAAATGTCTTCAATTGCATGTCTTGGCATCATGACTTTCACCTTTAGAAGCTTCTTTTGAAAAATTTGAAGGCAGCATTTTAGACAAGGAAAAGATAGAGGGCGTCGATGCACAGGGACCCAAATGGCATGAATGGAGGTGTCGGATCTCTCAGAGAAGCAGTGTTTTTGTATTTTGTCAGGTGTTTATCTGCCTTTCTTTTTGAGATTGTATGTGATCATACACGTTTTTGTAGAACTGTGGGGGCAGATGACCTTTTTTTTAGTTGGTGTGTAATGAATAAGACAAATGCCAGGTTATCTTTTTATTCTTTGTAGAACTTCTGAAAGAAAAGTTTTCTTACTGTAAATCTAAACTGGGCATTCTACTTAAACAAATCTAAACATTCAGAAAGAGCAAAACTCCATGTGTCAGTGATGAGGGAAAGGTTTTTTTGGAAATGTTTTGTGTACTTGATTGCATTCTTACACAAAATATTGCATTCTTAAAGAGAAATACAAATGACCAATTGCCTGTTAACAATACTTTTTTTTTTTTCTGTTATTCAAACGTTCTGCTTGCAAGTCACATGGGCCCACCCATCTAATTATGAGTCAACTGCTCAGAGAATGACACTGTTGTCTTAAATTCATAACCTTCAGGTGGAAATAATGCTTCTTATCTCGTTTACTGTAGGGTTGCAAAGGAAGAGCAGCAACTGTTTCCTGTTCTTTATAACGCAGAAAAAATGTTGTGATGGTCTACAAATCTAAAAAATCTGTGAAACATTCCATGTTTATAATAGTGAACAATAAATGTTGAGAAAATAAAAGAAAATATCCTCACTTGCCAACTACATCACATAATAAAATTCCTACTGTAGATATGAGACTGAGAGCCAGAAAATATTGAAGAATATGTGAGAAAAGATGAGCGTGAAGTTGATAAAAGAATTATGATTAACTTGCAAGAATGCTGTTTCTACAAGTTACCTATACCCGAGTCAGTCTCTGGCCTTGAATTGTTGTTCCTCTTTGTGTACATTTGTGTACAGTGGTGCAGTGTATTTTTCTATATCCACATTTTACAGTATATAAATCACCAGGTTAGAATTCCCAGAGCACCAAGTTCTGCTTCTGTTTTAAACTTGGCATCTCCTAGATGTGCACAAACTTTTCTTTGATGCCAGAATCATAAAACACCAGCCTTCCCAGTAATGAAGATGAAAATGACCTCTGCATGAGAGGGTAGAAGGATGGCAGTGGATTAAGTTGATAAACTCCCCACAGCTTAAGTCCTGTTTGAGAGTTTTTAACCAGTGCTTGTAAACTGAGGTGTAGCCATACTTTATTTCAGTTTTAATATGAATTTGGATGTTAATTTTCTTACTTTTTGACTTAAATCAGAAAACACAGCTGATCGAACCTCCTGGCTTGTGTCACTTTTCAGTTCCTCCCACTGACTCATGTCCATCAAGCCAATAATGTCACTTAATAAACCTTCCTCAAAGGTGATAACATTCAACTGCCTTGTGAAAAATACATTGACTCAGTTTTTCAGAGAAAAGCTATGAAACCTCTTTATAGGACTATGCTGGAGCCGGAGATGTTTTATAGGCAGCACTAAGCCACCCTCAGTGAGACTACACTGCTCGGTCAGTGGTAATGACAGAAAGCCACAGCAATATAAATGACCTATATTCATTTACATTGCTCTAATCTGTTTGGATAAGGGCGGTTACTAAATGCTTAAAGTAAATGGGTAGTAAATGCTTTGAAATTGCTCTTGTGTGAACTTCTGTGAAATAAAACAATGAAAAACAGAAAAAGAAACGACAAACACCTCCCACAGCTCCTATTAAGTTCAACAGGACGTGGAAAAGAGTAACAGTAAGACAGTGAGGAATAAAGCAGCTGCATATATTTTGATAAAACAAGCACAGAGGATAAAAGATGAACAACAAAACTGAATTTAAATAGCATTTTGCAGCACACGACGGTGTCTTGTAAACATAGTTTATTTCCATAAAACTTGGCTGAAGCTCAAAATGCTGCAGCCCAGCAGTGAATACGCACACAGGAGCCGGGGTGTTTTTGATGGAGAGGGCTGCTGGGTAAAAGCTACGGCTTCTAATACTCACCGGCATCAATCTCCTGCATGGACAAACACAAGCAGTGGTTCGTGCAATCCCACATGTTGGCATGGATACAACCTTTCTGGAATCAATTTCAAGTAAGACGCTGTTTTTAATGGGATTACAACTTCTGGCTTGCCAGGCTGTGAAAAGTACCTTTGCGTCATTATCAGTATCAGAAAACAATGTTGCAATGAAGTCACCGATAAATCTTTTCAGAGCACCGTCAAACCTAATGGAACAGAGTTGATAGATCAGTATTTTTCAGTTCTTTTCTAACAGCTAAATGATTGAGAAGAAGTTTGAGATGTGTCAGCCTCCAGTTCCTAACTTATTGTATGCAATGGATCCTTCTCCTCTCTGCTGAATGAATGAACAGATGTAAAAATAAAGTATTAGAAATTGTTAAGCAACATACAAGCATTTCAGTCAAGGATTTGATAGCCTGGCATCATCTTTGATCTCTAATCTGATCATCCCCATCAGTTTACGTACTGTAGCCTTTTTCTTTCCTGTGTTCTTTTTCTGTTTGATTTCATCTTTCCCATCCATTTCTACCCTCTATTTACCTTTCTCCCTTCCTCTTTTCCTAGCCACTAATTCAATCACACACCCCCACACATAAGTACACCTTCCCTCTGGTGAGTTATCCCCCATGGACGCACACTCTATTACCCAAGATGCACTGTCCCACTGCGCGCCGGCCTTTTCATTGGCCAATAAAACAACCTGAGCTTTATGGCTCTACCGATTCCAAGTACATCAACCTTAGGGAGCAAGGAAGAGAAAGGGAGTGAACAATGAGGGAAAAATGGAAGTAGTGGAGACAGAGGAGAAGGAAGAATTGAAAAGGGTGAGGAAAAAAGACTTGGAAAGAGAAAATACTGTTAAGAGAGTAATAAAATGGAAAAAGATCCAGATCTATCACCCAACCTGGAGAAAGAGTGACAAGAAAAAAAAAAGTGAATAGTTAAAGAGCTCAGATAGAAGAGAGAGAGACTACAGCCCATAAAAATATAGGGCGCCATTCATGACTTATAAAATAACAGCCATCGATGTGCAAACCAAAACTGCAGCATTGATGAAATAGATGATATTTTATTGTTCCAGCCCCTGAGCTCCAGCCTGTATAAATAGCTATTGATTCTACATGTTTTATTCAGCCAGCTGGGCGAACTTTCACGCCAGGGAGACGTCAGCTGCTTGTTCAAGGCGAGGCTCCTGTTCTGTCAAAGTCTCTGTGCTGCATTTTAGACTGTTGTCTGCGATTGGTTAAAGGTTTTATCCCAGGTTCCTCAATCTGAGAGGCATTTAGTTGTCTTTGTTCGACCAGGGAAGTGTCAGGAAAGTCAAGGAAAAAAAAACACCACTCATTTTTAACCTTTTCTATTGTAAAGAAACAAAAACTTCATGTTTGTCAAACCTCATGGACACAAAACTGATTTTTACATTGTAAATGTGCAGAAAAGCTGCATCAGGTGCTGAGCTTAGAGACCGGGGTGTGTTGTGTTGTCAGCTGGTGGCAGAAAAGGATACATGTTAACAGGACACAAAACTTGAGCAAAAGCTGCCATTGTCTTGGTTGTTGATGGTTCATTGATGAGTAAAATGTTAAGCCACATCAAAATTTTGAATTCTGAGTTTCATAAAGTGTGAACTCATGAAATTATACATGTTCACAAACACTTCAACAGCAAAATTTATGAAGTTTCAATCAGTTTTTTTTCCTCTAAAAACTTCAAAACCACTGAAATGAAGACATATCCATTTCTTGAACATCATATCTGGTCATTTTGTTTTGATTTCTGTCATTTAGAAGTTTAATGCTGTTTTACAAACTGATGCTGTCACCCTGGATACTGCGATGGCTCACATTCATGTTGTTCAGATTCAGATTCAGATTTATTTTCACCATTGTGTAATACACATAGGAATTTGTTTTGGCAAGAACAAGTGTGCGTTCCATCAGTCAGGCCATTTTCCACATATACCATGCAACCAAACACACAAAGACACCATTCAAAAAATAAATAGAATTATATTAGCAGGTAAAGTGCATTAGTGATCAGTCCAGTTGTGCAACACAATAGTCAATTTTTCTGGTACCCCTAAGGGTCTGGAGATAAAGGGAAACCAGCATCCGTTAGCAGCCTAGCTGCTGAGGGGAAAAAACTGCGTTTGTATCGCTCTGTCTTGGCCCCCAGATGCCGCATCCTTCTCCCAGAGGGGAGCAGGGTGAGGAGGCCGTGGCCAGGATGGGAGGGGTCGGCCATGATCTTTCTTGCCCTCCTCAACGCCCTTAAGTCATGCAGGGACTTGAGGGAGGGCAGGGGACGGCCGATCACCCTCTCTGCAGAGCGTATCACCCGCTGCAGCCTGATGAGATCTTTTGCAGCTGCAGCGGGGAACCAGGTGATGATGGAGTGAGTGAGGATGGACTCTATGATGGCTGTGTAGAACTGGGTCATCATGGCCCTCGACAGTCTGTATTTCCGCAGCTGCTGAAGGAAGTACATCCTCTGCTGGGCCTTTCCCAGGAGGGTGTTGGTGTTTTGTTCCCACTTCAGGTCCCCTGGAGATGGTCAGCCCCATTGCAGGACTCCACAGAGTTCACCTGGATGCCTTCCAGCTCAATGGGGAGGGCCGGGGATGGGTCCCTCCTGAAGTCCACCACCATCTCCACTGTCTTCAGAGCATTTAGCTCCAGGTTGTTGGTGTTACACCACACCCGCAGCCGCTCGATCTCCCTCCTGTAGGCCGACTCATCCCCCTTGGAAATGAGGCCTACCAAGGTGGTGTCGTCTGCAAACTTCAGAAGCTTGACCGACGGGTGGAGAGAAACACAGCTGTTGGTGTAGAGGGAGAACAGTAGTGGGGACAGGACACAGCCCTGCGGGGAACCGGTGCTGGTGGACCTAGAGCTGGAAATGACCTTCCCCAGCTTCACCCGCTGGGACCTGTTAGTCAGAAAATCCATAATCCACCTGCATGTGGAGGCAGGTACTCGCAGCAGGGACAGCTGGTGCTCCAGGACAGATGGTAGTATGGTATTGAAGGCCGAACTGAAGTCGACGAACAGGATCCTGGCATAGCTGCCGGCAGTGTCCAGATGTTTTAAGGTGTAATGCAGAGCCATGTTCACGGCGTCCTCCGTGGATCTGTTCGCTCTGTATGCAAACTGCATGGGATCCAGCACAGGGTCAGTGATGCGCTTCAGATGGGCCAGGACACTTCCCAACACTTCAGAGTCAACTTTCTTGGAGAAGTGGAGTCATGTGATTCCTCCTTTACTGTTGGAGTTGACTCTCCGAGTGAGATTGTGCATACAGTATAAGGTGCTGAAAAACGTTTCCTTCTCTGGATGGCTGGGCATGACCAGAAAAGCAGCTCCTGCTTGAAGTAGCTCCTTCGTGCTGAAAGTCAGATGCTGAGGAGTTCAGACGTCTTGTTTGAGGTCTCCCGGTCAGCTGGTCACCTCACTTTGAAGGTTTCTCTGGGTTGTCCCACCAGGAGGAGACCCTGGGGCAGACCCAGAATACACTGGAGGGATTATATATTCCTTCCCCAGGGAAATATCACTTGAGAAGAGGGATGTAGGACTTTCCCTCCTGGGCCTCTTCGCATTCCAACTTTGGATGATACAGCTACACTGAGACTTCAACTCAGCAACTGAACCAATCAGTTACAGCTGAAAATATGAAACCATCATAGACACAGTAATCATTTCTGAGATGTGCTTTATAAAGAACATGTGGACTTGTTAACATTTGTTCTTTAAACTAAATTATATTTATGTTGCAAGACGCCCTCTTTGTTCAACAGAAACTCAAAGAGAATCCTAACCTATACACACTCTCTGAGGAAGAAACTAACAGCCTGCAGGAAGATTCCCTCAGAGACAAGCAGCCACCAGCTAACAGACGTTTGCTCCAGAGTTCAGGAGAAAAGCTTTTATTTATTTATTTATTTATTTTTTAAGCTCTAGAGGATGGCAAGTTGGGAAAAAATGTAGTTGCATTCGGCGTGGGAGTTTATTTGTTGTACTGGACGAATCGACTTGCCAGAAGTGATTGGATTATGTCTTCAGGAGTAGAAAAAAAACCTCAACTTTGTGTGTGAACTTCACTCCTGACAACTTCACGAATGTCAGGCAGTAAAGTTTTTTTTTTTCTTCTCGGGAATTACTTCTGAAACCTGACACAGTTCCCACTATAAAAACGAGCATGGACAGACAACAGCACCGGTGAGAGAAACACATCTCTCAGCTCAATGCTAACTGTTAGCCTATGATTTGTTTGCTAATTTACTTACTTGTCAGGGGTCTCTGTGGTACTTCTGTGGTAGTGCGTGTACTTCAAACTCCATGTCAGACTCTGGGTCGAGCGCATACAGCTTCATAACAGGCTGGCCCATTTTATCCCGTCGATCGGAGTCCGATTATCCATCAATGTTGACAGATAACATCCATGTGAGCTGCCGGTGCCGGTGTTACAAAAATTCTGTGACCCTTCAGAATCAGTGTCTCTTCCGGGACGACGTCATGAAATGGGTGTAAAACATGTTGCAATTGGTCGACAGCTTCATGGTTCAGTACAGTCAGCCATCTTACTTCCGTGTTGGAAATTAGACGCATAGAAAAACTAATATTTAACACCAAATTAGTTTCTATAGTGGCGATGGGAAAATATTTAGCTTATAAATGCCTGTTTTTGACTTTTGGAACGTTTGAAAAGCATGATACAGCTCTTTTAATAAAACATATAGCATACTGTATTGTGGTCTTAGAGGGAATTACTATTGTTATATTTGACCACTGCTAGCCGATGCATTTTGTTTAGCAGCTTCTTTAGTTGCTGACTACACATGCATGTTTAAGACAAGGCACAACTTTTCCCAAAACGTGTCAAACAGCATCACAGCAAATTTAACATGATAAATACTGTTGCTGATAGGGTAGCGTGCTCCTTCAGCCTCCACACAGTTTGAGGATTGCTTCGCGCTGGACGACATCTGATTTTCCGCAGCTCTGTAAAAACAGAAGTCACCTGAATCCTACAGTTGAAGTAATGCAGAAGAGCTTCAGGCAAGACCTCAAGAAAATGTTTTTTTATGGATTTGTGGATACAAGAAATCCCTGCGGTAACTGAAAACAGTCAGAAAAACAAAACTGACTAAATGAACTAATTCTAAATGAAATAAAATAAAAACCTATTGCTCAGCTGAGCTCATCTAAGTGTTAGATAGCAGAGCATTACTCCCTCCTAACATCAAACTTAACCCAGCCACTGTACATTAATATCCTTTCACTTTATTGCAACAAGTAAAGCTTTAGTTTTTGCGTCTTTCCCTTCTTCTACCTTCTCCCCTTTTTAATTCCTCTGTCTCTTTTTGTAATTCTCTCACGTGTCCATGCAAACAGTCACACGTTCACGCATCAACATTCACACATCAGTGTTGCAGCCTGCAGGCCTGGCGAAAGCGAGGCACCCAGCTGTCAGTCCTTTTGATTTGAGTCTGTTAATGGAGCGACGAGGGCCGCCTGACATCCACGAGTGTGAAGTGCTGAGATGGTCCTCATGCTGGCTCACCACAAAAACACTCACCCACAGATGCACACTTCCAGCCTCCCAGATTCTCATTTCATGCAAACATCCATCAACATCACTTTATTTTTTCTGTCTCATTTCCATTTGCAGTTTGCCTTCACTTTCTTCTTTTTAATCGGCTTATTTACTTCCATCACTTTCTCGTCACTTACTGATTTGTTCTTGTTTCATTCATTTGTTGCATTTGAATAAAATTAGCTTGTAAATTGATTTTTTTTAATTGACCCAACTACGTGAGTACGTCTGTCTCATTTCCAACATGCCAGATAATCAGTCCCTCCATGATGTCCCCGTGTCTTCGCACATGACAGGTATTCTCTGGTGATGTTTTGTGGGAGGAAAAATATTTGTCAGCTGAGGTCTGTTGTTTGTTTTTCACCACACTGTTGCATTATGGTACCAAGTAGCTTACCTGCACTTTCATGTTGAACAAATTATCTTTAGTCTGTGTTCATTTTTTGGCAGTTGTGTAACAGACAAAGAGAAGGGGTAACATATAGTATACATGCCTCAGGACTGAACCTAGACCAGCTGCAACTGTAGCATTTGTATGTGAGGTGGCTCCTCAACCAGTTGAGAAAACAACCTGCTCAGATGCTGGAGAAATGCCATGTATGGCCTTTAGCAGCGATTTTAGACATCAGATGCAACAAAGTTCTTTCTCACACATCTGCACGATGATAATCAGAAAGATAGAGGTACAATAAAGTTGATGCATATGTATCAGGTAACACAAACTAAAAACATAAAAACCAACCCATAATGGGTTATTTTTGACCCACTGCTGGGTTAGAAAGGGACTAACTTATTTCTGGGTTACTTCGACCCAGAAAATTGGGTTATTTTTTTTTACCCAACTTTTAGGTTGAATATTTGACCCAGGAGTTGGGTTATATTGACTACAATGTTGGGTTATTTTAACCCAGAAGTTGCGGCAACAACCCAACATCCCAAAGGTCTGGGTTGAAATAACCCAGAATCTGGCTGGTCCCTTTTCAACCCAGGAGTTTGACGCAGGAGTTGTTGCTTGGAGGAGTGCTGAGCTTTCACAAAGTTACTTTAGCATTGCAGTGATTGGACTTAATTCTTTAAGATGTGCAGAACTCACAAGGATTGGCTGAATTTGTGTAAATAGTCTCAATTGCAGCATTGCTAATTCCTGGAGAGAATGGATGATCTAATACTGGCTCTGGTGTCAGACTGTATCATAACATAATGCTCTGGCTACATTTAGTGACATTAAAGGCGCTATACCTGATTTTGCACATTTGCGAACCGTGAGCGAGCTGAACAGTGTAGTTTGAACTGTAAGCCCCGCCCCAAACTGTTCTATTTTTATGTTTTTTTTTCTTTTTTGTTATTATAGATTTATAGTTTGTCATAACCTGGCTGACCCCTCTCAACATGATTTTTATATGCAAAGTGGAGGAAAGATAGGATGATCTCATCTCAAAACTGTTCTTTGTCATCACTTTGCCAAAGGTGCCAGGTGTGTAAACTGGCCCAAATCCTGCCCAGTAGTCCTCAATCTCAGGTTTTCAATCAGCCTCATGCACAAATGCAGTGAGATGAATGCTTTCATCTCAGGGATGGTGACATCATACCAGCCATGAAATCTGGAGTTTGGTTGGAGTTGGTGTGTGTCTAGGTTCTGTTGAGCATATCTGTTTCAATTGTGATGAGGTTCCAGAAATATTTATCCAAAATCAGAGACAGGAAGTCACGTGCACGAGCATCTGTGAGATCCTCATGTCTGTGATATCCCACACAGGCTCGTCAGAGTCTTTCAGCCATTCATGGATCACTTCCTCAACTCTCAAACATTCCCAGCCATCATCAATTACTCCCATATTTTGATTATCCCCTCTTCTGCCCACACGTTCCCTCTTTCTTTCATCCATCACCGCGGCGGAGAAAACTTTCACAGTCATCAATGTGCTTTCTGATAGCTTCTGCAGCACGAGCGCGCGCTGCAATATCAGTCACTCGACTCTGACGAGGGCTGATCGTCCCCTTCTAATCATGATCAGCAAAGATCAGTGCAGCACCTCGTCTGCACTCTAAAGGCCTCTGGGCCTTTACAGTGTTTTTTATTCTAGTTTTTTATTCTAAAAGTCGCGATCTGTCTCTCACTCTTTCCAACACGCTGCTGCTTTCGCCTTTTCTCTCTCTCTCCCGCGCTCTGCAGCTCCGTGCGCAGACAGCTGGCGTCGGGTTTCAAACCTTTATTTTTCCGATTTTTTTCATATGAACACACTCAAAAATGACACCAGAACTGACGCTGTATGTCGTGGCAATGTAGTGAAACCAAGCAGTAACAGTACAAGGCTGTAGATTTAAAGATACGGTCTGTTATATTCAGTAATGTCGGCTGTCGCAATAATGCGACTTTGGCGCCTAGAGGGTTAATGAGTGTTCATCATAATTTACCGTGTTTTTGTTGTTGGGGATTAAATCCAGTGTTTTCTTTGCCATGGCAGCAAGTTATTCCTCTTCTGCTCTGTGTGTCTGATATTCCTCCCGATACGAACACCGACATCAGTGGACTGAGCAGCAGCACTGTCCAGTTTTGTCACAGACAGCAGAAATCTTCATGAAATAAATGTCCGTGATCTTCTTATTCACTTATTACCACAATTTAAGTTTTCCACTGATGTTCCAACAACCAGGAATGTGACAGTCCTTCCAGATTTCCTCCATATTGTTTAGAAAAAAGTCAGATTCTCATCTGTTCTAATTACACATGTACAGAAATGTTCCCCCCGCAATGGTAGATTGTCTACTTGTGGCGTTTGGCCGGATTAGTCTATACTCTACAAACCCTTAACACATATTTAAGTCTAAACTGAACAATAATTGAGAGCAAGAAAAAAAAGGAGAACTCACAAATTGGTGTTTAAAGGAGATAAAGTAAAAATGAAGCTGAACTTGTTTCTTATCCACCAAGCAAATTCATGGCTATTTTGTTTAATGTTGCCAAATACAAACTACATATCAGGCTTCTCTCGATTACCTGGTGTGGAGCTAATGAACTAGATTGTGATGCAGAGGCTGAAGGTATGAACTATTGGATGCATTTTTCCTCAACCATATTTGCTCTACCTGAAAACACTTAGAAAACACTTAAAAAAAAAAAAAAAAAAAAAAGAAAGGAGATTTTTCCATCTGCCCTCGACCACATAACAACTCAAGTGAAGTTTGATTGAGGATCTCCAGAACATAATTTTTGTGGCTTATAACTGTGATGATGGATTCATGCTGTTGGGAATGTTTTCCTTGTTGGCAGTAAGAAAGCAGCAAAGCACTCACATGCTGTTAAAAGGAAAAAAAGAAGAAAGTGCAGACCTTAAAAGCAGCACGAAACATTTTATCAAGTCTTTGTAAACTGGAAAAAAAAAATGTTCAAAAAGGGTTTTACTGCAAGTGCTGATTCAAATTGTTGTTTACCTAACTTTGATTGATTCACCTTTAATAACCATTTCACCCATTTTTGTATATCCACTAGCTCTCTTTATCACCTTGAAGCTGAGAGATGAACTGAAATGCACTGAGAGGTCCAAACACAGACACACACGCACATAGTGCTGAAATGTGTTTGTGGTTGAAATGCTGTTAATGTGTTTTTCCCACCAGTCAATATTCTTTTGTACTGACTGTCATTCACAATGACAGCTGTCCTCCAGTGTTTTGCCGTGCATGCTTGTGTGTCCATGAGGGCAGTCATTGATGGCTTTGCATTGTGGAAACTTGCCAGTAGCAACATTGCGACAGACATTGACAGTTCTTTTAACAGATGAACTATTGAAGAATTTCTACCAGTTTAATGGCTGTGGGTCAATTTGCTCAGTTTGCTTCAGTTTCAGAGTAGGGATCATGTGGAGATACAAAGCGAGTGAAAAGAGCCAAAATCACTTCAAGTCCATAATTCATCTGCAGTGACATTTAGAAGACAATTTAATAGCTCATGATCAATTTACTGGATTGGCTTTGATGTGACAGATTGAGGTGGTTGGGGGATGAACTACAGAGCTTACTGTTGGTTTAGAGAAGAAAAATACGTTTTATTTTTATCAATTTGTCTTTTACAAAAATTGTTTTATTCTATCTGGTCAGTTTGACCGAAGTCCTGTCCTGCTAAGGACTTCTTAAACATAGTATTGCAGACATTTTAGCAGTGAAACAATGTAAATTCTAGTTTTGGAAAGTTAAATAGTTACAGTAAAAGTCCCTGTTTTTAGTAGCTAGGTGATTTTTAAACTCCCTTCTCCAGACTTCACACACAAGGCAGTCTGCATAGTGGGTAATATGCAGATGTAGGATACTAGATGCTGCATTCATTGCTACCCGTGCAACCTTACAGTCAGTCTGTTTTAACGTATGGCACTTTAAGTTTCTGATTTATAAAAGTGAATGTAGAAAATTTCTTAGCTGCATACCCTCATAGTTTTTTTAAATGTGGATCTTTAAGATACAATTTATATGTCTGACAGAAGACCATGGAGGATATTGTTGGTTATTACCTAGTAAAGTCTTTGTCACTGAGTCTTTAGTCAAACAAATTGTCTCTCTGGGTTTTGTTATAAAACTGATGGATCAGTGAGTTTAAATGACGGAAGGCAGTTCAGCATCTCAGGTACACAAACTCAAAGAATCTTCTCTCTGTCACATGCAACATAAGAAGTAAGGGTTGTTTTATGACCACATTAGCTGCTATTCGTTGTTCTTCTGTTATCTGGTGCACACTGTCCTGGTTCTTTATTCTCAGACAGGGTGAGACAACTTTGCAATGACGATCACAGTCTTGTCTTAGTTCATGTCATATGTGGAGAGAGGAAAGTCTTGTTCACTACATATCAAAGTAATAAACATTGTATGAATTGAGAATAAGATCAGCCTCAACAGGGGTGAACTGACCAATCAGAGCACACTGGTTTTGTGAAAGAGTTTGGTCTCCTGGATGTATGTTGCTGGAATTACACACATAAGCGATCTGTTTTTCCGCTTCAGCCTAATTTCTAAAGAAGAAAAATGAAACAACCTTTATATACAAAATGCAAGCAAACAGTAAATGGTTATGCTAGTTGGTGTCCGACACTACACATGGTATCAGTGCGATGATGAGCTATGTGGTTGTATTGGCTTTACTATGTATAGTATCGCTATGATATGTAAACATATTCATCATATCTTTCCTCAGATTACCTACAAGGCCCTTAGCTCACTGGACCCCAGTGCTGACCTGACAACCCAGAGGGGACGAGTCTTCAAACTGAGAAACGAGACCCATCATCTGTTTGTTGGCCTCTACCCAGGAACTACCTACTTCTTCACCCTAAAGGCCTCAACAAACAAGGGCTTCGGTCCACCCGTCACCACCCGCATAAGTACTAAAATAGCAGGTGAGCATTAGCCAGGTTTTGGTTAGTCTTCGTACGGCTTTTGCATTGGTTCACTTCTGAAATGTCAGTTTGATCTTTCATTTCTGGTGACATTTGTTTGATCTTTGCTGCTTAATTACTGAAAGACAGAGTGACAGAGCGTTATTATTGCAATAACAGCTGGTAGAGACAACAAAGACTTTTTGTTGGCCCACTGATGGGCTGACATGTCAGTCAGTTTTCCATGAATGTGTCAGTCTGTTTTTGTTTGTGTCTTCGTCTGTCTGAGTGACCATTTTCTGACATTTTCTCTCCATTGGTAATGCTGTTTATATCAGCCACATCGGTCTACAAAAAATGTCAGCAGCACCAAAAAAAGATTAAAAAAAAAAAACAACAAAAAAAAAACTTTTGTGTCAGCTGCTGTGAAATGTCCCTCAGATATAAAGGCATTTTTTCTTGGTGAACAAGAGAAGTTGTTATTATTCCAGCTGTATGCAGAAGGGTGTCCTTTGTTATTTTAATGACAGACTGACTGATAGAAAATCAGAACTCTTCACTGTCTTCCTTTGTTTATTTCTCTTTGCCCTTTTGTCTGACTCACCCTTCCTCTTTTACTGTCTTTGAACTCTTTTCTCCTTTTCTTTCTCTCTCTTACCCAAGCATTTTGTCTTCTTTGATATTTGAATGCAATATTTCTTGACTGCTGAAACCTTTTTTAACGTTCATGCTTTGCATGTTTTGTATTTCCTGCATGTATTTGCAATTAAAAGCATACTGCCAATGCTTATAATAGCATAAATAATTATGACTTACAGTGTATATGACAAAGTCAATTTGAAGTCAAATTGAAGTACAAATACTACAGATCACAACCTTCAGATTAAACTGCAACAGCTCCCAAATACTGGGCTTGTGACTCAAATTATGAATATAAGACTAGAGTCTTACGTGTCATCAGTAGGTTATAAGCATTGTCCTTTCTGTCAACACCCACAGTAATTTTTTTTAGCGTGACCTTTCCAGTGAGCCTCCTTTTCTTCATCACCCCAACTAACCTTAACATGTTGCCAAGAGAGAGAGAGAGAGAGAGAAAAAAGCCCACATAAAAAGATATGTCTCCTTCCAAATGTCACGCCATCCCTGATCTTCATTATCTCATTCGGGGTCAGAGTGACGCACACAGAGATTTAAATTAAATGCAGCAGACAGATAGAGATGGATGGGGAGAGGAGGAAGAGGAGTTTGTGTTAATAACCTACAAGTGTTACTTGGTAAGGCTTTGCTCCAAAAAGTATTTGTTCTTCATCTCCAAAACGAGTGCATGGCAGTTGTAAAATGAAACTACTGATTGTAATAGAAAGTCTGCAAGGCCTTCGTTTGTCTCTTTATTTGACTTCGCAGAGTCTGATAAGATCACTGTTGTCAAGATGTAAGGCCATGATGTCAGAACAAAATAAGCCAAAGTTTAAAAAGCGGATATTGAGCGGATATGTGAAATAGATTTGTATCAAGGCTTTAAATGATGTGTCAGCATTAGCTTGGGATTTTGACGTTGACATGAATATGTATGAGCCAGTTTGGAAAATACATTAAATGAATGAACAACTCATTTTGTTTTCAATTTTTAAAATAGTGATTTTGTAATTGTTTAGATACAATTATACTGTAATTTTCTTTTTTTTATATAATAAAGCAGAAAAAGATGATGCAATATTTTGAAAACATCATCTTAGCTACAGTGTAAGTATGTATCTGAAGTGTTCAGATTCAACCTTGTATAAATACAGTGGATTGTTCATCAAGTTTTCCTTTGAAAATCACAGATGAAAATGTAAATGTAGATTTAAGGTTTGACAAAGTCTCTAAAGCCAAACACCTTTGACAAAAGCTAAACAAAATGTTTTTCTTTCAGACCTCTTAGTGTCATTGTTCAGTAAATGATACCCTGGTTTCAAATAAAAATGTTTGAAAATATCTTGTTTCAGCCCCCATGATGCCTGAGTATGAGTCTGAAACTCCACTCAATGAGACAGAGACCACCATCACTATTCTGCTAAAGCCTGCCCAGTCTCGTGGAGCACCTATCAGGTATTTTTTTTTCAAGTACTTAATCTTTTTAGTTCTTTCTTTTTTTTTCTTTTTTTTTTTTTTTTTTTTTTACTATTTTACAAGTTTTCTTTTTAATTTGTTTTTATTATTTTCTTTATTTCATTCATTCCAGTTTTGCACCTAAGATTCCTTCCCTGTTCCCTGATATTATTGATGTTCCTTTCTCTTTTCACCCCGTCTTTTTCCAGTGTTCCTTAAGAGCAGCATTAAGAATTACATTTGCATGCAAATGGGACAAACTCCACTCCCTCAAATCTTACAGTAGCCACTTTCCCACTGAAATTAGCGGCATTAAGGCCCATTTATGCTCCCTTACGTGCGTAAATGGCGACATCCATTTCAGCGCCTTCATACTTCCATGCATCTTCTGCGTTCGTATTGTTTCATAAATCAGTTTGTCCACTAGGCGGCTGTGCTGAGTTCATATTTCATTTCCCTGTTTTAAAGTCAGTTTACACCAGTGACGCCCTGGCAATGTGATGTCGTAGATATCCATGTATTTTTGGACACACACACATATCCAAAAGCTTCAGCCATGTCTATAGATGCTTTTTCCTGTTTGTTTGGCGTTTTCTTTCTCATGTGCTTTTATTGAGCTATTTGGCACCGGTGGTTTTTGTGCCCTTTCCTTTTCTTCTTCTCTGGTTTGTTCCTTTCACTGGCTGCATACCAGCTACACAGCTCAACACTGACCCTGCGGTTCCTGCTGGTATTCCTCCGTCTTCTGCGTGAAGTGACAGAACAACAAGCCCCATGAAAATGCACCAAATCATGTGCGTAACTGACGCAGATGACGGATGAAACTGTGTGTCTGCCTAGCCGTCTTCTGCGTCGAGCATCAATTGGCCTTTAGGCTCCTTTCCCATTGGAAAGCTGGGTCTGATCCCCCATTGGCAAGCTTTGTGGCCTCTGTCCCCACTGCTGCGTGCCTGGAGACGCCATTACACTGGTTTTTCATTGGTGATGTCATCCATGCAACAGAAAATCATGAAAGTAATGTGCTTTGTTGTTTTGCACCCTTGTCCGTCCCCAAAGTGGCCAAAAATCAGCAGGCGATTTTCTTGTTCAGATGAGGGACGCCGGGTTGTTGTAATTTTTGGTGTTTTACTATTTCTGTCAAAACACAACTCAAAATAAATGTCTTGATTTTCATACAATTTTATTCAATTCAAACTTGTTCCACTGACATCTGATTTTTTTTTTTTTTTTTTGTATTTAATGGGAGCGTATTACTAATATTGAGGAAGACTATTCACCATCAGCATCACGACATCCTGTTCAATTCATGTTTTTATTTAAGATCTAGCTAGATCCCACTTCCATGTGCACAGACTATCCCCCCTTTTGTTGAAGAACTCGAGAAACAGCTCCTTAATGACAACCATCATGTCTCTTTAGCATACTTCAATACTTCAATCAAGTACTTTGTACTTCTATGAGGAACATTTACACTCCATCCTTTCAGAATTAAGTTCACTGTTCTCATTCAAAACAAAACCACTGAGAGCAGATATTAGCTGATTTATGACTTCTCCTTTTTCAATTTCCAGCCAACAATTAATTAAAAGTTTACTTTGAAGATGGAAGGAAGCTCATGTATTTAATTGGCATACAGAAGAACATTATTCTCACGTGCCTTTAGGGAAATACAGGACTGTGTCAAATATATTACTTCAGTTTGAACTTGTGGAAATGGATTTATGAAATGTAAGTGTGGGTCAGTGGTTTAGCTTTAATTCCTTTAAGTCCCTGCCCCATACCATATTTCATTATTAATCACTAACAAATATACAGTTCATCCGCTTATGTTTATGTTCATTAAGCCAAGATAATCCCCTTAAAGTAGTGTTTGCTTTTTGTCTGTTTTGCAAAAAATATATAATATTTCAACTCCTTAAAGAGCCACGATACAACTTTCCACCCTTAAAACTCTGCATTCCTGACTGGTATTGATGGCAGAGTCTTTTTTGTTTGTTTGTTTGTTTGTTTTTTTACATTTATTATTCACATTTCTAGAGCCGTCATGGCCCAGCAGTGGTTAAGAAACTGCGCCAACCTTTTTCCAGGATGCTGTGTGATGTCGAACCCAATTTTGTTTTATGCACCGTTTCACATGCTATTAAGCAGAAATCAACACATGAGCTGTTTTGAACCCCACCGTAAATAAGGAATCACAGAAATGCAAGAAGACATTATTGGAGAAAGAAAGGAAAAGTGAGCAGGAAAGAGACAGATGAGACACATTTGCTTTTTAGATGCTTATGTAGGCATCTAAAATGCAAACGTTCGCCTCAAAACCTACAGTAGGTCTCAGTTCACTGGACGTGGACGCCAGTATGTAGCATAAAAGGAAGTTGCCCCACATTAACCAATAAAAGAGAGATTTCTTGTTTACTGTTTGTCTTTTCTTCTGTAGAAATTCTTGATATAGCTGGTAAGGAAGTTATTCAAAATCAAATCAAATCTAACTTTATTAATATACTATAGCACTTTTCAAACATAAAATGCAACACAAATTGCTTCCCAAAACAAACAAACAAACAAACAAACAAAGAGGATAAAAGTTCTGTTTTGTTTAACTTGGGTGTCTGATAGTATTTGGAACGGACATAGGCTTCCTATTAATGTTTGTAAAGTAAGGATAAATGAGCCCTAAACATCTAAATCTCACTGAAGAAAACACATTCACAGACACACATATCTGAAAACACACATATGTCGTAATCTAAACACACTCACATTCTCCCTGTTCCCTCTTTTCCCCTTGTATTAGGCTCCTGCTTCATCTCGTGTGCTGCCTCTGAAAGCCATTAACTTGAAATGGATATTTCGCCAGAAAAGCAGAAACAGCTAAGACAATGACATCCAGAGAGCGGGAGCCTCATCTTTGGTCATCAGCAATTATTTTTTATGAAAGCTGCCAAACGGGAACTGGGGATAATTGGCCGCGGCCCCCTTCACAGAAACATACATTTCCCTAATTGCATATAATTGTGAAGTGAGTTCTTGGCGTGGAGGATGGAGGTAATTGCAGAGGGCTGCTGGATTTGTCCTGACCGCTAAAGGAGCCCTCACCTATTCATGAAGCTTTTCAGAGCATAATGGAAGCACGCACGCACACAAACACAACCCCCAGTAACATACACACCTTTACATATGTTTGGACACATAAGCATCGGCACACCTGCTAAAGCTAGCTCAAGAGTACGCACTCAGGATGAGACAAATCTGAACCCAACAAAAGATCCATTTATGTCTGCCCGGTTTCTTTTCCTCATAAGCATTAACTCACAGATATGCTTTTACTTTTGATCCACTCTCTGATGCTGACTCAGCAAAAAACATAATCTGCCAGATAGAGAGAGTTAACAGAAGTTTGCTTCCAGCATAAAGGGGTGGGGAGAGGTTGGGAGAGAATGAAACTCCCTGCATTTCTGTGAGGAATCTTTTCAGACTTCATTTTCATCTGTTTTATCTCCAAAGTGGGTGTGAGACACTCTTGGGATGGAAGCTCCCCAGCTAGCACGTCGATGTGGGGCCCATGAAGGTTAAATTTTGGCTGCATATGAGGGACCAAAGTGGGCTTGTCCTCATTTTTTTTTTTTATGGTAGCCCCACCTGTCTTTGCCCATGTGGGTTTTCACATGGGGCCCATGTAACCTGAGATCTGCCAATTTGCGCAGTTCAAGCCCATGTCTATTCAAACAATTACATGCTATATGGGCAAACACAGGTGGGGCCACCATGGAAACTGTGGACAAATCCATTGGGGTCCCTCATATGCAGCCAAAATTTAACGCTTTTGGGCCCCACATGGACGTGCTGGCTGGGACCTGGCAGTGAGGATACGTTAAGTTGTCATTTTGCAGGATCTGTCTCTGCCATGCTGATTGAGACCATAAATATAAAATTGCTTGTATTCACATGGTGTCACAGGTGCTTTTTAAAAGGTAGAAGCCAGGTTTTCGCAGTTTCTGTTTGTAAACACAATTTAAACTGAGAGCCCCTCCCCTCAGGCTAATGGTCGCTATGCTCTTTAGCCCAAGCCTCTCTTTCAAACCTCGGGAACGGGTGAAAACCAAACCAATATTGGCGTGCACATGAGCGTGCACTATCTACAGCTCTTTTAGTAGTACACCTACTTCCTTTTCTTCACTGCGTCCTGAATTCTGAAAGGAAGTGATTTTCTGAAAGAGAAAGTGAAACTACTACAGCAGGAATCAGACATCAGTTCTGTCTCTCTAAAAACCCAAAACATTTAACAAGTAACACACACCCGGGTATAACAAACTGTTTTGTTTTGTTTTATTTTCCAGCTCTTATCAACTTGTTGTGAAGGAGGAGCGCAAGTCTAAAACTCGTCGCGCCGCCTCAGAAGCACCTGAGTGTTTCTCTGCCCCCGTCAGCTTCCGCAACGCCTCCATCTTGGATTCGCCATACTACATAGCGGCTGAGCTTCCGCCAACCAGCCTCATGGTGGTGCAGCCGTTTACGGTGGGAGACAACAAGAGCTACGGTGGTTTCTGGAACCCTCCGCTGTCACCTGCTAAGAGCTACAGCATCTACTACCAGGCCATAAGCAGAGCCAATGGGGTGAGTCTCCCATAACCCAAAATGACATTTTTAGGTGTCACTTGACCCCATGGGATGAATTAAGAAGAACTGTGGCCTTAAGATTTACTCCTCATTATGTCAGTATTTATTTATTTATCTATTTATTCAACTTCTTGACTGCTCATACCATAAAGGTCCAGCTAATTTTCTTACTTTTATGTCTCGGACTAATGAGTCAACAGTTAACATTAAGACTGAACATCTGGCGCTTTATTACTTTCCCCTTCAGCTGGCAAAATTTCAAACAATTTTCAAACCATCAGGAATAACCCAGGAAAAAAAAAAACTGTTGATCTTAGAGGACAGAATATTCAGTGTTCCCAAGAGATTTCAATCTTTTAAAGTCTTTCAGAAGAGAGGACGAATCATGGTCTAACTGGTGAGAAGTTGGTGCTCCTTTTTCCTTTTATGGGCCTGATGTAAACTTCCTGTCCCACCGTGAGGTAATGGTGCCACACTGGGTTGTTTGAATGACATGTGGTTGATATAAGGAAGGTTGTGTTTTGTCAGATAAGAAAAACAAGAGGACAGAAAGCAAAACCCTCCCAGATTCAGCTAGATTCCCCACTTGTCTGCCCCTCAAAAGTCATTCACAACTTGAACTCGGCTTCTGGATTTCCATAATAGCTTGAACTCCTGTGAGTGTTGTTTTAATTTTCCACTGCCGTAACCACGGTAACTCAGTTTGGAAAGCGTGGCCCGGTGAGCTGGCTAGTGTCGTGATGTAATATCTCTGCCTCCTCCAGAAAGCAGATTTCCCACAACGCACTCACATGGAGGAAGACTGTGCGGAAGTGGGTGTGAGTGAAGTGATTCTTACACGACTGAACAGCTGCCTGTGTTAGCGGAAGAGGATGCATTTATAGTGCTCAGGCTTTTGCTTGTGCATGCCACTTTTATGTATGTGGGTTCTTTGTGCATGGACCTTAAATCCGGTCACTTCAGAGACACATATTTGATTGGCTCTTGGTCAATCCAATCAGTGTAAAGTTTGTCTGGATCACCGAGTGGAAAATTGTGGGGGTTCTGGTGAAAAGTAAATATAAAAGCAAGTGAACCTGTGCAGCCACCGTAACCCAGATGATTTGATGAGGAAGTCAGGCATACAAAGTGGACACACACTCTTACAGTTCATGAATAAATTTGTGTATTCTGCTCATGTTCTTCATCCCAAAAAGAAACAGTTTGTTTCTCCTGAAATCACAACAATGACAAATGTTGAGAGGGAAATGTTGATGTACCATCATCACTTTATATTTTATTATGATTAAAAGACATGTTTGCATCACATGCATGCATGCTGTACCTCAAGTATGTTTTTAATAAGGATAATGGCAACAATTTCAAAATCATTTTGCAGATGAATTGTAATTTGTTTTGCAGGGTCCGAAAATTGGCATATAACCACTTATTAAAGGATAAGTTTATTTTTTTTCAACCTGGACCTTAATTCTAGGAGTTTATATGTGCGCTAACTCCCTAGTAACATTTCTGTATCACTCACTCCTACGTGAGATATTTAGATTTTTTTTACGATCAGCGTATGTCCATATAATGGGAGGAAGCGGGACAGCCAGAACGGGGCTTTGTATAAGACATTATCTGCCGCAAAACTCCTTTAAACTGTTTGAACTGTGATGTCAGGTTCAACACACTACTGGCCGTGCGCGCCCCCTTGACGCGCGTTACCGTGGTACAGCTGAGAACCGGAAGTAGCTTACCGGACGGACAACAACAAACCCAGCACAACTCATCACGTCTGGACGTGTTAGACTACTTACTTAATGGAAAGTTGCCCGTTCAGTCCTGCAGGCCTTGGCTGGTCTTCCAGTTTATTTTTGGGACACGAAAAAAAGTCTACCACAGTCCGGTTGATCAGAGCACAGAAATCCTCTATCGTAGTGAGACATCCTGGAAACATCCAGACGCGTATCTCCTGGTCTCAAATCCCAATCTGAGCAACAAAGGCATTCCTCTTCTGTTGGCACAACTGAGCATCGTCCACACGAACACCACAAAGTAGGGGAGAGCGGGGTAATGTGATACAGTTTTTACATTTGTTCCCCTCTTGCCAAGACAAAATGATATATCAATAAAATTTTCATATTTCCCATTAATTTAGGATGTTTCCTAGTTATGGAAATGATCAGAATGTTTTTGGGACAAAGGGCAATGAAAATATGATTGTTTTAAAAAAAGTGGTCTTGTGTCTCACTTTACCCCAGCCTCGGGGTAAAGTGAGACAAACACGAAAAATCAGTGGGGTAAAGTGAACCAGTTAGTGGGTAAGCTGATCCTCTTACATCTTCCACTTTAAAACTACCATAACAACCATTTTTAACAATTACAGCTGGACTGACAACTGCACGTTCCAAAACTACAGTCAGAAAGGTAACAGAATCATGGGGATTGGTCAAATTAGCAAATTTTTCAAACACTTGAAATTTATCCAAAGTAGGGCTGCCATGATAAATCGACTAATCAACTAATTGTCGACTATCAAAATAGTTGGTGACTAATTTTATAATCGACAGATCATTTAATGTTCATATGTTTTGTTTTTCCTCTAAAAATTGCCACTGTACCTTCTGCTGCCTCGTTTTTCTGTCTGGTCAGCTTCTAGAATTGTATATTGACATAAATGAACATACACACTACCAGAAAAGCTTGAACCTATTTTTCCATTAGATTTAATGAGAACGTTTCCAAACTTTTGACTGTTTCTGTAAATATGCTACAATTTTTGTACCATCCAATTATTCAACGAATCGTCAAAGTAATCGGTGACTATCCACATTCACAGTGTGGGGCCAGGACAAAGGACAATCAGAACCAGCTAGTATGCAGCCTCTGGGTCAGAGCATGGAACCATCAGAACCTGTTAGAATAGCCTGGGACTCTAAAATAAAACATATGTAACGTAGTATTACACAAAAACATGTTTAAGACTAAACTAAAGTTGTGCTTCGCGCTTCAAGACAGTGTCTCACTTTACCCCAGAGCCACTTTTTTAGAAAAAACAACATATCTTGCAATTCCGGCTAATCTTTAACCAGCATCAAGTACATGGTTTTACATGTTAGAGGTTCATCAACATGCTTGATATAAGTTTTTCTACCTGAATCAATTTGCTTTGACACAACAGCTAATAAAGTTCACGGCGAGAAAATTTACTTTTACATGCAAAAACCACATTTTTGTGAAAAAAAAACATACTTAACATAGCACTAGCACAACTTCTCCTTCCTGGTAAGTGGGTATTGAGAGGAGCTTGAAAACATACTGGTCGCCTGACCACAAATGTGTTTATTTGCCGAGAAATAGCGGGTGTCTCACATTACCCGATGTCTCACCTTACCCCGCTCTCCCTATCACGTGTTAGCCGACGTGCAGCTGTGTCTTGCTCTCTGGCCAGCTGTTCTTCTCTCTGCTTCCGCTGCCTTCTTTCAGTGAGCTCCTCATCTGTGTACTCTGGCTCGAATTGATAAAGACGTCCATCTTATTCAAAGTCATTGTTATCATCTTCAAAATCTGGGAGATATTCTGCTATGTTGCTCAAAACTAGTAGTATCAATAGCAATCCGGTTAGCCGACCGTCACAAAGCAGGAGTGATGAATTGTGCTGGATTTGTTGTTGTCCGTGCGGTAAGCTACTTCCTGCTCTCAACTGTACCATGATAACGCGCGTCAAGGGGGCACGCAGCCAGTAGTGTGTTGAACGACCCCAATAACAAACGAAGAGCAAAACCTGACATCACAGTTCAATGGTACTCGTTCGTTTGTTCATTCATTAGAAAGTATTGATGAAATTAAAGGAGTTTTGCGGCAGATAATACCTTATATAGAGGCCCGCTCTGGCTGCCCCGCTCCCTCCCATTATATGGACATACACTTATTCCAAAAAAAAATCTAAATATCTCACGTAGGAGTCAGAGTGATACAGAAATGTTATTGGGGAGTTAGTGCACATATATATATATGCACATGTTTTGTTTGAAAAAACAAACAAAAAAACTAAATAAATAAAAACAAATAAACTTTCCCAGACCAATTAAAGCACCTTGCTTATGAGCAGTGGACCAAAATACCTGTCAACACGTGCAGAAGTCTGATTGGACATTAAAGAAAACACTTGAGTGCAGTGATTGTCTTAAAGAGTTGCTTAATAAAATTTTAGTTCAGGAGACCCATCATGCTTGTTTTTTTCTTTTTATGTTTTATTTTTAATATTCCTGTTGAACCACAATTCAAAATTAATGTCATCATTTTCATAAAATTATTACTTAGTATTATTTTTGGTCAATTTCAACTCATTTAACTTATTGCAGACTTTTTCCTTTGTTTAATGGGAAGGTATGTAAACATTTGATCACAACTGCACCCATCTAAATGGCTTCTTTGGGTTTTACTGTGTATTAGGAAAAATAGATAGTAAAAGTTATTCAAGAGTAACGGCCTTGAAAGTACAAACTGTTAGATTTAACTGTAATGGACATAAAGTGATGCTAATGGTGTGCTCAAAGTTGAGTCTTGAATTATTTTATTTTATTTTATTTTATTTTATTTTTTTTGGAGGGGGGTTGTAATCGTTTAAAATCCACACTTGTGATTGAGAAAAATAAATTGGTGAGAGGATTAGCCATGTCCAATCCACATAACTGCTGGACCAGATCTCTGCTTAAAGCAAAATGCTTGTATTTCATCTTCCTTCTCTAAATTAATTTTTCATCATTTGCAGCTCCAGTAAGGATATGTGGAGGTGATATTTTGTCAGCCAGGGATTTAAGTTTATCGTTTGTCCACACAAAGTGCTTTAGATTGTTTAATTTCTCAACTGTCAGTCATTTTTAAGAGTAGGTGTTGATTCTTTTTCTTCTCCGTGTGACATGGCATCCTTTAAAAGAAACCCCTCATTTACATTTTAGAGGACTCGATTGTTTGATCCTATGGATGAAAGTCTTTTTCTGATTCTCTGCTCATCTTGGATAATCCCACTGGTTTTTCCCCTCCGAGATCCACCTGTCCATCAAGGAAAATGTCACTTCTTCTTTTCCCCCTTTTTTTTCTGTTTTTTTGCCACTTTTTCTCTCTGGAGAACATTTAGGAGAAATTGTTCTCTCAATCCACCCACTCTCCATGTCCCTGTTTCTCTCTGCTGCTTTCCTCTGTCGCTGCTTCTTTTGGGGAAAAAAATACAGCGGTTACATGTTTTCATGTCTAACTTCTTTTCCCAGATTCTCTCCATTCCTTTCTTTTTCCAGTAACTTCCTCGTTTGTTTTCTGGATTAACTCTTTGTGCTAACTGTACGTTCAGACCAAAGGCGACAAAAGCGGCAAGGACGGCGGAAGTTAATACATTTTCAATGAGAGCAGGCGTCCTGGGCGACAAGAGCGTCTGCCGCCGTCTGCCGCGCGTCCAGAGCGACAAAAGCGGCTAAAGCGTCCAAGGCGGGCCCAGATAAGAAGTTGAACTTCGGTTAACTTTATGCTAAATAGCTATTACGCAGTTCAGCGGCAACAGGCAGCAGCAAATCAGAGCAGAGGTGTCCTTGGATCGAGCGGGCCCAAAGAACAATGCATGTGACTTTGGTTCCAACAACAACACACTTGTTCTGTCATGGATGTTGAGAGGCTGATTGTTCAGGCCCATCCCTGGTAATGAACTTCTTTTTTGGCTACCGGGACTTAAAAAAAAAAGAAAAAACCTCCTGGACGTTCAACCTGAAGTCCCGCTGGAACTGTCTCTGTTTAGCTGCAGTTCCAGCACCCGCCGAGGAAACCTCCAGCATTCAGACTTGGAGAGAGGAACCAGGAGACGCCGTCTTCTTCAGGTGTACAGCAGCATCACAGTGATGTCTTCCACATTCATGATGAGTCCAGATGATTTTAAGGGTTAAACGCGCGTATTTATGGTCCTGGCAGACCATGTTAATGATAAAATAATAACAATTATCAACGGGAATTAATGTCATTTACTGACCGCCTCACCCCTTTCCCCATTCTTCCAAAAAGTTTTTGCCTCCTGCTCCTTCTTTAGAACACGCACACACGCACGCACGTGCGCACGTGCGCTCTCCTCACTTTGTCTCGGCTGCGCTGTGGCGTTTTCTGCTTGTCTTTTGTTTCGTGTCTTACAGGACTTCGTTCCTGCGCAGTGTTTTTTGCATTTCTGTGATAAACATATGAACTAAAAATATCTGAAATCATTATCAACATGTGTTAAAACGCACCGGCTCTGCATAATTATGAGAAAGTGACCAGAATGCACGCGCACGGTCTCCTCATATTGCGCACAGCTTGTGAATTTGTGTTGAGTTTGTGTGCAGCGAGTCTAAATATCAGTGTTCGGCAGCTTGGAGAAAATAATGTGAAGTTGTTCCACATTAAATGAAGCCGCTTCACCAAACTAGCAGACAAACTGTGGCTGGATTAATTCTACAGGGCTGAACGGGCTGGATGATGCGCGGAGATTCTTCCTTTTTTCTCTAAACAAAGATCACAGAAACAGCAACGCACGCAGTGTCTTTTCTCTATTGCAAAGTTTGAAGCCATATTCTGAATTTATGACTGCTTTTTTGTTTCAGCCATATTTTAGTGTATTTCCAAGTTATAAAAGTTTGATGATGCTGTGGTGGATAAATCATAACGTCACTTGTTTGTTTTCTGCAGAAAACAACTCAATCCGCTTGTGACTAAATAGAAAAACATTTCCATTTGATGTTAATGCTCTGTGATTCTTCTCCCCCTGTATTTAATGACCACACAAAACGTCCTGCAGCTCTGCTCTGCTTCCGCTTTGGAAGCTGTCCTTTTGTCGCCCAGCCTCGGGCGTCTTTGCCGCTTTTGTCGCATTTGGTCTGAACGTACAGTAAGTGTTTTGTCCACTTTCACTTCTAACTCCTTAACTCCTTAACTCCTCCAACATTTGCTTTTTTTCCTATTATCCAACTTTTTTTCCATTTTGCCATTTCAACCTTCCTTGTTTTCTTTCTCTTCTAGCTGTTTATCCTTCATTTCCTTCACTCTGTCTCTCCTTCACCTTCCTCCTCCCTTCTCTAGGGTGACATCAGTCTGATTCCAGCCTCTCATCTCCCATCATTGTGCCAGTTAGTCGGCGTTCGGCACATTAAACCTACTCAACAGCAACAATTTAAATGTCTCCCTCGATGTTGTGTGATGTCTTTCTTTCTCACACACACATACGCTAACACACCCACATACAAATAAAGTGCCTGAGGCTGTAAGTAAGACAAGTAAGAGCAAGAGTGATTTGGGACTTAAGGGATGAGGAACGATCATGATAGGGGGAATAAAGGTCTGAAAGGCAGAAGAGAGCATACTAGAGGCAAAGACTGAAGCCAGAAGGGGAAAGATTATGATGCAGTATGATAAAAAACAAAAAACAAAAACAAAAACAAAACAAACAGACTTTCAGCACAGTGGCTTCAGCTGCTGAAAGATAACTTAAGAAGTTTGGCATGAATGAAAATACCAAAAGCCAGATGTGCTCCTTCTCACTCAGTAAAACTTAAAGTTTAAGATTTAGGTGAAATTTCCCCCTCTGACAGCATTAACTTATGCCAGAGTTTTTATATGTACAGTGTTTGTGTCTAAGTTTAAACAGATTTCCTGAAACTTGCCTAAAAAAAAATCTTAATTTTTATATATTGTGGGTATTTCCTGTTCATGGCCCTTCTTAAGTGTCAAGTAATTTTCCTTTTTTTTTCCACTATCTTGTGGCTTTTTATTGTGACTGCTTTATGATTACTCTTACCTGTAATGTAAAAGCGAAGCTCATAAAGTCTGACCAAAGTAGAGGAGAAGAAAAGACAAGTGAGGTGGAGTTGGTGGAGAGGAAGGACTGGAGAGGACAAAGAAGATGAAAACAAATGGGGCAGGAAATGGCAGGAAACAAAAAGAAACTGTGGTAAGCTTGGAGAAACGTGCCCTTCTGTGCTGTGAAAAATGCAGCCAGACACTTCTCTTGACAAGAAAAAAGCCTCGGGGGCTGGCTAAGGTAGTCTGACAATCAACGTCATTCACCAACACGCTCACACACACTCTTGCTCACATGCACACACACCAAACAGGCCTCAGAGCGCCAGTTTTGGAGGCTCTCGGAGAGAGATTTTACCAGCTGACAGTCAGTGTCAATCAAGATGCACTCAGATGGTTCCAGAATCCCTGAATGCAGTTTTATTACCTGTGCGTGTGTGTGTGTGTGTCAAAGGAAAAGACACACATGCCTCCTTGCTTTCAGTTTGTGGGCAAGTGCTTATAAATTTGTCCAAACATTTATGCAGATGTGTGCAACTGGTCTGATGCATTTTCATCACCAACAGAGAAGAATTGGACTTCTCATGCGTTTGAACCTATACTGGACATAATAAGGGCTTTAGCTAAACCTTTATATCCAAGAGAAACAAAAGTCTTTTTTTTACGCTGTTCAACAAACTACACTAACATTTGGCTCTTTAGGGCAATAGGAGTGTTTAATCAGCATTCAGCACGGCATTAAGTGACTACAGTAAACCAATTTTTGGCACAGGCTCAATGGAAACACAACAGCTGGGTTTTACTTGGTAATTTTCACTGTGGATGCTGTGGTTTAAAGGAGTCATCACCCGGAAATCCCACTTTTTCACGTTAAAACATGTGATTTAGAACAGGACCTCAGTTATTACGTGCCAGAAACTCCGGAAAGTGAAAGTAACTTCGTCTTTGAGTGCGGGCTCTCTGTTCTCACCAGAATCGGACACAAGCACGCGCTCTCCACAGTACGCGGTTTGGATTTCTTTCTCAGAATGATGTGAACTAGAGAGGCTGCTAGCTGCTAAGCTAGCCTCTTTAGCACCACCTAAAAGCAGCTGATTACCTGCCGTGGAGTTGTTATGATCAGCTGTTATGACGTGAACTAGAGAGGCTGCGAGCGAGCTGCTAAGCTAGCGTCTTTAGCACCACCTGAAGGCAGCTGATTACCTGCCACAGAGTAGACCATGGCAGGTAACTCCGACGACGAGGAGGAGGGGGGAGATAGCCATGCTGAGTTGCCTCGGCAGAAATTCAGCAGTTTTCGGTGCTTTAACAGCACTACCAGGGAGCAGTGGATTATATTTATAAGTGAGGATGTGCAGTCGGTAAGTGTTGCTGCTTGTGTAACTTATTATCTTTTGTGTCAAAGACCAGTAAACGGTGGTTGACGAACGGACAAGCTGCTATTGTAGCTACAGAAGCTAACAGTGTTTGGTTAACTTCACGTCACACGTCCGCTCCTTATATTCATCAGAGTCCAGCCCTTTTACTCCGCTGATCCTCTCTATCAATCACACCGTTACGTTTTTATCACGTTTTTCTCTGTTGAGACATCATTTTCCTTCACCTGCTCTGTCCTGATAAAACTTTGTTTTGGCTTTGACGTTTGCCTCTTGAACGCGCTTACCGACAGGTCTAACTCTTGTACGTATTCTCGCGACAAACAATAGTTGGGGATAAAAAGAGGTTAAAATGAAAATGAGCTCATTAAATTTTCGTCCCACCCAACTAGAATTAAAAATTCATTTGAAGATAATTTAAGAAGGATTGTGTATGTAAAACACTAGGTTATGACACCTTTAAACAATAAATTTGCTTTATTCTGTAAACGCCAGTGATCAGTGTTCTGTCAACTTTCTTGTGTTGGTATGCCTTTCCTCTTAAACTGGATCGGTAGGAACCTTCAGAGCACTATTGACTTTGATAAAGCCTTTGATTAAATTGGTTTGGCAAGGCTACCCATATTTAAAGACACACACAAGACAAACCAAGCAAACAAACAAAAATACGTTTTAACACTAACTTTAGTGTGAAAATGGCAAAAGCAAGAATTTCTTGGCTTTGGTTCCATGAGAACTAGGGATTTAACGATTACTGGTAAAATGGCTAACCGTGATAAAATTTCCAACGATAAGTAATATCGTTTCAAATTCTAATTACAGTTAAAACCATGACTGATAACAGCACTTTGAAAAACTCCCAGTGATGCTGCTCATTGGCTGGAAAAACAGTAGCAGTTGGAGTTTGCAATGTTTAATTTATGAAAACATGGCAGAAGGCAACAAAGGCAACAAGGTGGACAGTTCTTGTCCCCCCGTAAAAAGGATAAAGTAGACATTTAGACCCATTTTGAGTATTTTTAAAGATGCTCGGGGATATTTCGATAATACCGTGATAAAAATGATAACCATGATTATTTTGGTCACAATAACTGTGGTGTGAAAAATTCATATCATTACATCCCTAATGAGAACTCTAGTAGCCATTCACTGATCCCCAAACCCCCCAAACTAAAGGTGAAAATATTTCTAATCAGAACACTGATCCAACCAATTTTGAGTGAAAGAGAACAGAGAACGAGCCGACGATGGACAGACGGAGCTCACTCACACAGCAGCTGTATTAGTACCCTTGTCAGTGTTGACAAAGTTACCTATACACAGAAATCCACACCGTCTCCAGTGTCTAAACAGCTCTTATCCTCTGCTCTCCAACCTCTGAGTGTAAATACAAGCCAAGACATTGGTCTCACATTTAATAACTTCTGTAGCCTCCAGAGTTTTGGCTCATTAGCATCAGCCAAGACAAGACAGCACTTCTGTTTACAGTATAAATCCACTACAGAGCGCCTTCATATGTTTGGCACAGGTACATGTAAGACTAGTTTACTTCACAAGAGTATTTAAGAATTGTATAATTTTAATCAATACTTCTTTTTATGCTCTTCAAATGTAATAATTAACCCTTGGCTACTAACTCATCCAAATGAACATTGCCCTTTGAGGGAGAATGGTGGTGATTAAAGGGAAATACATAAAAGTGATGACTTAACCACGGATAGTAGAAGAAACCGAGTCTCCAGGTCAGATTGGGTTTTTGTTGGCTGGGAGTATGGCCTCACCTGCAACTGAGGACACAGGTCTGGAGTTTGGTATATTGCCACATTGTATAAAATTAATTTTAGAAATGCTTTTGAGCTCCATGGTTACCTGATAAGACTGATCAGTAGTAATGTGTGAATTAATACTGAAACATCAATTCCTTTCTACCAACTATTTGAATTACAGAACTGAATCTCATACTAAATCTCACTCCCCTAACCTATCAATATAGGTAGGAACCTCTTATTCTGCCTGCCATTGTCATTATAATGTGAAATAAGGCACAGCGTAGCATCACAGCAGCATGCCACTCACTTGTTCAGAGCTCAGTCAGCCCAAAATGCCATTATGTGAAACTCCATAAACAGCAATGACGTGGTATGTGATGTGTGTGGGAAGAGCACAAGCCTCCTTAAAAATCTGAAAATCAATCCTCACTCAGAAGAAGTGATGAGGTGATCTGAAGAGGAGGAGAGGAAAATGTGCTGCTAGGGTGGAAACGTGTCACTCTGGAGTCTTTTGGTGTTACAGGCAGGCACTATTAAGGTACTATCCAAGTACAAAGTGAGAAATGATGGAGCTGCTTGAGGCAAGCACTGGGGAAAGTGATCCGTCTGCTGGGTTTAGGTTTTTGCGTTGATGTTCAGACAACAGGAATCCCCTACAATCTTAAAATGATGACATTTCAAATGTGCAGTAATTATGAAATATGTAAATATTGCAATAAAGAGCTGCACAAGTTCAACTTGGAGAAATAAGTGTCCTTGAGATTTTCTCAGGGGCGCGTTCCATTACATCATCAGTGGGGTTCGGCATCAAGTATCGATGGGAACCGGGACTAACTCTCTGATTCTCCCGGAATCATTCAAATTTGGAAATTTCGATTCCTATTTTCGATGTCCAGTCTGCCGAACAACAGAGAATCCTCTGGAAGCGGAACGTTTCTTGGTGCCGATTTTCTGGTACACCCGATTACGTTGACGGATATGGCACAACTCGGTGTCTTTGTTGCTATATTTAGCGAGTTTTCAGACCCTCTGATAACTTTCTTTTGATAAAACCACTCGTGACAAGTCTAGTGACACTTTCTGGTCTTATTGGAGATTTGAGAGACCGACGTGAAATAACGTTTCAGTTACTGCGTGCTGCCGCGGCCCCTCCCCCATCTCAGACCACAGGCTGCAGGAAGCGACAGACACAGCAGGAGATGTTCACCTCTGCTCCATGAACCAGACAGAAAATAAACTCAAAGCTGCCACTGATTGTTAGATATTAAAGCCTTTTAGTGAAGAATGCAGTCAGAAACATTTAATTTAAAGTACTGTAACATGTAAGAGACTCTTAATTAGAAAACAGCCAGTTTAACAGTTAGTTGACGTTCTTAAAATGGTGAACTGGTGAAATGGCAAGGTTTATTCAAGTTTGGAAAGGGATCTTTTTCTTTTTTTTTCAAGTTGAAATGCAGTTAAATGCCTTTGGTTTGAATAAAGATAGAGCTGTAGTTAACTACATAAATGCCCATGTCTGTTATCTGATTTAGTTGCTTACAAAAAAGAAAATATAAACTTTTTTTACCCTCACCCTAAAAAGAATCGGAATCGAGAATCACTAGGAACCTATGGAGAGTATGTTGTTTCTTTATGGTTTAATCAAATAAAATAGATCTGAAACCAAAAAAGAGATTTGAGAGCAAAAAGAAGTAAGTGGCAATCAAAAAAAAAAATTCTTTGAGATCAAAACAAAACAGGTTGCAATTGAAAAATACAAATATGAAACAGAATGTTTCTTCAACTTTAATCCAAAATAATGTTTGAAATTAAAAACAACTATTTTGTTTATGAATCAGTCCTTTTTTATTTCAAGTTTTTAAAAAATTTGGTTGCAAATCAGTCTTCTTTGCTTTCAAGTTAAAAACTTTTGGTTGCAAATCCTAAAGTTTTGGTTGCAAATCCTAAAGTTTTGCTTGCGAAGTTAAGTGCACTTGATGGGCGGGGCCTACGCTGGTGGATGAGAGACGTGTTTCTATTGGTTGGTGTGACCTGGCTCCAGCCTTCCACATCACTGTCTTTTCTCATGCGTGCTGTGCTGCTTGGAGCTAAGTTGTTAGCCTGTAGCTCTGCAACGTTTCCCATAAATAATGAATTGCGCTAAATATCGTTGGCTACAGCTGCTGTACATTCACATCATCACCATAATGAATTATAACGCTCGGCTGCTGCAAACACTGATTATCAGCGACAT
>JALJCO010007893.1:0-70000 GCA_023101725.1 Atherinomorus stipes
ACAGTCTGACGTATGATGTGCTGGGGTTCCGGGCTGCGAGGTTAGCAGTCATAAACTTTCCCAGAACAAGCTGGGACCCTGTTTAGAAGGTTTTTCTATTCCTGTCTTGATACGTAACAGAAGGAGAAATGTAGCTCTGTCAGAACACAGAGAGCTCCACTCTATAAGGTTTTTATCTAAAGTAAACATACAGCCTGTTCCAAAACATGATGATACTTTGAGAATGCTTAAGTTAGCTTTACTAAATGTTCGATCTTTAGCAGGAAAATCATTTCTAATCAATGATTTTATCACTGAACATAGCCTTGACTTTATGTTTTTCACTGAGACCTGGTTACATGAAAACTGTCATTCAGCTCTTATTGAGGCCACGCCCCCTAACTTCAGTTTCATCAGTGAAGCCAGAGTGAACAGAAGAGGTGGGGGGGGTCGCTGTCTTATTTAGGGACTCATTCCAGTGTAAACAGTTATCTCTTGGGGATTTCCCTTCTTTTGAATACGTGGCTTTACAGCTGACGGCCTCATCCAGAGTCATGTTTTTAAATATTTATCGGCCGCCCAAATACTGTGCAGATTTTAATGATGATTTTACTGAACTGTTGTCTGTGATCTGTGCGGACTTTGACCATCTTGTTATCACTGGTGATTTTAACATCCATTATGATTGTCATCAGGACAAAGGGACTAAAGACCTGATTAACACTCTGGACAACTTCGGGTTGACCCAGCATGTCACAGAGCCCACACACAATAGAGGACACACCTTAGATCTGCTGATCTCGAAGGGTCTGGACATTTCTAAGGTCACGGTGTGTGATGTGGGGCTGTCGGATCACTGCTGTGTTTTCTTTGAGAGTACCATCTCAGTGCACACAAATGTCTCAAAGGAGGTGATAACAAAACGGTGTATAACTGAAAATACCAGTGAGATTTTTAACCAGGTCTTCTCTCTAACACCTGTCCTGTCAGGGGCTTCAGTCAATGAGCTGGTCACTAACTTTAATGCTAACATGCTGAGTGTCATGGATTCTATTGCTCCTATTAAGGTGAAGGTTATCTCTGGAAGGAAAAAAGTCTCCATGGAGAAATTCCACACTGGTGAAAACTGGAAAGAGAGAGTGTCGGAAAGCTGAGCGCAGATGGAGAAAAACAAAACTACAGGTTCATTATGACATCTATAAAGAGAAACTTCACTTTTATAATTTACAGCTGAGGAATGCAAGGAATTTGTATTTTTCTGACATCATCACTAAAAACGGTCATAATGCTCGGGCCTTATTTGCTACAGTCGACAGGCTAACAAACCCTCCTGTGTCAGTAGCACCTGAATTTTATTCCACCAAAGCCTGCAATGACTTTGCCAAATTTTTCACAGACAAAATCCAAATTATTAGACAAGCTGTTGGTTCAACAACAGCAGGTTCAGGTCTTGTATCGTGTCCACCAAGTCTAAACACCATGACACAGTTTTATCCCATTACTAGCAAAGAACTGGAGGATATCTTGCATCAACTGAACTCCTCCTCTTGCTGTTTGGACATCCTGCCCACTGGTTTTTTAAAAAAGGTCTCAAAGACCTTGGAGTCAGATCTGCTTCAGATTGTGAACTCCTCTCTAACGTCAGGTGTTTTCCCAGAGTCACTGAAAACAGCTGTGATCAAACCTCTGCTAAAAAAGGATAATCTAGACAAGACACAGATGAGCAGCTACAGGCCGATCTCCAATCTTCCATTTTTAAGTAAGATCATTGAAAAAGCAGCCTTTCACCAGCTAAATGACTTTTTAAGAGAAAACAACCGTTATGATGTCTTCCAATCAGGTTTTAGACAGCACCACAGCACCGAGACTGCTCTGATCAAAGTCATGAATGACATATGTCTGAATACTGACACTGGAAAAATGTCAGTGTTGGTTTTACTGGATCTCAGCGCTGCATTTGATACGGTTGACCACATCATATTACTCCAACGACTGGAGAAGTGGGTGGGTCTCTCTAGTTCTGTACTAAACTGGTTCAAAACATACTTGAAGAACAGGAAGTACTTTGTGTCAGTAGGCAATTTTACATCTGAGCAGACAAAAATGACCTGTGGAGTTCCCCAGGGCTCTATCCTGGGGCCTCTTCTGTTTAACATCTACATGCTCCCACTGGCTCAGGTTATAAAGAACAACAATATTAGTTACCATTGCTACGCAGATGACACACAGCTATATATTACAGTATCACCAGGAGACCGGGGCCCTGTACAGGCTCTTGGTAAATGTATTGAGGAGATTAATGACTGGATGTGCCTCAACTTTCTTCAGCTGAACAAAAACAAAACTGAGGTGATTGTTTTTGGAGCCAAAGAGAAACGACATCAGGTTGTCACAGAACTTCAGTCCATCCACATAAAAACCACCAATCAGGCCAGAAATCTGGGTGTAGTGATGGACTCAGACCTAAACTTTGAAAAACACATCAAAGCGATCACTAAATCAGCCTACTATCACCTGAAGAACATCTCAAGGATAAAAGATCTGATGTCTCAGGAAAATCTGGAAAAACTAGTCCATGCATTCATCTTCAGTCGGCTTGACTACTGTAACAGCGTCTTTACTGGTCTACCTAAAAAATCAGTTAAACAGCTGCAGCTCATTCAGAACTCTGCTGCCCGAGTTCTCACAAAGACCAGAAAAGTGGACCACATCAGTCCAGTTCTCAGGTCTTTACACTGGCTGCCGGTCCATCAGAGAATAGACTTTAAAGTTCTGCTGCTGGTCTACAAAGCTCTGAATGCTTTAGGCCCAAAATACATCAGTGACCTCTTGACCCAGTATGAACCTACAAGACCCCTCAGGTCATCTGGATCCGGCCTTTTATCAGTTCCCAGAGTCAGAACCAGACATGGAGAAGCTGCGTTCAGCTTCTATGCTCCACATGTCTGGAACAAACTCCCAGAAAGTCTCAGATCAGCTGAAACACTTAGTTTATTTAAATCCAGGCTGAAGACCCACCTGTTCTCAGCTGCTTTTACGTAGATTTTATTCAAAAGTTAAAATCCGCACGTCTCTGTATTCTCTCTTTTTAATCTTAAATGCTTTTAATTTTGAATCATGCTTCTAATTGTTTTTTTTTTCTCTCCCTTTTGCTTATAATGTTTTATGTAAAGCACTTTGAATTGTTCTGTACATGAAATGTGCTATACAAATAAACTTGCCTTGCCTTGCCTTGCCTTGAAAAAAGCATTTTACCTAGTCCCTCAGGGAATCCTGTGGGGGTGTGCTTCAGGACTATAGGGTACAAAATACTCTGATAAGGGTCATCTGGTCACTGTATGACTGGTGTTGGAACTTGATCCACATTGCCAGCAGTATGCAAGATCCAAGTCCAGGAAAGGTTTAGACTCTGCCAGGGCAGCCTTTTAGTCACTGATTCTCGCCATGACTTTTATCGACAGCTTTTCTAGCTGCAGCTACGGCATTGAGAGGTCTAGTTTGGTGAACTCAAGGTTGGGTCTCCACTTTATGCAGATGATGTGGTCCTGTTTGCTCCATCAGGCCACAATTCTTAAACTCTCACTGAAGTAATTTTTGGCCATTTGTGAAGTGGTGGGGATGAGGATTTGCACTTCCAAATCTGAGACCATAGTCCTGAGCCGGAAAAAAGTGGAATGTCGTCTCCAGGTCAGGAGTGAGACCCTGCCTCAAATGGAGGGGTTCAAGTATCTTGGGTCTTGTTCACAAATGTTGGAAGAATAGAGTGGAAGAGCAACAGTGTGGCATCTGCAGCGATATGGGCTTTGCATCAATCTGTCATGGTGAAGAAAGAGTTGAGCCAAAAGAAAGCAAAGCTGTTAATTTATTCGTCAATCTTTGTTGCAATGATAGCGAGCTGTAGTTAATAAAAGAATGAGTTCCAGATATGAACAGCTAAAATGAGTTTTCTCCACAGGATATCTTGTTCTTCCTTAGAGACAGGAAGAGAAGCTTGGTCATCTGGAAGGGGCTCAGACAGTTGCTCCTCTGCATTGAGAAGAACAAGATGAGGTGGTTAAAGAACATGCTTTCAGGATGGCTCCCTGGTGAGGTGTTCCAGGCACATCCCACTATGAGAAGCCCCCTATGAGTTTCACATAGTTAGAATAAGTGGCTGGGGAAAGGAAAGTCTGGGCTTCCTTGCTTAAGCTGCTGCCCCTGTGACCAAAACTCGGATAAGCTGTCATGGATGGATGGATGGATGGATGGATGGATGGATGGATGGATGGATGGATGGATGGATGGATGGATGGATGGATGGATGGATGGATGGATGGATGGATGGATGGATGGATGGATGGGTGGGTGGGTGGGTGGGTGGGTGGATGGATGGATGGATGGATGGATGGATGGATGGATGGATGGATGGATGGATGGATGGATGGATGGATGGATGGATGGATGGATGGATTCTGGAAGCTGGTTTGTGAAACCAGATTTTATGGCCACAGTTTCAAAGATAGTACAACCATTTAAATAAATGCCTGCTTTCTATTCATCTTACTTTGCCCCACCCACTTCTAAACATCCGTGTCTTCTGGAACTGTGTTGACATTCCCGGTCACAAGCTGCAGTTAGTTAGTTACATTGAAAAACATGTAATTAACTAGTCGCTACATTGTAGCAAGATGCAGCGACTTATTTGGAAAGAAACTATACAAACTATTAAATTAAATTTGGATGGAGGTTAATAAAGTCCACCGTGTGGGTGGATGGCATTCAGATTTGGAATAATGAGTGTGATAAACCTGATATGCTGGAAAATCGATTAGCATGTGGTGCACTTGCAGTGCACCCAAGTGAAAATTGTTTCATAAGACAAACAATTTATGGGTCCTTATTGTTTTCACGGGGGGTTAGCAACCCTAAAAGTGACCCACAATAATTGGTCTGTTTCTTGCCATGGTTGATACAAATTTGTTGTAGGATTTCACGCCTCTTTCTCCAGTTGTTGTGACACTTGAATAGCACAAATAATAATCATGGTTTAAGAACTGTTTGATATCAGTGCCACACCGGTGGAAATTGCTATGAATTGCTGTGGACCTGAAAATCAACCAGAAATGTCAGACCAACAGGAAGTCAAATGGCACCACCCTCATAAGACCGTATAAAAACCCTAATGTGTGAAAAATTTTACTTTTCAGAATTGTTGACAGGTCTCAAGAAAAGCACTGTTTAAAGGTAATTTTCCAAGAAAAAATAAACTTTAAGGATCTGTCGTTTTTAGACTGAGATTGCATGTAGAGACAGAAGACAACCTGAGTAAATGGAAAAGGAAAAGGAAAAAAAAAACACACCACCACCACCACCAACAAAAAGCTCCAAGATGCTGGAATAACATCCTGCGAAATAGCTCAAACGGTGTATAACATGAATCGCAAAACTTAATGTTATGAAACACTGTATGATATGAGAATTGACTAGTGGTTTAGTTATTCTCATTTCTTTCAGTTGACCATTGGTTGGTAGGTTTATAACAAACACTCATACACTCTTACACACACTCATAATTTCTGTTTCTTTAACTGAATCTAAATATAAACATGGGAATGGAAATTAACATCTGGCTTGACACAGTTGTGAGAAAACATTATCTTGGGGATCAGTTCACAGCAGGAGCCATCCCACACAGAGGCCCTCACCAACGTTACCACCCAGATAAGGGCAGGCGAGGGTGCACACCCCAACTACTGGGTGGCAGTGCAGAGTCCCCCGACCACCTACAATTACCGGCAACAACCCTGCAGACAGAGCAGGCGTAGCTCCCAGCGTTCTGTCGGTTTACCGTAACTTGCCAGAAAAAAATACCAGAGCTCGTCTGTCGGTTTATACTACAATTTATCAAGAAGTATGTTGTTTTGATAGGCTACAACGGAATTTGATATTTAACTAAGCTATTAGTTAAACATTACATGTTTCAATCTCACACAATTTGGAAGAAGGCACTGGATGCTAATGACTCGATGAAGAACATTAACCTCACTTGCAAAAAAGACAGAAAAAACTGCATTATACAGTAAGTACATTTTCATACATTTTATCGTGATTTTTTATTGAATTTTCCCAAACTTTTAGTCGTACAAGAGATACATTTGATCAGTGTGCAAATAATATGCAATAAAATAAACAAAACTAACTTCTGGCGGCTTCACAATTGGCTGTATGCATATGTAATCTCTGAGCAATCAGTGCTATGCTAGGTCGTGGGTCATTTGCAGTTTTCTTTACTGTACATATGCATCAACCAAGTACGACTTTCCGATGAGTATATCAAACTGTCACGACACCGGCCCAAAGGATCGGTATGAGGAGAACACTGGAGTTAAAGATAAATAAACAAACCTAAAAAAGAGCAATAAGAGAAACTGGTATAAAAGTGTAGATGAAAGGTCAAATTTCATAGGTAGTATTTTACATAAAAAAGTTAATAATTAAATAATAAGAAAAAATAAATATGATACAAAATTAAAACCCAGAAGAAAAAAAAACCCCCAGAAAACAATTCAGTTACTGTACAAATTTAGCTAAAAAGGTAGGTCTTTAGTCTTTTCTTAAAAACGATTGGCACGTTTACATGGAGCATTTTTTAGCTGGTCAAACGTCCAATGAGAATAAAAATGTGTCATGTAAACAACTCAGCTAATACGACTGGCCTTGAGGGGGAAAAAAATCTTTCAACCCGATCAAGAGGGATAGTTCAAACCTTTTCATAATTAGATCAGCACAAAAAAATAAAAATAACCATGTATACTGTACACTCATTCAGATAATTTCTGTGATGTATGTTGCTTCTGAGCAGGCTTAAACCACATGGGGGTCACGTGACTGAATACGTTTCAGGGAAGACACGGAAATGGCAGCAGAAAGACAGAGCATGACTGATGGATACAAAGTTTTTGTCAGACACTTAAATAACTGAGCATCTCAGCAGTAAAGGGTTCACAATAAGAATTTTTTTTTCCAAATAAGTACCAATTGCACATGTCAAAAACAATCACATTAAATCTTTCCATCATGCAATTAATAGGATCATTTTATCTGTCGACCTTGTAAACATGTCAGCTGGAATCTCTGATCAGATTGATTTTAATTGGAAAGATGAATTATTTGTCCATGTAAATGTAGTTATTGGTGGAACAAGGCTCCGTCACAGGTTTTAGTCCTGATTTTAGGAATAATTAAAAGTCCTGGACCTCAGGACCTTCGGCCTCATAATTCAAGAGAAGGTCACATAAAATACAAGGCCCAAGACTATCAAGATATTTATAAACAACTAAAAGAACATGAAAATCAATCCTGAGACATATGGGGAGCCAATGCAGCAATTTAGAAACTTCACGTACTACTGAGTGCTGAAATAATTGTATGTTAGAATGTTTTCTTTCTTTTTATGGGTTTGGGACCAGAGAGCAGGGCATTACAATAATTTATTTTGCCTTTAACCCAACCTCTCCGCTTATCTTTTGATGAGTTTTTACAGCACGCAGCCCCTCAGGTGTTGCAGCTGATAAGAAAAGAGGATATGCATTTTTAAATCAAATCAGATTTTTATACTCTTTTCAAGTAGTAATAGTACACCTGGCCTGGAATAAGTGGTTTAAAAAGTGAGCTAGTGATACAATTCTGAAGTAAAAATATTGATTTGGCATTTCACTTCCTCTCTAATGCACATAATATCTGATTAAGTATTCCTAAAAACTTTTCTGAGCCCTGTACATTTACATGTAAATGCTTCCTTGTTTTCCAAAAGTGCCAACAGCAAGTGGAAGGATCAGCTCTGAGGCCTGTTTATTTTTCTTTTTTTTTTTGTATTTCACATTACATGTGATGACCTGCTGAAACCCACCGTTGTGTGTTTGCTGCTCTTCTTTTGCAGGCGGTGCAAGGAGAGTGTGTAGGTTGCTGTCTCGTGGCAACGTGAAGCTGCGGGGTTTCCCTCCTTGGGTTGCCATAGGGATCAGCCTCTGCATCGCCATGGGCAACGGGGCGTTCCTCTGTGGAGGAAGCGTGTAAACGGCTCCAGCCGTCATCGAGCCACAACCTGGGCCTGGCTCGGCAAAGACGGCGTCCTCTGTGAGAGAAAATAAACATTGACTTGAGTTGTCCATGCAGTATGACTCATCTCTTTAGAGAACATGTTCTGCAGCACAGCGTGTTTAATGATACGTTTCAACAGGAACAAAAGGTCGTTATTGCTAAACCAATACATCAATGTTAGTTGTTCAAAAAGAACATCAGTGAAGGCACAAAAAAATGACAGGATTTCTAAAGAGTATTGATGCGACCTGTTTGATTTCACAGATATGTCACATTCAGTCTAAATCCAGAAATAAAACAGAATAATAAATTTTGATTTCAATCTGATCTTTCCACTTCAGCTGCATTAACACTTGAACACAATGAACACAAATGAACTTCAAAGGGGGAAAAATATATACATACAGGTCCGATCATACAGGTCTTTTTGCACATTTACTGTACCTTAATGGTTATATGCAATTTCTTAGATATACAGTATGTAACATAATATTAATATACCTACACAGTTCAAACATACTGTATCCCTTTCTGCATAAATGCACATGATAGATGTCACTGTGCCATCAAATGAGTCCGAAACGCAGTTTGAAGGTTTAGAAATTTCGTAATGCATCTTTAATGCATGCAAAGAGATTTAGTTTCAAATGTTCCAAGGCAGCTGCATTATCTAAGACTTAAGAAACTAATACACTAAATTGAGATTAAATTATGAATTTACTGCCATTATACTACTATTATGCTGTAAATATTACTGAATTTGCACACATACAAAACTCCTTCCCACAGCTCCTATATCTACAAAAGTTGCTTAATGGCTACCCAGTAAGTGGCTCACATTCATTCCATACAGAACATGACAACTCTTGGCTCCAGAGTGGGTTCCTTATGACCACCTGTAAGAAACAGTTTAAGTGGAAGTGCACCAAACTGTAAAAGATGGACAAATATGAAAATTTTTTTTTCAATTGCTACCCAACTTTCTACAAACATGTCAAATACAACAAAATCAAAAACAAACTTAGCAGGAAAACACTTGTGAATAAAAAGCAGGACTTAATATAACTGGGTGGCTGATCTTTGTTTGACTATTTCAACCACTTGCGTGGAGAAAGTGAGGTTTCTGACCCATAGAAGGTATACACATACATCACTGCTCCACCTGGACACCCCATCAAAAGCCAAAACTTTTAATATGGCTGCTGCCACTAGTGGAACTAAGAGTAGAACGAGTGAGAATCAACTAAAATAAAAGGCTCTTGGGTTTGAGATGAATGATGTCATGGTGTAGCCCATACCTTCTAGGTTACACACAGTTGAAGAATTTTTTTTCCATCAGATATTAAACCAAAAATGTGGGCATCCAAATGCTTACTGTATATAGAGCAACTTACATGTTTTGAAGGTTTATTTATTTATTTATTTTGCTCTTCTGATTATTTTAGAGGAACCTAAATGTGGAGTCATTTTGAACATTTTGTAGTCTTGATTAATTTGATGGGGGGGGTCGATTTGCATTCCATGTTTTGTCTATGTATTGTATTAATAGTAAAGTGAATGTCTTTTAATAATTGTTTCTTATGCTGCGTTCCATTTGAACTCAGAACTCAGAAACTGCTAGTTCCGGGTAGGAAGTTTCTACTGGAATGGCTCCCCCAGGTGGCATTTCCCCCTCTGGGAAAGCGAAAAAACTCCCCCCATCAAAAAAAAAATAAAAAAAGGGGGGGGTGAGGGGTAATAGAAGAGGGGGGGTAAGTGGTTTATAAAAGAGGAGGGGGGGGAAGGGGGTAGAGTAATTTTCATTTTTTGGGTGTGGAAGACGGCACAGCGAGCGGTGGAACAACAAAGGATAATAATAATATTGGTGTTTTTTTAGGAATTTAAGGGACCAGGGAACTGGAACGAAGGGGGTGGGCGCCCCCCACCCCCAGCCCGAGATAATGGAACGCAGCATTACAGGAGGGGCTTCCAGTATAAAGCTGGAGTGGAAGCTTCAGGCGTAACAGATTCATTTTGCAGCTAGGGCCTAAAAAAAATTAGGACAATGTCTTTGTCTTCACAACTAAAGGATGTTTTTGCCATTGGTTAGTTTTTCAAGTTTACAACCATGTTCTACATCATTTTCATACTCTTTTCACAGCTACACGAGTCACTTCACTGATAAGAAAATGAAGACAAGTACCAGGTTGAAGAGCTGATTTTTCACATCCTAACAAAACCTTTATAGATCCTTGTGACATACCATGATGATGCTTACTTTAGGAGGACTACAAACATTTAAATCTGGCCAGTGTTTGGATTTCTAAAGAATTATAAGGCCCTTGTTTCTACAATTTGAAAAATTTACTGGATGCCCAAAAGAATAATAAAATCAAAGGATTAACAATACTGGAGTTGGCGTCCAACTTATGATAAAAATAGAGTGATTCTACTGCATCTTGAGACCGTACAGACATTATGCTATGTCTTCTTAAAATCTCTTCAATGCTTGGAATGTTTCAATCTTGACTTAATTATTCCACAAAAGATTTTGTTTCGTTGATATAACTCAATGCAGCTTTGTAAAGTGCCAGTTCACAACAATTCATAAGTCCTGTCAAGGCACTGAAACAAATAAAGCCCTAAAATATGATTCATTTTAACCCCATTTATGGGGTTTCCATTTCTGTAATCTCTACCATATTACACCAGGTCCTGTTCAAAATCTAACAGACTTCACCTCTTTATCTGGACTGAACTGGAAGACGGGGGGGATTCTTCAAAACAGTTTCTAAATTTTAAAACATTTATGTTGACAAGTCACAGATTTTCTGCAAGAAAACATGTTTACAACTTATTTTCAATGTATTTACAGCACACATGTTGAGCTAAAAGAGAACTTCATATAGTTAGTCCAATTCAATTAAATGTGAATTCAAATTCAAGCATTAGATGTATAACTATGTTTAGTTGCAGAAAAGTAAGTGCTACAGGAGTTGGTTTGTCAGTGTTTTACCAAGAGGTCCAGTTTGTAAGTAGTGCAGTCCAGCTTCAGTCAACGGTGTCTCAATCAGGTCCTGCCAAGAGCGTCTCTGGGAAGATGAAGACCGGCCTGGGGACCCTGTCTCACTGCTGCCCCCTGCAGGACTGGTGCGGTACTACAGAAACCAGAATCAGAAGTGTTTTTCAGGACTTGTGTGAACAGTTTTCAGCCTGTTTTGAGGTGAGACAATAAGAACATGATTTTCTTGTTATCTGTGAAATCAACTGATACTTTTTATATCTTATTAAGAGCCGCCTGTTTTACTAAAATCTACTGAGAAAGTGAAATATCTTGATATAGGCACGCTCACTGATTGCATTATTTTCATTGTCTGGATAGATTTGGAAAAACTACTGTGTTTGGCAAATATTATCTTTACAACAAGAAACAAAAAGCCCCCCGTGAGACTGAACTTCGTTATACCCCACAGTACACAGCAGTAAATACTGAGAGTTTTTCTTCTTTGAGGCCTGGGAACACAGCCATTAAAATCATTCAAATGTGGTAATTAAGCCCCTTAAGGTTGAATGAATATAATTAAGAATTATTGTTTGTGGCTTATTATATAAAATCTGACATTTTCGCCTGAAACCGCAGACTCCCCAGAGCAAAGGCTTAACAAAACAGACTGACAGTCTCCAGAAAAGGAGAGTCTGGTTGAGAACCCGCTGTTTTCAAAAGGTGCTACTCTATTCAAGCCCTTCAGAGAATCAAAGCTTTTAGTCAAATCGGTGGAAGTTAGGCTTTTATTTCTTGACATGGGCATGTTTGTGTTGCATCACAGGCTGTTTAGCTTTAGACATGATGGATAAAATAGCCTCTGGGTACAGCTATGGATGCTGGAGTCGGTTTGCCTGCTGTAGATTCAAAATAAATAAGGGAAAACTAAAGTTTAGATTCATGATAATGATAAAATGTCTCTGTTTTGCTCTTTTGTGATGCATTATGAACCTTTTTTCATTTAGATTATTTACAATTTATGAAAACTTTAGACAATTGTGGAATAACTGCTAAAAACAACTTTAAACATTTGCATCTATCTAAGTACCAAAACATGATGCAGCAGAAGTTCATGGTAAACACACATCGTAGTTCCACTGAAACATGTCTTTTTCCCACAGCTTGGAAATCAAATCAAAACTTCCAAAAGATGGAGATGTGACTGATATAAGTTGTCACACACCTCCACAGGGTCACATCTGTACTGCATATCGCTGCTGTTGCTGCCCCCTGGCTTTCTCCCGCTGTGTGTGGTGCCTCCTCCCAGAGGTCCGGGGTGGTACTGTGGCTCTGCAGTTGCCGGAGGGGGCTCGCCACACAGGAAGTCCTCTTGGGAAGAGCGAGAGCGAGACGTTTCTGTAGAAGACAGGCGTGCCCGGCCTTCCAAGTAGGCGCTCATCTGCCGGAGAGAGGGAAAAAGCAGGAAAATGAAGCAGATGTCGACTGATTGCTCGGTTTCATTCTGCCATAATGGTGCACTTTAATGGAGGGATTTAATCTGGTGAGGGAGCCAGAAAGAGCGATGACTGAACAGAACAAAAAGGAAAAGAGTGTTTGAAACACCAAAGACTCTAATCACGAGATAAAAAAAAAATGCCCCAAGACAAAGACTTATGTAGAGCAACCAGTTCCACGTCCAATTATAGTGACAATTACACCAAATATATCCCCATTTCTCCCTGTAGGCTTAAGAGACAATAACTCTAACTTTTATAACAGGCTGTGGAGAACACTGAGTCTGAATTTGCCTTCAACCGCATGTATTAATTTTACAAGCCTGCCGAGTCTTTGTGTGTGACTCACTGATGGAGGCCTTGGGTAAGTATCGTAAGGAGGAGGAGGGCTGTCCTGTTTCGGGCTGGAGGTGGTGTCATCCTCATGTTCACTCTCACTCCAGTAATCTACAGGACACACACACATATTAGATCAGAAAGACAAGATACTCATACATTTATAGATTAATTGATTTATTCATGTATTGATGTGTTCATCCATCTATCTATACTCTATACATCATCAAATTATCTGCTTGTATTGATCCACCATCAGTACATCAATTTACCTATCCATCGATCCTTGCGCCAGTTCACCCATCTTTAATCCCGCCTACTTTATTCATGCCCACAAATGCATCTATAGCCCCGTTTCCACCAGCGAGTCTGGGTCGGCCCATGTTTGCGTCTCCACAAATAAAAACTGGGACAGTTTCCCTTAGATCCGACCCGACCCGTCCTACTTTTTTGGTACCCCTCTATAGGGGTACTGATCGAACCGATCCGGACCAAAGAGGTGAAGCTTAACACATTGAAATCCATTGATTGGCTGAAAAAATACGTCACTTCCAGTGTGACCCGGCATAAAGACAAAACAGGGATGAACCCCTTTGTTTCTGTCACGTGTGGTGTGGTGCTTTGGTTAAACAGCATTGCTCTGCGATGATGTCACGCAATCACGTAGCAGCGCTGTCTAGTTAATACTCCGACTCCAGTTTGCTGTGGGGACGCAATGTGAAATCAACAGATCTGTACCAAAACCCAGCCAGGCCCGGCCCAAACATGCGGGTGGAAACGAGACTTAAGTATATATTCAACCACAGTCCTTTAGGTCATTCATTCATTCATTCATTCATTCATTCATTCATTCATTCATTCATTCATTCATCCATTCATCCATCCATCCATCCATCCATCCATCCATCCATCCATCCCCAAATGCATGTCCTGAGATGGAAAACCAGACTATATAACAAACTTGGAAAAATGGACCAATATCCAGTGAAACCTGACACAGGGGGCCCAAGACCCCTATGTAGCCTGCATCCTTTTGTTTATGTTCATTGTTCATTAAAAGAAAAACAAAACCTTAAATCCTGCAGATGATCCAAATTTCTACATGTTAAAATCTTCAAGCAGAAAAAAAGACTTGGCTGAACTATTTCAATGCATCTCAAAGATGCTGCAAGACACTAAAATCAACAATTGTTCTAATAATTCACATATCTGGGGGAAAAAAACAAACAAACTTGACAATGTCTGAAATTTAATTTAAATTATTGAGTTGAAACAAAAACTGATTTATCATCAGAAAACAGTGATATACATCTACGTGTGTTAAGTTAGAATCTATTAAACGTTGGAAATGAGAGGCTCTGTTGTTTCTCAGGGCACTCCTCACTTGTTCATTCAACCAAACTGGAAAACAACAACAAATTCATCGAGCAGTATTATTGTTTTTAGTTTTTAAAGACACCATTCTGCAGTGGCCATCTGTGGAAGTGCCCTCCACCAAATAAACCCTCACCCTGTTCCTGACGCATCCTCTCTCGCTCTGCGTAGCCAACGGCTGCCATGTTGAGACGACTCAGCCACCTACCAGAAGGAAGAAACACCCAAGTTTATCACATTTCACTACAAAAAAAGCAAATAACTGTTTAAAAGCCTTTTGTCGCCACAAACACCACATTGTTTTGCATATTGTTCTTTTTTTACTTGATAACTGGTGCATTGTTGGCACACTGAATACGGAAATACATCAGATATTTTGGGTAATATGAGCTGAGTATGAAGGATTATAACTTTTTTTTTTTTTTTTTTTTTTTTTTGCAAAAAAGTACAAAAAAAGCACTTTTCTCCAAGGTGATCCTTGTGTTTGAAGCTACTGTATTTAAAATCCATAAACACTTAACAATTCAAAATCATATTATTTAATTATGATATTAATCGATTACCGACATCTTTTTTTCTTTTACAGAGACTAAATTAAGGTCATAAAATCTCCTGTTTTTTCTGTTTCTAAAACACCAGCACAAACAAGCAAAATCATTTCTATTCGATGCTTTGACAAAGACATTTAACATTGATTCTGTATTTGTAAGTCAAAGCAGGAGTCTGTATGGAAACAGCTTGCAAAGCCCCCCCCCCCCCCCCCAAACACATCTCTCTTTTTTATCGTTGAATAAAATAAACACATTTGTTTTGTGCTTCACAGAAAAGCAGCTGGGATTCTTCCCGGCTGCATCCATGTATTGCACTCACTGCCGTACCTGTTCATGTCATCCACTCCATCTGCTGCAAAGTAGAAACTCTTGACCTTGGGGTGACACGCTTTGAAAGCACTAGAGAGACAGAGGGAGTTATTTTTGACAGCACACCTTCATGCATTCAAGAGCATGTGAGCTGCACATGAAGGAGATAACACATAAATATGCAATAGGCCTGTTTTCTTCAGGCACTTACTATTTCTTTCTGCATTCACTGGCCCGGTCAATCTTAAACTCTGGAAGACTAACGAAACCCTCTGCCTTCTCATCCTGAACAAACAAAGAGAACAGAAAGAAAGGCTCTTGTTATTCTCATAGTGGCTGTCATGGCTGTGTGGATCATGCATTTGTCTCCTCTATCTAAATAATAATAAAATAAAGTTCATGTACACGCAAAAAAAAGAGAAAGATCAATGATTATAAATGATTCAACTGGTCCTACAGCTACAGCTTCATCATGTATTTAAGACTGTACATAGATAACACTTTAACATGTGCTGGTGCTGGACTGTAAACAGTAATGCTATACACTCTAACTTGGCCACAGTGGTGCTTAAGTCATCATTTTACTTATTAGCCTGTTAGCATGCTAATTTTGCTAATAAAGAGAGGATTAGAGCTGAGGTCACTCAAAACTTCCTCTACATGGATTTATTCATAAACCAAAGAACTCATCTAATGTTTAATAGATGACGGTGCCAAATGAAAAGTTAAGAGGCGATAAAATTTTCAACTCTTCAAGCTAAAGAGGCCATATGAGCAAATATAAACTAAATATTTCACAGCTACTCACCTGACATGTTTCCCAAAAACAGACAGATTAAGTAAGAAAGTCAGATGAACTAATGGTAGCATATTTATCCTCTGGATGCATAAATTCAGGTGTAATATTTCTAAATCTAGATTTTCTTGTTAGACTACAAATCTTTGTAGCTATTTTCATGGCAATTTAACTGGTAGTATCAGGGAATTTGAACTTAAACAAAAAATAAATAAATGGGGATCAGAAATCTGGTAGTCTTTGAATTTGTAGTCAGGGCATCACTGCATGACATAAGGCTAATCACTTGGCTGGAAAAATGTATGTACCTGTAGAAACTTTCATGTCAAGTGGACCAATAATGTCATCATGTTCAAAACCTGATAAACATAAAATTGCTTTGATGATGCTTTTGAAATAGTGAAGGGAATCAACATATATTGAGCCGTAATAACAATCTGTAAACTACAGTATAAACCAATAATATGACCACCAGATTTTATATTTCACTTAAAATCATGGCTGTCGGCCTCATGGTCATGCTTGAAAAAGCTGAGGGAATGGCCTCATCAAATCTGATTTTGTTACTTGAACCAATAAGATAACTGACCATAAATCATAAACAGTCTCATGAAGATTTAACATGAGAAGTCAGGAAATGACAGAATTAAGTGAAGTTTATCCTAGAAAAACCATGAATACATTAGAAATTTATAACAATCTGACTAATGATTGTCAAGGCCATGACGACAGAAGTGTTTACTCTAAATTTCATGTAAAACTGAACCAATGCTGATATTCTAATCATTATAACAGATGTGATTCTTTCAGTGCAGCTGCAGACAAAGTAGAAGCATCTCAAAGTCAAGATGTTTCTTCTGAAAACCAGGACTGTTTGTTGAGTTATTTCACAGATAATATAAAAAACAACAGCAGTTACGCAATTTTAGTTCGTGTCGACAGACTTTTTTTTGTTTCTACAAATTGTAAATTGATATTAGGACTCCATCCAACAATATTTCTTTTTTCCTGCCATTTTTCCTTTTATTCACACTAACAACTTATGTTACTTTCATTACAATAAAAACAGTTTTCACAAATCTCATTTGTGCCTTTCTCTCTTAAATAGTCTGGGAGAAACATTCACTGAAATTTGAGGCTTGAGACGTACCTCCTCGTTGATGTACCAGTACAAGCAGTTGTCTTTTAGGACAAACCAGTACTTCTTCCATTTCTGAGAGAAGTAACCTTTAGCATCCCGCTTTCTCCACAGCCAGCCCTCACAGTCTCCTCTGCCCAGCGCCTTGCAGGAAACGCGCCTCCGACTCAAGGAGGTCAAACCCCGTCCTGGAACAAGATGCAATAATAAAACTGGAAGCATCAACATAAGCAAGGATCGGTGCATCAAAGGGTCGTGTGTTGTGTTACTGCTGCATATATACAGTGCCTATTGGTTTCCCCTTTTACTGCTTTTGTAAATCAATCATGCGCAACATAATTTGGCTTTTGAGACCAAAAAGTGCAAAAAAAAACAAAAACAAAAACCTTTTTAATGTCAACTTGAAAACAAGTAATGACAATTGACTAATAAAAATGTGTAATACGTACCATAAGTGAATGCAGGAATATTCACCCTCTTAAAAGTGACTGACCTAATTTACCAGATGTCCAGTCAATTGGTGCTAGTAATCTCACAATTCGTGGAGTAACGATCACCTGAATGCAGTTACCTTGTGTTAAGTGATTACAGTATAAAGACACCTGTGTCTGGAAAGTATTTATTGGTTAATCAGTATTCCGGGCCATTGTAGCATGACGATAAAAGAACACACCTAGCAAATCAGAGAAAAGGTTATTAAAAAGTAAAAGACAGGGGATAGAAAGAAAAATATTTCTATGGCACTGAACAAACCGTGGAGCTCATTTAAATCCATCATTAAGAAATGGAAGGAAATAAGAACATGTGTAAATCTAGATCAGGCCATCCTCATAAACTGAGTGACTGTGCAAGAAGATGACTAGAGAGAGAGACCACCAGGACACATGACTATTCTCAAGGATTTACAAGCTTCAGCAGCTGAGATGCATAACAACCGTTGCCTGAGCTTCTCACCAGTCAAAGCTTTACGGAGGAGTGGCAATGAGAAAGCCACTGGTGAAGAAGACTCAAGTCTCAACAAGAGTTTATCAAATGGCATGTTGGAGAATCCATGGCCAAGTGCAAAAAGTTCCTTTGGTCTGATGAGACCAAAATGGGACTTTTAGTTCATCAGGCCAGACACCAAACACCGCACATCACCACAAACACATCATCCCCACTGTGAAGCATGGTGGTGGCAGCATCATGCTGTGGGGGTGCTTCTCAGAAACAGGCCCTGGAAAACTTGTGAAAGTAGATGGTAAAATGAATGCAGCAAAATAGCAGGAAAACTAAGAGCAGAATCTGATTCCATTCTGGCATGAAAGAACATTTATTCTCCAGCAGGACAATGATCCAAAGCGTACAGCAAAGCTACACAAATGAAATGACTACAGACCAGTTGCCCTGACATCTCACATCATGAAAGTCCTGGAGAGACTCTTACTGGCTCACCTCAACAAGCAAGTGAACACCTTTCAGGACCCATTACAATTCACATATGGTAATGGGCTTGGGGTTGAAGATGCCATCATCTTCCTGCTTCAGAAAGCCCACTCTCATCTGGACCAGTCAGGCAGCACTTTGAGGGTCATGTTCATTGATTTTTCAAGTGCATTTAATACTATTCAGCCTGCTTTGCTATGTCAGAAGCTCCATAACTTCCAGGTGGATCCCTCCACAACCACCTGGATTTACGACTACCTCACAAACAGACCACAGTTTGTGAGACTGAAAGGTTGTGTGTCTGAAATGGTGGTCAGCAGCACTGGAGCACCACAAGGGACTGTACTCTCACCATTCCTCTTCACACTGTACACCTCAGACTTCCAGTACAACTCTGAGTCCTGTCATCTGCAGAGTACAGGGAACTGGTTAGTCAGCTTGTGAAATGGTGCGGTAACAATCAGCTCGTCTTAAATACCAGCAAAACTAAAGAGATGATTGTTGACTTCAGGAGGAGCAAGAATAAGCAGCATAGTCCTGTCTACATCCTGGAGGTGGAGGTGGGGAAGAACTACAAATACCTTGAAGTTCAGCTGGACAACAGACTCGATTGGAAATGCAACACTGACTACATCTACAAGAAAGGTCAGAGCAGACTCTACTTCTTAAAGAAGCTGAGATCATTCAACGTCTGCACCAAGATGTTGCGGATCTTCTATAAGTCTGTTGTGGAAAGTGCAATTAGCTTTGCAGCCATCTGCTGGGGCAGCAGCATCAGAACCAGAGACTTGAAGAAACTAAACAAGCTGATCAAGAAAGCTGGTTCTGTGCTGGGGATAACTCTGGAGCCGCTGGAGCTGATCGTTCAAAAGAATGCTGCACAAGCTGATGAAGATGATGGAGGACTCTTCCCATCCTCTCCACAACACGGTGAAGAATCAACAGAGTGTGTTCAGTGGAAGGCTGCGTCAGGTTCGCTGTAGGACGGAGAGATACAGAAATTCATTCCTGCCAGCAGCATCACCCTGAAGAACAAGACTGACTGACTGACTGGTTTTTGCTATATTATAATTTCATATAATGTTATATTGTTTAAAAAAGAAAAAAAAAAAAGAAAGAAAGAGCAGGCTTTTACGATGCTGAATTTCCTGTCTGGGATGAATAAAGTATTTTTCCTTTTTATTTAATTTTCATTTTCATTTAATTTCAAAGATGGTTTGAAAACAACAAGGTGGATGGTCTGGAGTGGCCAACTCATAGCCCAGACCTCAATCCCATAGAAAATTTGTAGCTGTACTTGAAAAAGGCTGTTCACACCTGATCCCTACCCAACCTGACAGAGCTTGAATAGTTTTGCAAGGCAGAATGAAATAAAATTGCAGTGTCTAGATGTGCAAGCCTGATTGAGACAAACTCCATGCTGTCAATGCAGCCAAAGGTCCGTCTACAAAGAACTGACTTGAAGGGGGTGAATATTTATGCAATTTTTTTTTCTGTTGCATATTTTTTATTTGTCCTATCATTGCATAGATTAGTTTCAATTATTCATTACAGGGGAAAGAGTTTTTTTTTTTTAAAGCAAAATTATAATGAGCATAACTGATTTACTAAAGCAATAAAAAGGTGAAAACAACTGAGAGGGTGAATACTTTCTATAGGCACTGTTCTGTTAGTGCTTACATCCTGTCTCTTATGGACATGAACAAAAGCCTGTTCAAAATGCCACATACTAATGTCGTCACAGTTCCTGGCACGAGTTTAGTCTGGATTCAAGTGTTTGTCACAGTGTTGCTGCACTGCAGTACAAGAGCGGTTCAATAAAAATAGCCTTTTTGGTTCTGGCTTAAAAGCACTGTAACATTTTTTCTTAGCAGGCTCCTTAATAAAGATTACCAGGGAAAACTTGGCTCCCAGTTCAGAACCACAAAGGCACTTCTATTGAACTGTATAAAAAGTCCTTTAACAAGGACGGCAACTCAATATCCCATTTAGCTCTATGGCAGCATATCTTTAAAGGAAACAACTTTGCTGCACAGTGCTGGACACAAAGAAAATCAAGAGCAAGAATGCAAAATGAAAAGGTTTTTTTTTCAGATATAATTGGCCATTTATACCTGGAAAATGTGTGCAGTATATTTCCTGAAAATACACAAAAGTTCTCCTCGAAACTGATTATTCTATTTTTTCACAGGAGCAGCTTCAGGCTACAAACTGACTGCATCATCAATTGGCTCTAAAAGGGAGTTCAGTGTAGAAAATGAAGACTTTTCCTCAGTGTGGACAAAAAGAAGTACTAATATTTAATTGTATGTTTAAGGAATTATCCATTTGGAGCCACAATGGCATCAGTGAATGATCATCATCATCATATTCATTCTGATACTTTTGCTTAATTGCTGTAAACAAACAAAGCTGTCAGCAAACTGTGCAGAAAGCTTATAGAGCTTCTCCTGATGGCAGATGGCAAAACAAGTCAAAGGCCTGTGGGGGAAAAAAGCCTTTCCAACATGTTGGAAAGGAAAAAGAAACGTTCTAAAAAGAGATGAAGATGGTAAAGAGTAAAAGAATCCCCTAATATATGAGAGGAAAAACTGAATAATACTCTCATTTATCTGGGAAAAGACTGATAATACACCTTCACAGATTAAGATCATCTCTTAAAAGCTACTAAAATTCAGTGTCATCCACTTCATCTGTAGTCCAGTCTGCAGCACACTCATCAAAATCTGTGAAATGAGCACGTCGTGTTAAAATGCAAACGGAGCTCTCCGCACAGACTGCATGAGTGTGAAGTGATTACAAGGTGGAAAAAAACTACCTCATAAGCAAATGTACCACTAGTCCTTTTTTAAAATTTCTGTCATCGTGCAGTCAGAGTTGTTTCATTTCTTCTGACTTTAACATGACTAAAAATCTTTCTTTTTTGTTTAACTCTGCAAGACATTAATAAATGAAAAAAAAAAAAAATCAAAAATAAATTTAAGATTGACCACTGCAGTCAAACTATGACAAAAAGCAGTTTTGCAGCACAGCACCAAGGAGCAAGACTGACTTACTGACAGCGATGCAAACCAAGCTCTGACAGTCGTACAGGGACTGAGCAGCCCTGAGCAGAAGGTCTGTTACTCCACACTCCAACACACCACATTCTATCATGTACATCACAACCAGGCACATTAAAAAAAATGAAGGGTCTGAATGGTACCCAGTCTATGTGATACCACAGTAACACTGAGCAGCAGTCAGCATGTTTTAATAGCATTTTTATGGACAGCTGTGGGGAGCTCTGTGCTTGTGCTCGGCATATCTCTGACATATGCAGAGCACAAGCTCTATGACATCTTTGAGTCTTTAAGTAAAAAAGATGGTGCAAAATAGCATCATGCATTCATCTGTAAAAATGAAAATGTAGCATCTTGCTTTGAAATAATGGAGAATATTCCTTAACTTCAACCAGTTTAAACGAAGGGTAAGAGGCTCTTTTTGATCCAGTACTATTGTTTCATGTGCTGTTCTTGGTTCAAAACGTTGTGGTGGGTAACTGTTACGAGACGCTAGCTTTTTATTGCTTTGAACAACATGCAAAATATAATTAAACTATAGGTAAGCTGCTTAAGTCTAATGCCTACTTGTGTCTATTCTCCTGATAATGAAACATAATGGTTCCAGCATAAATCCTCGGAGCAGATGAGCAAATTTCAAACAGAAATAATAACATGTCACTAAGATAACTGGTTGATCGGAAACAGCAGCTGCGCTCACATTATTTACATCATCTAATGGCTCACATCGTTATGCAGGGGACCACAACCAGCATCTGCTCAGACTGAACAGGTGGCTCTTACCTTTATTCTTCTTCCTGTTCTTTGACTGCAAAGAGGATGACTGCTGGTATGTCTGAGAGGTTGGAAAGAGGAGGAAGAGGGAGGGAGGAAGAAAGAGCAGGCTGTCAGGATGAATCAGTGGCCTTTGTTTGTTGCAATGAATCTTAGGATATAAATGGTGACAGATCTCAGGGATAGCAGAAGCGACGAGGAGATGAGAGGAGGCCAGAGACGTGCAGACACAAAGAAAGATGTCTCGACTCATTATCTCTTCCTCAAACGCGCGCACACACACACACACACACGTGCGCGGGAACGGGGGAAGTCAACCTCACGGAGGACGTTAGCCTTTTTCACACCTCTAAACATAGAACAGACGGGTGAGAGGGGAGGTTCAGGTGGCACGACAGGACATCCAGGTGATGGAGGAGGTGTGAGAAAACAGAGCTCTGGGGGATTCTGCGACACACACACACATACCTAAGTCAGCAAAACATGAGGGGCTGACACTGAAATGATACAACTGCATATTTAATATAAGAACAATTGACTTTCTCCGTCCCACAGATTGCTCCTTGCCCCACATATTGTAAATTACCTATCAAGTATGCAACCAGCTTCATTCATCAAACACATCGCCACCTTGATCTTTGCACTCTTTTCTTTTAGGGTAGTATGTACATGTTCTCCTACCCTTCAGCCTTGGCACTGGGGAACATTCAGTTGGGAAAAATGTGCTGCTCATTTGTGGCTCAGTCTCATCTCTTGAGGTCAGTTTGAGCTTCTCATAATAGTATCATTCTGTGATCGTTTGTTTCAGAATTACTTCTCCTAAGCGTTGCTTAGGAGCAAGAGGTGACCTAAAAAAGAGAAAAGACATCACAGCACTGCATTAACTCAAATCTTAACAGGTGTATTTTTCTCATTTCTAGTCAAAGTATCTCATCACACTCAAAATACGACAAAATTACCTGAAGCGGAAAATTTCAGTAAGATATAGGAACTTGTTTTAACGAAATGCATTTTGTTTCAAGAAATCTTATCAAGAAAATTTTGCTTGTTCTATTGGCAGAATTTTTTTGTTTTTTGTTTTTTGCTTATTACAAGCAAAAAAATATGTATGTATACATACAATATATATATATATATATATATATATATATATATATATATATATATATATATACTGTATCTTGGCCACTCTTAAAATAAGCAAAAAAAAAAGATTTTTTTTGCTTGTAATGAGCAAAAACCTCTGCCAATAGAACAAGCAAATTTTTCTTGATAAGATTGCTTGATTTAGATGCATTACCTTAAACAAGTTTCTTTATCTTACTGAAATGTTTCTCTTTAGATATATTTTTTTTACTTATTTTGAATGTGATAAGATATTTTGACTAGAAATTAGAAAAATATATTTTGCAAGATTTGAGTTTTTGCAGTGTGAGACTAAGGAGGTTGAGTTGAGATAACAATTTGAGCAATACTCGAGAAGTGGGATAAACAGAAGAGATCTCATAATTTTCTGTCCCAGTTATGTTTCAACTAAAGCCCTATTCTGATAGGATTAGTATTACCTAGGGACCACAATAAATAAATTACGCCTGACGTCTGTGTTTTCTGTTGCGCATTCGCACAGGATAAAAACTGAAATTCACAGACATCTGTCAACACGCTGCGTATTGCGCAACATCTGCTCTTACAAGCTGTGTTTCCATCAGCAGCACATGATCATTGAGAGACAAATGTGTAAAATAACTCGCGGACAGTCATTACCAATGCTTTAAGAACTTGCACCATGTCCATATGTTCTCCGATTCCAAAGTTAATGCTTTATATTTTCATAAACATAATAATTTGGAAGGAAAACCTATTTTGCAGCCTCCATTTTTCACCAAAAAGGAAATGAAATGCGTCCAGGAAAGAAATACCACCAAATCACGTAATTTTTGTCCAAATCACAGAGATGACCATTCACAATGGATTAGTTTTATCAGAGGACCTCGGAGTTGAGCAAATTATAGTAGGTAATTTGCAGGGGAATTATTACACCGCAAATCAGAGACCTGGCTGATTCACACAGGATTAAAATCAGAGACAATCTCTGTAATTATAACAAACTACATGTGGTCCCTATATAATACTAATCCCATCAGAATAGGGCAAAAGACATAATTGAGATCAGGGGCAGACAATTATGAGATCTCCTCTGTTTATCCCACTTCTCAAGTATGGCTCAAATAGTTACACTGCAAAAAACTCAAATCTTATCTCATCACACTCAAAATAAGACAAAATTACTTAAAGAGAAACATTTCTGTAAGATATAGGAACTTGTTTTAAGACAATGTATCTTATTACAATAAATCTTATCAAGAAAATTTTGCTTGTTCTATTGGCAGATTTCTTTTGCTTGTTACAATAAAAAAAAAAAATCTTTTTTTTTTTTTTAAACTTATTTTAACAGTAGCCAAGAGCCAACTTTTTGCCTTTAATAAGCAAAATATTTTTCTAGAAATTAGAAAAATATACTTGGTAAGATTTGAGTTTTTGCAGTGTATCTCAACACAACATCCATTGTCTCAGTGATGTCTTTTCTTTTTTAGCTCACCTCTTGCTCCAAGGAACCCTTAGGAGAAGTGACAAACAAATGACCACAGAATGACACCATTATGAGAAGCTCAAACTTATCTTAGAGATGAGCTTGAGCCAAAAATCAGCAGCATATTTTTCCTGGGTTTCCATGGGTTTGGATAGCTAAACTTTAATCAAAACAGAAGCCTTATGAAAACTGAAGGGTAGGACCAAAGGGAGAAACCGCAATTTGGCCTAATGCATGCTGACTTTAAAAAGGTGTTGTTGATTCTGCAATGAAAAAGCTGCATTTATTTTACTTATTTCTTTTTCTACCTCTAAACTCAACCTGCACATTTAAGACCTGACCTCCTGACAGGTCAGATGGGGCAACAGACCAGCTCTGATGTCACCATATTACACAGGTCAGAGCCTGGAGCTCAGCCACTCACAAACCCTCGCTCCGTTGGACAGATGACATGAACCCGCCCACTCCCACCGACACGCCATCTGCCATCGCAGCGCCATGCACACTGTAAACACACACTGCTACGCGGCCACTCAGGCTCACACATGCAAACGCTTTTAATTTTCAGAGAGATGCTGTCAAGATGGATAAGGTCACCGACGACCAAGTTGACTGTCTGGATGGGAGCGCACCGAGCTCAGACGGACAGGCAGGGTGAACAGATGTCAGGAAAGTGACAGGGGGTAATAACGAGTCAGCATTCGCTCAGATCACTCTTGACTGCAGCACTTTTTATCAGGGGAGAAAAAAGCTCAACCGTTTGTCTCAGAAATGTTTTTCTCAGACATCTGACTCAGATCTGAGCCCTGGCTGCAGATCAGTATCAAAGCAATGAGAAAGAGGATACTCACAGTCCGAGTTTTAACTCTTTCGGTCCTAATCATGCGATTATGTATGTATTCATTATGCAATCTCCAAGAAAGAATCACAAAACATATAAAGTCAGGACACTTAGAGGATGTTCATTCAGTTGTTTTGTACAATAAGGTAGTTGTAATAAATGCTGTAGCTTTTGTCCGATTAGGAGACAAAACAACTCCTCTGTTGCTTTGAGGAAGCTTGGATTCTTTGAAATGTCGATTTTACAGACCAGTTTCCAACTTTCTCGTGTTGTTGTTGACAAATCAGCTTTACAGGACTGTGCTGTCCTATGGACCCTTTTTCCCCAATTTGTGTCATAAATATCTAATTGGATCAAGATCCAGAGTGTTTGCTGGTCATGACATGGAGCGGATATGTCTTTCTGAAAGAAAGATTTAAACGCTTCTTGTTCTGTAACAAGAAAAATCTCCAATTTTTTTATTTACCACCTGTCCATTTACTGTCTGCCATCTCCACTGGTCCTTTATTTAACATTAACCTGACTGTTGAAATTGGCTTGTTTTCTGCAGGTAGTCATCTTTAAATGTTTTATTGCACCAAACAAAGGTTCTTGCATCATGTCTTTGCCAAATGCAAATTTGTGATTTATGACTGAATAGCATGAATAACTGATATTGGATAACTTATATCCAATCATCCACAGTCCATGAGTGCTTCTCTTCAGCCCACTGTAACCCTGTTTTCCTCTGCTTAGATGTTAGTGATGGTTTACATGGTTTATTTTTTGCGGATATCAATCTTATTTCCTTCAGCTGATTTTTTCCAATTTGGTCACAGACATTGACACGTGTTTGCTCTCATTTGTTTGCATTTTCATTTGTTGTGCTTTCCCTATCATCAGGATTTTTTGCTCTAAATTTTCTGTCCTGACACTTTTTATATTTTCATAGGTTTAACTGAATGTTTCCCTTTTAAAGCAGCCCTATTTTGTCCGTGCTCACGCCACATTCTAGAAATAACTGACTAAGAACAACCAGAGTCGTTGAGGTACCACCTTAAAATGGGTTTCATAATCCTTTCCATTATTTCCAGTGACAGCTCCCTCATTGGGTCCATGTTTCCAGGCAATCAGCCAGGTGCAACAGCTCGGTAAGGGAGGATCATTTGCATATTTGGACTTGGGCAGGTATTTATTTTAGAAATACAAATTACAAGAGTGATGTAGACTCAGAGATGAGTAGATTGATGTTACTTTCACACCTGTGCAATGAGCATGAAACTGAAGTGAGCAGCCAGAGTGAAACTGGCCAGAAAAAAATGCACTATGGAGCATCTGAATAAAATAAAAGCACAAGTTAAGCTGTGTTTTCTGATGGAACATTAACTTCAGTTCAGTGCAGGGAAATTAGTCAATTTTGGTTTCTAAAAATTCACCTGAAGTTTTCATTTTAGGTCTTATCTCCTAAAAATGTGTTTTCTCTGTTTCTCTGGAAACTCGGGAAAAGAGATGGCCATAATTTGGTTTGAAACTGAATTTGTAGCATGAAAGGATAGCAACAAGTTTAACTCCTCCTAGCCAGTATGTGTCACACTCACACTCACTCAACAAGCATTAACAACATTACAGAACCAGCTAACCGTTATAGGCATTAATTAAGAAATAGGTCAAGAAACAGCTAGAGAAACTGAACTGGAACAAGGCTGCAGGTCCAGATGGTGTCAGTCCCAGAGTTCTCAAGACCTGTTCAGAACAACTATGTCTGGTTCTCCAGCACCTTTTTAACACCAGCCTGAGACAGAACAGAGTTCCTGTGCTGTGGAAAACATCCTGTCTTGTTCCTGTCCCTAAAAAACCACAACCAGCTGAACCAAATGACTACAGACCTGCAGTTGCCTTGACATCTCACATCATAAAAGTCCTTGAGAGTCTCTTACTGGCTCACCTCAACAAGCAAGTGAATACCTTTCAGGACCCATTACAGTTCGCATATCGTAATGGGCTTGGGGTTGAAGACGCCATCATCTTCCTGCTTCAGAGAGCCCACTCTCATCTGGACCAGTCAGGCAGCACTTTGAGGGTCATGTCCTTTGATTTTTCAAGTGCCTTTAATACTATTCAGCCTGCTTTGCTATGTCAGAAGCTCCATAACTTCCAGGTGGATCCCTCCACAACCACCTGGATTTACGACTACCTCACAAACAGACCACAGTTTGTGAGACTGAAAGGTTGTGTGTCAGAGATGGTGATCAGCAGCACTGGAGCACCACAAGGAACTGTACTCTCACCATTCCTCTTCACACTGTACACCTCAGACTTCCAGTACAACTCTGAGTCCTTCATCTCAGAAACTCATGTGACTCTGCAGTTGTGGGGTGTATCAGTGATGGACAAGAAGCTGAGTACAGGGAACTGGTCTGTCAGTTTGTGAAATGGTGCAGATAACAATCACCTCATCTTAAATACCAGCAAGACTAAAGAGAAGATTGTTGACTTCAGGAGGAGCAACAACAAGCAGCATAGTCCTGTCTACATCCTGGAGGAGGAGGTGGAGGTGGGGAAGAACTACAAATACCTGGAGTTCAGCTGGACAACAGACTCGACTGGAAATGCAACACTGACTACATCTACCAGCAAGACTAAAGCAGATTTATTGTTGAGAAGCTGAGATCATTCAACGTCTGCACCAAGATGTTGCAGATCTTCTACAATTCTGTTGTGGAAAGTGCAATTAGCTTTGCAGCCATCTGCTGGGGAAGCAGCATCAGAATCAGAGACTTGAAGAAACTAAACAAGCTGATCAAGAAAGCTGATTCTGTGCTGGGGATAACTCTGGAGCTACTGGAGCTGATCGTTCAGAAAAGAATGCTGCACAAGCTGATGAAGATGATGGAGGACTTTTCCCACCCTCTCCACAACACGGTGAAGAATCAACAGAGTGTGTTCAGTGGGAGGCTGCGTCAAGTTCGCTGTAGGACGGAGAGATACAGAAATTCATTCCTGAATTCCAGCAGCCATCACCCTAAAGAACAAGACTGACTGACTGACTTATTATTGTTATGTTATTATTTCATATTAATGTTATATTGTTAAAAACAAAAAGAAACAAAAAAAAAGAGTGAGCTTTTTTACAATGTTGAATTTCCCTTCTGGTACAAATAAATTATTTTTCATTTTATTTAATTTAATTTCAAATGTTCAACTACATGTTCAAGAGTTAACCCCAACCTTTGTGTGGCCTTTGAGCCCCTTTGCTACCATCACCCTCATCCTGCTTCATTTTTTGTCTGCTTGACTTTGAGAAATGTACGGCAAAGAGGATGCTATTTCTACACAGAGCAATCGAGCTAGCCACTCCTGGGCAAATGCTAATGGCGCAGAATCCTTCAGTGTAGAAATTGCATGGTAATCAGATGTAAATATGGACCTGTCAAAATACTATAATTTTTTTTAAAGTAAAATTATGCACCCCTCTGCACTTTTTGTGAATGTAATATTTTTGAAAAAATATATATTTTGATAAAAAAGTTGTAGCTATGACCTTTAAGTGAAGATTTAACGGTGGAGAGGCTGTTTGCAGTCTGCACAATTAAAGACAAAGGCTACGTTCACTGCAGGTAAATGCGACCTGAATCGGACCTTTTCGCTCAAATGTGACCCATATCCAATCTGCTTCTTACCGTGTGAACAGTGCAAGTCGCATTGAATCCGGCATTTCTGGATCGGATTAAGGCCACTTTCAAATGTGGTATTGAATTGAATACATATCCGATTTGTGTCGAAACGACCGCGGTCTGTACGGGCATGTCACATTCTATCCGATCTTTTCTGTGAGAAGACATGACCGCCTTTTTTTCTGCACAGAGGGCGGATGAAGTAAATGGATGAACCGTTAAATCATATTTTTGGTTTGATTGCACATCAACCTGGAAACTTATGTTCGGTTGTGGGATAACTTTTATGTAGTCCAGGCAGCTTAGTGAGTTAATGTGAGTGAGAGGGTGTGCATGCACGGCAGAGGCGCGCCACTGTGGACAAGGCCAGAGGAGAAAAAGTAAGTGTGAAATGCATTCGGCAAAGAAAGAGAAGTTGACTGCAGAAGGCAGAGAGAAGAGCAGTGGGTGACAAATGTGCAGCATTAAAATAAAGCCGCTTCTCTTCAGCAGAATGCAGAAATGCAATGTGAACACCCACACAAAAAGATCAGATCTGATAAAAAAAAAAAATCTGAATTTAGCATTAAGACCTGCGATGTGAACGTAGTAAGTGTTTCTCAGAGTGGGAGCCACAACTGAAAAGGCTCCGTCTCCTCTAGTTTAAAACATGTAGGACTCAGTTTCAGCCTGTGTGCTCCATGTGTTAGGGTCGCTTATGGACGTGCAACAGAAGCTGCTGAAGCATGATTAGCCTTTTCTACCCGTTCAACTACTTGAAGTCAAACAAAGACCAGAGTGCTTCCAGCAAAAATTTTGTCTGCAGATATTTGCATAATTTAATGAGCAAATGCCACGCTGTCATTTTTTTCCAATATGAACACAACCCTGAGACAGAGCTACTTTCAATGATTTCTACTCTCCACCGCTCCTGCTAGGATGAGTCAGAAAGGATTATATACAACTTTAAAAGCAGCATCCATTCACTCACATGACTTGCAGCATGTTTCTTAAACAAATGATTCCTTATATTACTCTACATTTGCCATTCATAGCATAAGATGTATCAGGCAGCTGATCAATCTGAAACAGTAAACTGATAATAAAGAATCAGAGAAAAATACAACTTTTTGAAAAAAAGAAGAACAAATGAAGGAAAATATTTAGATAAATTATGCTCCTACTGATTTCCTTACATGATAAATGGAGGCTGGGTCTCTTGGAGGTGAATCTCTCTGGTTTGTCTGAAGAACGTAGTGGGAGGGGCTTTGACTGTGATGGCTCCGCCTCTTCGCCCGCTTTGCTGTGTCATTGGACCGTTTACCCGGACGGGCCGTGTGGGAAGAGTACTCTTCAGAACCAGTCCGTTCATCCCCACCGGACAGTCCAACGTATCGCATCAATGAGGCTTCTGTGAAACACATCAGCATATCAAACCTTTAACTGTAGATATGCCACTCACTCAGCATCATTGTCAAACCAATCTGCCTATAATGTATTTTTCCGAAGGCTGACAAGGGTCAGTTAGAAGTTTATATTTAAAAACATGGTACCACTTTAAAGTCTAGCACGATCCTTAAGAGAACACTGTACAACTCTCTAACCCTTTTCTCTGGTCCTTCCTCAGCAAGTTAGCACATGACGTCCCTCGCTCTGAAGGGCTAGATTCATACCCCCTACCCCTCGTTATGTCCACTACCCCTACATGCAAAGAGGAATTGGGAAACCACTACCTTCACGGGAACGCGCAAAATTTAGAGGTCGGGCTAAAATGTAGGCCTAGTAGATGTATTGGGACGCACCCTAAGTAGTCTTCAGGAATAGTTCTCCGGTGATCTTGATGGACATTTTGAAGCTCATCTTTGGATGTTGCTGTCTTTTCTTTCACTATGTATCAGGATGATCCCACACTGCTTTAGTGATGTCTGACTCTGAGGTTTCATCACTCCATCAGACCTGTTGCTGCTGATTTAATCAAGTTTTTGTGTCATTTGGCATACCTCAGCCTTTTCTGCCCATTTCCCTGAATTTCATAGCTTCTTGCCAGCCATTTTTCCATGGAGACCATTTCTGATCAGGCTCTAGTGAAAATAGATCAAATGAAAGTCCAGATGAGTCTCAAAGGTCATACACCAGACCTTTATTGGATTGTACAATTTTTTTTAAAGGACATCAATTTTGGATACTGCTTATCTGCTTCAGATAGTCCAGATCTTTGGTTCTCCACTCGTCCAACTTCTTCTTATACTTTAAAGGTGCATCGCGCAAGTTTAAATGCTAAACACTATTCTTTTCTTACTTCCACATGCCCTTTCCTAATGAATGAGCAGATCTCTACTCATTACAGTTGTCTCTATTGTACTGTTTTTGAATGTTCAGTGAGAGGGATTCAGGTCGAATCCTCAGGGATGCATGTGGGTGTGAGGCGCGTGCCCGTTCATCTGGTTGCTGCTGGTGTTGTGTTGTGACGCCATTTGAGCATCATCGAGATAACATAGAAGACTACTGCTGAAACACACTGTAGGTAACTAGAGACCGTCCTCAAGTGCTTCACAAACCCCAACTCAGACTCCACATACTGTAAAAGAAAAGCTTTGTCTAGTGTGACGAAAAGGGCCAAACTGGAGTCTGACCAGCACCAGAGTAAGATGAGAGTAAACATTGGAGCAGCTTTCAATACCTGGAGGGAGCTCCGATGTGCTCTGGGAATAAAACAGGACCCGCAGTTGCTTTCTTCTTGCTAAAAAGGTAAATGTGATATGTATGACGGAAATAGGGGTATATAATATTGCAATGCTTAGTTTTTAGCATCTAATGTAGCAATATGATAGCTGCATGACTGTTCTAGGGCAGAGAAACACTCTGGCCACTTGTTACATTTAGTTGTTTCAGTAATTTAAAAAAAATGGTAATTGTGGTCTCAGCCTGTGAATGTAGATATTTGAACTACAACAAGTGTTATGCTGTTGTTAACGTCAGCATAAACTGTCAGTTTACTCAAATATCAAACCGTAATGTTCTAAACCGTTTCTAAACTCTGGTCCTCAGGACCTACGGCCTTGTATGACTTCTAGGCCAGTGATTCCCAACCCTGGTCCTCAAGGCACACTATCCTGAAGACTTTCCATGTTGCCCTGTTGAAACACAACTGACTCACACTAATGGATCAGTAGCAGACTGGTGCAGAGCTCTTCAGAGATCCATTTGATTCGAATCAGCTGTGTCCTTGCAGGTCTAAGTGGAAAGTCTGCAGGATAGCGTGCCTTGAGGACCAGGGTTGGGAATCACTGTTCTAGGCAACCTTACTTTCACACACCTGAATCAAATGAATGATTCGTTGACAGGCTTGCAGAAAACTTGAGTTCATTCATCTGAATCAAGTGTGTTCGAGTATGAACACATCAAAGACATGCAGGACAGTGGGTCCTGAGGACCGGAGTTGAGAAACACTTTACTCAACAGTTTGAAGATTTATAACTTTATTATCTCAGTAGACGTTGTGACTCTAACTCCGGGGTTAGACTGAGTGCAGTGCAGGTTAAACTAAAGACTAAAGCAGTCGAAGCAGCTCATGTGTGGGCACAACATTGTTGTCACTTCCACTTGTCGCCAGAAGGAGCACACTTCTAGAAAAAAGCTGGAACTTGCACTATACTGCTTTAAGGACACACTGCACACTGTGCTGGGATAAGAGGTGGACATCCCTGGTCTAGAAAATAAAAATCCTGTCCTGCAGTTGTTCCAACCAATCACTAAATCAGCTGAATTTAATTAGCACAGCTCCTCTGCAGGTAGATGAGCTCGTTAGTAAAAACACCTGTTCTAAACGTACAGACAGATCCGAAAACATGCCAGGATTTCTTCTTTATGGCACCTATGACATATTGTCATCTAAAGGCTCCTTGGGAATCACCTTTTTGGTCCAAATAACAATTTTGGGCCTGTCAAACTGTCCTCTTTTTGGAATATTTCTAGACGCAACAAAAGAAATGGGAACAAATTATGTATTTACTGATAACAAAGAGTCTTAAGATAGTTGCACGAAATGTGTAGACTCAACACTGGCATAGTTTTCTTTTTTACGTTTAAATGAAAAACACCTTCTTCTAAAAAAAAATGGTTAGGAACAGGACTAAAAATGAGTAACCATGGAGCAAGACTTTTGCACATTACTGTTTATAGAATAAATGACAGTTCTATTAAAATGAGGTTAGTGGGGGGCTTTTTTAAATGAGAGAAGACTAAAAAACAAAGATTTTGACCTTTAATCAAACTATCAGCACTGGATTAACCAAATGTTGTGATTATACCTCAACAAAGTACAAAGCCCCCATTGTGATCAAATGCCAATTTTCCTTTTAATGAACATACACACTTTGTTGGCAACTTTCAGATTAAAACAACTGATGTGATTGTTTCCCACCACCTGCTGTTTTTATTGATCTTCTGCCATTTAAAGTCAAAGATAACATTAAATAAAAAAAAAAAAAAAAAAAAAAAAAAAAAAGCCAATGCAGCTTTGTAAAAAGGAAACAGAAATACTTTAGTCAGTCCAGACAAAGGGACTCAAATTCTCTCCAGGCTGTTTCACTTTGCCTGCTGCATGACTTCACTTCATTTAACGTGCCATATGGAGGTATCCTGGTTTTATGACATTCATCCTGGAGCTAGTTTGTTGCTCCTCCACTTAGCACTGCAACTAGAAAAAGGAGTGAGGATGAACGGCAAAAATCATAAAAAGATTCTCCCATTTTGTACATTAATTAAGCTTTTCCAGCATGTATCCTGCCTCACTGCTGGGTTAGGCTCCAGCTTTTGTGACCCTGAATAAGTGGGTACATAGAATCAACAGAAATTTACCACTGAGTCAAAGTTTATCACAAAGAACTCCAATCATTGAGATTACAGAAGCATTTCTATTCCATAAACCAAACAAACACACAAATAACTGATAAAATATATCTAAGTTAGCTGTAAGAGGCTGAGTGCTGACAGTCTTACAAATGGTAAATCCATGGTTTATTTAGGTTTTTATGGATAAATATTTTGCTACTTTTTAACAAGTTAATGTAAGTGTTTCATGATCAAAAACATTGGTTCAAATTTCAGTTCAAAATATCATGCAGATAATTTATTAAAGCCAGCGTTGGTAATCCTGTTCAGAAACACTTTTTGTTATACTGGGGGAAATGGTCCTTCCATCCTGACAGTAGTCAATACATCATGTATTCATAAAAAGGAAGGAAGTAAAAAAGTCAAACTTCTAAGAGCTGCAGTTCTGTAAAAACTCTGACCAATCCCTGCCATCCACGCCGAAAGGTAGGAATTGATCATTCTCTAACCCTAACCGTGTAGAAAGAACCAATCAATGCCTTTCTGTCTCGTCTCCGTCCCTCCCTTCTCCCTGTTCCCACGTGCACCACTCTGTGCACCGCTCACTGTAAATAATTCAATCCAATGTTCGACTTTATTTGTATAGCGTCCATTCATGACAATGTCATCTGAGGGCGCTTAACAGATCGGATTCATTATAGCCTAGCTAAGGAAACCAACAGACTGGATCGAATCTAGACTTGGCCCAGTCCAATCCCCCATCCTGAGCAAGCAAGGAGTGGTGGCGACAGTGGGAAGGAAAACACCCTTTTAACAGGGAGGAAAAACCTCTGGCAGAACCCGGCTCAGATAGGGCGGCCATCTGCCTCGGCCGGCTGGGGTGGAGAAGACAGAAAAACAGGTACTGCAACTTTTATCCAGCCAAATCTGCTGAGAGAGAACACAGGTAATGATGCAATACTGTCACAGGTTTCTACATGGAGAGGCAGAGATGAGTGGTGAAGAAAGCCCAATGCACTTCTTATATAGCTAACGGACTGCTAACTGCTGCTGCACCAAAACAAAACAAAATAACTGATGTGAAATGAAGTCTTGGAGGCGTTGACGTTTGCAGTGTGGACTTTTTACACCGCAGAAGGAGTTGGAGGTGAATGAATTAAGGCTTTTAAAAACGAGGTTTATCAGCTGTTTACTAGCAAGCTAACAAGCTATCCACTCAGCTGTTATCGGTCAACCTGCCCGTAAAAACATCGTCGCACAAGTTGCTCTGAAGGTATGGTTTTAGGTTTTTTAAAAATATAGCTTGCTCAAACCCTTTTTCCAACATTGTCAGCCCTAGCTTTAACTTATTGGACTGCCAGATGTTTTCAGAGCAGAGTGCTCCATATTGCCAAGATTTTTAGGCATTTTCACAGATTTTTGGAGAGCCACAGACCATTGTGTATGCTATGCCTATGTAAACACTGAATCTACCAAAGAAAAGCTTAGACTATGTTCTTTCATCAGAAAAAAAAAACAAAAAAAAAACCCATTTGTTTCTAGCCTTTTCCGTTCTTTAGTAATCTGCAGTAGAACATGGGGTAGTTGAAGCAAAAATGCCGACTTTTCACCAAAGATCTGAGAAAACAGACACTTTTTGCAGTAATGCGCTTCAAGTGGAAAAGTAGCTTTGATACCAATACTTTTTACTTTAGTGACACATCCAACATCTGAACAGCTGTAGATGAAACAGGCTTGTTGCTTGACCTTTCAGCTGGCTCACATTGCCGCTGTAGTTCAATCTATTGATCGTGTCTTCGATGGTGTCACTGTCTGTCACCAATCAGTTTTTACACAAACTTTCCTCTAACGTCTGCCACCTAAATTGCTTTGATTACGAGCAAACTTCCTGAAGCCATTTTGACCCCACAACACAACTTCCTGTTGATCACAACATATTTATTTAAGCTTGCCTGACACTGCCATCTACTGGATCGGGTGAAAATGACAGAAATGAAGACGATCAATACTTGTTTTTCTCTGATAAGCTCTGCCAGAGTGTCTTGCAGCTCCCCCCATTAAAACCTGCAATTAATGTTAATAGATGTGAATGGCAGTTAACGTTCGGTTTTGAATTAAAGTCTATATGTGAATGGCAGCCAGTGAGTTAAGGCCGACTTGGTTTTAATTATGTTTAATGTGTGATTATCACAGCTGCCTTGGATAGGATGCTTTTGTTTGCTTTGTTTAAAGTGACAAGTTTACAAGCTGAAGTATGCAAGTAATGACTAGGGACAGTGCTGGGACCAATCTGACCAGTTGCACAGTAAAATCAACAGTAAAAATGATGGGATGTATCAAAGACACAGTATGCTTTCATTACAGGGTCATCTTGTTTGCACAACACATATTCAGCAAATTTCTCTGCTTTGAGTTTTCTAATGTACCCTCCAGTTGAATCCTCTGGTAACAAGCAAAGCACTTAAGCATGTACAGTGGAGGGAAAAAAAAAGTGTTGAACACGTCAACATTTCTCTCAGAAAATATATTTCTAGTTGAGCTATTGACATGAAATTTTCAACAGATGTCGGCAACAACGCAAATAATGCACATTTACAAAGAAATCTGAACATTTATTAGGTTATGTGTAAGATAGTGAAATGACACAGGGAATAAGTATTGTACAATGAAGAAATGGAGGGACAAAAAGATCTAGATAGCCAAGAAAGCGGCTGGAGTCTGTCAGTCTTTAGAAAGTAATCCTGTCCCCTATCAGTGCAAAGTAATATCAGCTAGTTTAGTCCTGTTTGTTGCCTTTAAAAAGGTTTCTCATCACCAAGGCGTCAAACAAGAAGCATTCCATGATGGGTAAAAGCAAAGAGCTGTCTAAAGACCTACACAACCTTATTATTGCAAAACACACTGAAGGCATTGGTTACAGGTGCATTTCTAAACTTCTGAAAGTGAGCACCATTGGGGCCATCATCCGGAAGTGGAAAGAACACAGCATCATCATAAACCGGCCACGGCCAGGTGCTCCTCACAAGATTTCAGACAGAGGAGTCACAACAATAATCAGAAAGGTTCTCCAACAGGTCCAGTCGTGGAGAGCTTCAGAAAGACCTGGAATCAGCAGGTACAGTTGTTTCAGAGAAAACAAGAAGTATTGCACTCAACCGCCATGGCCTTCATGCACGTGCACCAGGCAAGACTCCATTTCTGAAGAAAAAGCATGTTGATGCTCGTTTGAAGTTTGCAACACAACATCTGGACAAACCCATGACATTCTGGAAAACATAGTCTGGTCAGATGAGACTAAAACTAAACTCTTCGGATGTCATTAGACACAGCATGTTTGGAAGAGAAATGGCACTGCACTTGAGCCAAAAAACACCATAGCAACAGTGAAGTTTGGAGGTGGGAACATCATGGTTTGGGGCTGTTTTTCAGCAGACTTCATATCATTGACGGAAGAATGAATGGAGAAAAATAGAGAGACATTCTGGACCAGAATCTGCTGCCATCTGCCAGCTGCTGAAGATGAAAAGAGGTTGGATCTTTCAGCAAGACAACCATCCCAACACACAGCCAAGAAAACACTCAACTGGTTTAAGAAAAAGAAAATAAAGCTGCTAGAACGACCCAGTCAATCACCCCACTTGAATCCATTTGAAAATATTTGTAAGGAAATTAAATCCGAGTTCGCAGAAGATTTGAAGGCAGTTTGTGTGGAAGAATGGGCCAAAATCACACCTGAGCAACGTATTCCACTGGTTTCTCCATACAGGAGGCATCTGGAGGCTGGAATCACCAACAAAGGTTTTTGTACTAAGTATTAAATTAACTTCAGTAAGCGTAGTCAATACTTATTCCCTGTGTCATTTCACTATTTACCATAACACATAACTTAATTTATGGTCATAAATGTTAGGATTTCTTTGTATGTGAGCATTACTTGGATTGTTGCCAACATCTGGTGAAATTTCATGTCAATAGCTCATCTAGAAATATATTTTCTGAGAAAAATGTTGACATGTTCAATACTTTTTTCCCCGCTCTATGTGAGCAGTCCACTCGCAACAGAGCTGCTTGCCTACATAAACGTGAGGTTAAAAAGCAAAATACATCCTCTTAGCATGCCTAAAACACCACTAGTTGGATGGTTGAGAAGCTGAGTACGCATTTACGCATACTGTATATCATTGTTAGACATAATCCTTTGCATTTGGTCAGTGACTTTAAAAAGAAGTTGAGTCAAACATAGGTCTTAAAAAACATGCCAAAATCTTATAGAAGAAATCTTTTTTGCATGTGTGAATAAACTGGTATGGATGTGATGAGCATCTCTTTCACATTTCAACTAGTCTCCACCTTCTCTCCAAACTCAGGTTTTTTTTTTTACCTCTTTCTCTCCGCAGTTTCCTCCCTCCTGTCCTTCCCTGGTTGCTAGGCAGCGACCAGAAGAAAGTGAGACACCGAGAAGAGCTGCTGTCAGAGTCGCTATGGCAACTGTGTGAGTGATTCAGGTGGAGGTCAGCGAGAATGGTCTTTTTCTCTGTTTCAGCCTCCTCTTTTCCCTCCCTTCCTCTTTTTCTGCCTCTTCTATTCTTCTCATCACTGCTGCCTTTCATTTCCTCTCCCTTTGTACCATCTGTCTACCTCTTTTTACCTCTTTCCAAGTCTCATCCTCTCTCATTTACTTCCTATGTGATGCTAATCACAGGGAAAATAAGAGAAAGGGCCATATTGATCTGCACACACACATTGATCTCTTTATAATTCAAAGAGATGTCAACGTTTAGCAAATATCTTAGAGGCTCCTCGGGAGACAAACTCCACATGCCGGTGCTCACCTCTGCGGTTTTCTCTGTTAAGCTTGGATGGGTCTTCATAGTCGCCCACCCAGTTGCACTCCACAGGCATGGAGATGGGCCTCAGCCTGCCTACAAGTGCATAGGAATTGCAGATCTTAATATAAGCTTTGCAGATGGGTCAGTGAACCAAATCTTAAGACCAAGTTACAAGTTTCAGCACAGATTTTAGTTGGTGTGATTTTTTATAAAATGAAATCATGCAGATTTAAAAGAAGAGCTTCAACTAGTGAAGAATAATGTGAGTTTAACAACCTAAAGCTGCTTATCTCACCACAGGAATTGCAAGAAATGAGCTCCTTTACTTTCTGTGTTTTTCCACCTTCATTACAGTTTTTGGAAGTGATTCAGCTCAGCAGGAGGAGAGTGAGCTCAGCCCCCCTTCTTACCCCAAAACACTCAATAATCAAAAGATCGAACCGTATGTAGGTGTGGTGCAGTACACAGGTTCCTCCTCTTCTCGCCGGCGAGACTCTTGATCCAGGAAGGAGTTTGGTGACTCAGAGCGCTTTGCAATGCTGACGCCACCATGGTTACGAGATGCTTCATCTCCAGACAAGGCTCCTGTCTCATCTCTATGGCAACATAAGAGGCAGGTATTTACCAGCAAACACATCAAAGCTTGTCTTTGCTGCTAGTACTTCCACTTTGTTCCCTTTTAAGCTCAAGGGTTTAGGTGAAAGAAGCGGACAAACTACCTGGGTGTGTAGGGCTCAGCAGGCGGAGGGGGGATGTAGAGGTCCTGCAGGGCGGAGCTCTTGGTGGGTGTTCCTGAAGGTGTGGCTGAGCCGCTGCCTGGGCTTCTGGTTGGCTGTGGAAAGTAGAAGTTAATAGAATCCATTTATTTATTCGTTTTATTCAAGTCATTCAAGCATTTTATGACTCTTATATTTTCAACTGCACTTCTAACTTGTTCAATTATACTATTCATGAGGCGTTTTTTTTTTTCTTCCTTGGCTTCTCTCTCCTGCAGCCAAGAAATCATCTCGTCTTTGCTTTCCTTGAATATATTTCAGTTTCTTAAATGCACATCAAGGACATGAAAACAAGGAATAAAGTAACCTAAGATGAAATTCTGCTCCTCCACATATACTTAGATTTTGTTTTAGACTGTCGCAAAAGAATCAAGGATTCCTCATTTAGCGATCATGGTACTTCGAGAAATACATAGTATATTTCTGTGGGAAATTCTGCTGCTAGAGTGGAGTCATATCAGGTCAATAAGTGGTTCTTTAACATGCCAAGGCAGGATTTGTTTTCAGATTTCTTTAAGAATGTGGCTTTAGATGCCTCAGACCACCTCTGAATGTATCTTCAGTCCATCCTGAGTTAGCTCACACCTGTATACAGTCAAAATTATTCATACCCTCCAATTAAAGAAGGGGAAAAAAATCTTCTGTCAGTGAAATGACCTGAAATTGATAAAAGTAATAATAAATAAAAATTCTGTGAAAATCACGATATTGATTTTTAATTTTTGTTCATATATATATATATATATATATATAAAACTAAAAATATAACAAGAAAACAAGCAGGATGTTCAAAAAGACTTCCACACCTGTTGACAGGTATTTTGGTCCACTGTTGATGGGAAAGGTGCTCTAATGTGTCTGGGACAGTTTTGTTTCTTTGTTTTTTTACTATTATTATATCCAACCCCACCTCAAAAGCAATATTTTATTTCACTAAATTATAATTTTATAAATTTTTAGTTATCATTAGTTTCTTTATTTTCTTGTCACTTGAATTACTATTGTGAATTTATCCTTTTCTTTAATTGGAGGGTCTGAATAATTTTGAGGACAACTGAAAGGTTGTCCACTTGGAGTCAGGTCATCCAGAACTTTTGTTGCTATCAGGGGTGAACAGGACATGAATCAAAATTCAAATATCTAAAAAATCATTTATTCAAGAAGTGCTTTCTGGTGCTATGTCCACTAAGAACGGTGTTGAGAGCTCATGGATGATGTTAGATATCAGGGATGATATTTCTAACCTAAGCTGGCAAGTGACAAAGACAAAAAATATTAGGATTGAAAGTGGCAGCAAAGTTTACAATTTTTCTTGGGAAAAATTCCTAATGCTTCCAAACTGACAGATGAAGAGATTGACAGAAGGTGTTGGTTACAATGTGTCATGGCCATTTTTTTTTTTTTTTTTTTAATCTTCCAAATGAATTAGTCATCACGTCCAGCTTGGTAATAACTCATGTATGCTGTGTTATCCTTTACTGCAACAGTGAACAAGCTGGCAAAAATAAGACCAGCTGTGATACACTGACACAATGTGGGTGAAAGGTGCCATCATTTGTCCTGTTCCCATTCATCCTGGTGCATTTTAGCTGGCAAACAAACCCATGCTGAGCCACATCTCCCTGACCTAATTACACGCTTTGGTAGCGTCCGAACAGAAGAGGGAGTGCTGCAGGGGAATTATGTGGGCCAGTGCAGTGCTTTAATAAAGTCTATAAAAGGTAGAGCTGGTCCCACCTGCAGAGCCAGGGGTTTCCAGCGCATGTTCTTCAGCAGCGCGGGGGCAGAGCTGAGCGTGCTTTGTGGACGCTTCTTCAGGGTTAGGGACACGACGCCTTTATCGGCCCTCAGTGAGCCGACCAGGTTACGCAACTGCCAGCCCACCTGTGGACCGGAGAGCACAGAGAGTCAGGGAACATGCTGGAAAATATCAGCCTCTGGATAATGAGAAAAACAATCTCAATCTCATTTATATTCTGATAAGTATCATTTATATGCAGCCTGAAGTTTGAATTGTGTCCATGTCGTGATTGCTTGTTGAGCCTCCTGTGAAAGGAAAGTAGGTGTGGAGGTGGTAAATCTATCTATAGAGCTTACATGTGATGTAACCTGCCCTCATTTTGAAAACAAAAGCATCTTATCATCGTTTTACATTTTTTACTCACTACTTGGAAAAAGCCATACCCACATTTTTGGCTGTAGGTGATTTTTTTTTTCTTAGAAAAACCACACTATAAACAAACAAACATATAAATGGCCACTGGGATTCAATACGTGAGGTCTTATAACAAATGCTAGAACCTGGAATCTGATCATAATGCAGGAGGAGGTTAATAAGAGTAGGAAGATTGGATAATGTGATTACACTGATTGAAATGTATGTAGAGTGTTGTGTTGGTCTTGCTTATATTAGATACAAAAAACACAGAACAGGAATTTTCTTTAAAGCCAAATAAAACACAAAGTGGCTCATGCATAAGAGAGGCAATGCTAGATGATTTAAGCATATTTATAAAGTTTGCAAAAGCACTGCAGTCCAAAACGCTTGGAGATGTTCTAGAGGGATGGCACGTGAAAACAGACAGCAGCAGCATTTTTTCCATAGTAAACATCTTGAGGATCAGTGAATGGGACAATATCCAAAATTTCTGACTAAATTCTGAAAAACTTTTCCTAAATGTGAACTTGACCTTGAATCATGGTTAAAGTGTCCTGTAGACTAAATGGGAGTGACACAATCCAGCCTGTTATCAGCTGAAAGTTCAACATCAGTGTTGAAAAGTACATGGAGATTTTAGAGCAGGGCTTCTCAACCCTGGTCCTCAGGGACCCCTGCCCCGCATGTATTCCAGGTTTCCAACTCCACCACACCTGATTCAGATCAACTCAACTGATCATCAACTTCTTTGGAAGCTGCAAACGAGCCTTTCATCTGAGTCAGGTGTGTTGAAGTAGGAATATCTGGAGGATTGAGAAGCACTGTTTTAGAGCAACGTCTGCTCCCGTCCAGACAACATCGCTTTCAGGGAAGGCCTTGCAGATTTCAGCAAGATAATGCTATACCACATAGTGCATCCATCACAACATACCACACCATGTTTATTTATAGAGCACATTTAAAAACAGCATTCAAGCTGACCAAAGTGCTGAACAGAAGAGTAAAATGTAAACACATGCAACACAAAACTGTGAAAATAAGAACATAAAAGCAGAGAAAGCAAAATGAAGCCAGGAATCGTAGTGTGTAAAGCCAATGAATAAAGGTGAGTTTTTAAACGAGATTTAGAAATGGCCAAGGACGGGGCTTGCCTGAGCTTGAGCGGCAGGTCATTCCATAATTTTGGGGCAAGAGTCGCAAAAGACCGGTCACCTCTGGATTTATACTTAGATTTGGGGACTGCGAGAAGCATCAGACTGGCTGATCTGAGGGAACGGGGTGGGACATAGGGGCTGTCTAACTCAGATAGGTAGGGAGGGGCAAGCCATACAGAAGTTAACAGGAATCCAATGGAGAGAGGCCAGGATGGGAGTGATATGCTCTCTTTTTCGTGTGCCAGTTAGCAGTCTAAGAGCTGGAATATACATTCTTTCTGCGAGATAAAGTGAGCGTGGCTGGTTGTCCTTTTGTTGGCACTGTGATTGACTAGTAACTTGCAGAAGGTGTTCCCAAGCAGCAACCTCTGCCAGACAAAAGTGAAGCCTATGTGGAAATGCCCCAGATTACAGTTCACCCATCATCCATTAGGGACTGGCTGCAAAAGGGAGTTAATCCCCACAGACTCCCATGTTCAAAAGGCCAACTTCACAGCAGAAATAAACATGTTTACAGTCTGGTTCAAAATATCATTTTAGGTTTAATAGATCAAGTTTATCTTCATGTCAACTGTGAGGGGGTGGATTTCTTTTTATTATTCATCTGTTTAGATTATCTTAAGTATGCATAATTAGGGGTGTGTCCTTTTGATTGATCAGCATAGCCGCTAGAGGCTTGCTCCCTGGTTTCTTTCAGGAAGACCTCAGTCTGTCATAAAGTAGCACAACTGCGGTTTTTAGCTGGCTAACAGCGTGCCTTAGCTTTAGACCGCCTACCTCTGTTCGCTCCTAGCATATAGCTACAGGCAGCTCAGAGTTAGATGGGTGTCAATCATCCGTCCTCACAAACACAGCCCCTTTCTCAGCTCTACCTTGTTGACCAATTTTTTTATCTTCCATGAGTGGCGAGACGTGCAACGCTTTCAAGATGGCGACAGTGGGAACTGCCCACTGAGCTTCAATTTAGTCCTTCAGAAACCTATGGGTGATGTCACTGAGGGTCTGCCTCTCACTTAGTGGCTGTTGGGATAGGCTCCTCCCGCACAATCCTGCTTGAAACAGGCTGGTTATAAAAGATGGATAAATGGATGGTTGCTGGTAGATTCTAGATTTTGGTGTTAATAATAAAAAATAACAAACAACCAGAAAGAGAAAAGAAAAGAAGAAAATGCAGATTTTTTTAATCCCTTGGGAAAATCCATCTGTTTTGAGTGGATGGACAGGATCCAAACAGACGAGAAAGCCTGTAGTTTTTAATCTTCATTATGCTATAATGCAAAAACTACAAATAAACATTAACACACACATATATTTTCAGAGCATGCAGGAGCACAGAGAGGCTCAGGAAGAAAACCCACCACAGTCTGGTGATTGACTTGAATGACTTCATCTCCTGCATGGATCTTCTTACAGCGATCAGCCGGAGACTTCGGAGACACACAAGTCAGAGAGAAAGGAAGCAAACAGACGGCTATGAATCGATCAGAGCTTATTGATCCCTGCGTAGGATTGTAGAGAAGTTTTACAACAAACTGTACTTAAATAAGCAATAACCATGATGAGTCATCCATATGGAATTTGATAAGCTGTGGTGGAAACAAACGTCAGATTTGCTGATATTCTCAGAAGGAATCAATATCTTCTTTTTCCTTTTTCTTTTTCTTTTTTTTTTTTTGCAGCCTCAGGTTTTGTGGGAAATCCAAAGATAAAGCCACTGCCTGCCGGAGCTTAGGATGTGAATGTGTATTACAGTAAATAGAATCATAAATCTCTCACCCCTTCAGTGGTTCCTGTGATCACATGGAGGCCATCATAAGTTGACTTGATGTACATCCCCTGATGGACAGAAAACAGAGCAGAAGGGTAGTTATTGCACAGCACCAGCCAAACTCATTTAAGGATTTTTTCTTTATTTGTGAAACAACAATGAGCACTCAGAGAGAGTGCAGAGCTTTCAGGCTCACTGCCAGCCTGAAAAACACGTTATGGCCTCACTAAGCTCAAACCAGAAGGGACTGAGTGTTCCTGCAGGATGTTGTAGCGGCAGTGCCGGTTAAGTGTTGACTTTAACTTACCCCAGCATCACCACTCAAATACCATCAGTTCACCATCCCTGCTCCTCACAAACATAAAAAAAAATCTTTTTTTTTTTTCTGTTCCTGTTCTCTTGCAGTTGTGGTTTCTCGGAAGCACTTTGACCAGCAGGTGATGTTCAGATGTGTGTGCTGCTGAGCTCTGATCGGAACCGGTGTTAATCGCTGATTTCAGATGCTGGAGCTCTTGGTTTCCTCCTGCTGGACCAGGTCTTGTGGCAGCCAGTTCCACTGCACTTGGTAATCTTTAAAATGTGCCAGAGTGCTGCAGTGGTGATGAACTGTTGTCATTTCTTGTTTTACTGTAAAAGCCTAATACTACCTGTGTTCCCATCTGGTTCCCATGTGTCCATAAAAAAACAAACAACAACAACAAAAAAAAAACGTAGAAACCATTGCGTTGCTTGAAGCAAATAAACTGTGCAAGGCTGTGCAAGCATCAGTGGTTGTATCTCTGTGTTGGTCCTGTGATGGACTGGAAAACTAACCAGGGTGTACCTACAGTATTCATTTGCAAGTGGTTTTACAACTTTGACATTTACTTCGTTTTCTAATGCACAACTGCAAATGCACACAAAATCCTTATATGAATATATTGACAGAAACTGAGAACTCTTTGTGTCTCCTGAAATTTTTTTTTTAAATTGTAATAATCAGCTCAAAAACAATTGTTTTCTGGGTTAAGACTTAATTTCATCCTTTATTATTGCCGTCATGAGTCTTGGGATGATCAATATCATGATTCTGCTTTTAATCATAATTCTGTTTGACACACTGAGTTTAGTAAATGTCTGATTTTTAGCTGAGGCACAGGCGTTGAACCGACTTCATTTCAACCAGCAGCTCTACCACTCAGACCATACAAGTTTGCTGAAAGCAACCTTGTCAAGGTTAAAGTCTCAATATATATTTATCTATTACCAAGGAAACAGAAAAAATAACCCACTATTACAGTAGGTAGCCCAACAGCAAAGCAACTGAATGTAAAAGGTATTCTAAATGTTCCTGATTAAATCAAATCAGAATCAAAATTTTTGTTTTGTAATTATTCAGCTATGAGTCAGTGCAGTTGGCTCTAAAGACTATGCTGTGTGTCACTCAAGCATACTATATTCAGATGAAATATACTTAGCTAGTACCCTCTTATTTTTCTTCCATTAAAGTCATTCAAATGCTGCATGCACAACCCTAAAACACAGCAGTTTACACTATTCTAGCTTTTGCTTTAAATATTATGACTTTGTTTTTCAAATGGATATATTTAAGATTCACTCTTCATTTTGTTTTATCTTTTGACACCTACACTGTCATTTATGTTCTACATACACATACACACAGTCTACTGAATCCTTTACGTGAGTGGTCGATTTTCAACACCAGAGGTTGTGAATGAGGTAGTACCACTGGGAACCACAGGGGCAGTGTTACTCAGTGAAAGGCAAAAAAGAAATAGAACAAGAGGTTGTGATCAATGGCCACACAGAACACTGATTACTTATATGTCTCTCTTTCTCTCAGAGAGTGCATTATCATAATTCCCTCCTCTACTGTTACGTTATTGTGTGTTTCAGCTGTACTTGGAACTCGTTTTCCACAGTAATTTTTGCTGAAAATGACAAACAAGATCAGATTTCTGAGCTGGGAACTTGTAATTTGCAGAGGACCTCCAGATTCTAGAGTTAAAGATGGCTGCACCCAGTAAGTGGCTACTTTTGCCTTTATTAAACTTCTTTAAAAATATTTCACTCTAAAAACTCCTGGGTCAAAAATAACCTAATGGGTTACCCAAAAATATCCCATTAAGTTATTCTGACCCACTGTTAAAAAAAGGGACCAACTAATTCCTGGGTAACTTCAACCCAGAAAGTTGTTGGTTTTTTTTGTTTGTTTTCTTTCTTTTTTTTTTTTTTTCACCCAACTTTCAGGTTGAATATTTGACTCAGAAGTTGGGTTATGTTGACTACAATGTTGGGTTATTCCATCCCAGAAGTAGGGTCTAAAATCCAACAACCCAAATGTCTGGGTTGAAATAACCCAGACATTTGGGTTGTAAAATTATAAATAATAAAATTAGTTGGTCCCTTTTTTTAACCCAGCAGTTTGACCCAGGAGTTTTTAGTGTGTAGTGTAAAAAGCTCTGAGTTGTTGTCATTGATAATTACGTTGTTACTATAGTCTTGTTCTTGAAAAAGTTGCGTGAATATATGTTGTTTATTGTACACCAACACCAAAATTGGCTGCTGTTGTCATGGCGATATTGTTATAACATCTTTGTGCTCTGCTTAAGCTGCAGTTGTAGATGCTCACAAATGGGCTATTTCCCCCTAGTTGGTGCAGCTAGAACGGCAACTACATAGCAATGACATCACCAACTCTTAAACGATCAGAATTACGAGACAACAGGAACGCACCAAACTACTGTCTGAAACTGGCGTCTGAAATTGGACTCAACCTTTAAAGTGCTGATGACACGTTTTTGACATTTTCTGCCATGTTTTATAGACAAAAATGTCTTCATGTTGATCAATGTAACAAAATTAGGTGCAGCAGCATATGGGTTTTTAGAAAACATCACTGTATTTCAGCACATCTGACCAGACTGTGGCGCTGTTCACCGAAACCAGGTGTGACGTCTACCAGAGAACATTCTCAGCTCATTTAACATTGAAGTCAATGGCTTCATTGCGGGTTCTTTTCCAATTTTACAGACAAACAGTAACGACTGAGCCTTCAAATTGTATTGACAGTTAATGGTTAAAAGCTCACAAGTACAGCATTAGTTTATTTAAGTTTGCTACAGTTCCAGAATTTTATTTTGGAGAGGATAAAGCAGCAGGTCGGACTTTCCGGGTAGCAGTAGGAGCCCTCTGCACGTCTCTCCTGTCTACAGCGTCTGTTTACTGGAGCTGTTGAGACTTCTAACACATGAAACTGCAGTCATGTCCTCTGGAATATTCTTTTTCAACCATCGCTGCTTAATCAGATCAGTCATACAGCAACTGTATGGGCAGACAGCTGCTGCTCGGTTATGACAGGACTTCTGCGGTCATCAGATTTCCTCCAGCTGCTTCCAAAAGATGCATCCTTGCCTCCATCCTCATCTTTATAAACGGGAACTATTTAAAACTCGACTGGAACTATGCAAGTTGTTATCTTCTCATTTTGTAAAAGCTAATTATTTGCTGCGGCTAGCTTGCAGCCGCGAGATAACTGCTAGCTAACTCATTAGCAGGTAAGCCGCGAGCTAACGCAGGGAAGGAGTGCCTCTCCTCTGTCACGTCTGACTGTCGAACCGACGCAGCTCCTTAACAGTTGTGGGTCTGCTTGTGCTGTTCTAGGTCGTTCCTTACAGTTCTCAGTCCGCTCAGTGAGGGCATAGCAGGCTTTTAGCTGAACCGAGTGGACTTGAGGCTAGAAGACAAGACTGTAGGCAGTTGGCTACAGTTCTACGTTGGCTCTAGCTTGTAAAATGTGATATCCCCAAATTTGTTTATGTGGTGCACAGAGATATCACGCACAAGCCAGGTTGTCGGTCAAAGCTCGTGTTTTACTTTCGTTACTGAGGCAAGTAATGAACATGGTAGGTCGCAAAACAGTGACGTATATGGAAATGCCATGCAACTAGAGGCCACAAGGCGGTGCTATAATACAACTCGTAACATCTCCCTTTCCTTCAATAAACAGCACTTGAAACAATTTATTCCCTGATTTCTTTTCTTCTGTCTCATTCTTTTTTTTTTTTTTTCAGAACAAACCCTTTTCAAATGGGAATATATCTTCAAACTCTCAAGAGACAACTGTGCTAGCAACAGCCATAAGAACTACAGTACTGTAGTTCTACAGGTTCAGTCTGTTGGGGGGCCGTATTTGGTGACCATAGCGGGCAAGTGGAGGAGAATGGGGTGATGATGGAATGGTTGAGACGTCTAAAGTTTGTGCTGAGTTGGAAGCCCCTGGGGTGCCATGTAGGCTGCTGGGAGAGGCGGAGGAGAGGGTAAATGTGCTCCCTCGCACTCCTTTATTTCATGCTGTAACAAAATTCCATTAACATTATCACACTCTTCTGAACTGGCTGATGATCCCACCACACAAACCAGTTCCAATTTAGCAGCTGGAGCCTTCTTTCATGTTTTCCACAACTTTGATTATACGTGTAAATCAATGAGCAGACGCAACTCTGTATCTCACTGGCATCAGGTCATGGAGGTCCGCTAGTGAAAAGCTATTAGCTCTTAGCCGCCCCTCTTAAACATCAGATATTTACGTAAATACACATCTGATTAACTTCTAACTGCACAAAACTACTTATTCTGTCTTGGTGTGTTGTTGTATGGCAAAGTTACTTGAAGTCAAGGTCGTGTCATCATCACTTTAAACTCACCACTGCCCTCTAGTGGATGTATTGCCTGAGACACCATTTATCATGGCCAAACGTATTTACAAATGACAACATAAAACAGATTTAAAGGGGAAATACATAATGTAAAAACATGGAGGCTGGAACTACTCCAGCCAGACAAACAAAAACATTACCAGGCCTTCAGATTGTTTGATGTTGGTGAGATGAACCAGCTCGAGGTGGGCTGACTGCGAAACCAGGGGGTCCGATGACACACACACAATGTGTTCACACACCTCCGACAGAGTCTTACACTGCAGAGAACAAGAAAAACAAACATCACTTTCTAGTGGTGTTTCTTATAACTTCTTGATTAACTTTAAGGCTCATATAAGACTCATTCTCTTCATTTATTATTCATGATCTTATTTATTTAGTAAAACTGTATTACACAGTAATGGTGCCTCAAGCAAAAGGGTGCATTTACCCCAGCAATCATATTCTGTTTTCTTTTGTTTGAGTTTTTAGTTAAAAGCTACAACAAAATCAATACTGTTTAATTACAGATGTAAATTTGAGTTTATTTCAGAAATATCTGTAGAATTATGTCTCTCATCAAATTTTACTGAGGAAAATGTAATTTTGGTCCCCAAGAGAATAAGATTTTCTTGGCAGACACAACACTACTGCGTTCATCTACTGTCAACACTTTCAAGCATCATTTCCTGGGAAGACAGAGGTTGGAAGAACAAACTGCTGACTGTATTTTTGGATGGTTTCCATCAGATGTTCCCAAACTTTCCTCAAGAAAGTTTCCTGCCAAATCAACAATGAACTCTTGTTGGAAACTTTAGATTTGCACTTTCAGTTATTATCCTTACCTGTAAAAAGTCCACCTATCCTAACGTGTCATTTTGCTAAATAAAACTCTACGACTGAGTCTCTACAGCCTTGCTGGCATCGCAGCCCTCCTGTTTCTTTATTAGTCACTGATGAACTGAACTCAAAGGTCCACCTCTCAGCAGATGTGTTGATTTGTCATAACAGGGTAAGGCCGGGTGAAACTAATAACATTAATGATGGCTCCGCTCCAGCAATTACCAATGCCATTAGTCACACCTGTGTTTGACAACTCAAAATGGCTGCTGAGAAAAAGGTCAATTAAGCTTCAGTTCGGGAATCGCTCAGCTACAGTAACTGGAATTTTTTCAGGAAGTTGACATTGCAGGTAACCTCTTCAACACCATTTTTAACACTGTGACTCACTCCCATTGTACCATACTAGAGAAGGAGACTTCTATTGTACCAAAAAGTCTAAAAATATTACAAGAAAGGGCTTGTGTTTCTGAAGCTCAGCAGAGGTGTGCTTTAAATGTCAAGCTAAATATAGTCATAAAAAAGTTAGGACACGTCTGGTTTTCTGTATCACTACAAGAAAACAAAATAGTCATATATAGTAGTCATAAGATTAGGTCAATTATAACCCAATATTTCATAAATATTCATTTAACAAAAGCCAGCAAAATTGCAAAAAAATGTCTGCCCTCACTACTTCCAAAGGAATTAATTAGTTAAGTAGCAGCCAGGTGCTGCTGGTCATGTGATTGATTGATTGATATCAGCAGAACAAATCTATAAAAGCAAAAGTTTCTGTAATTTGCTGGTTTGGCAGTTCAGGTGTGTGTTTACACAATGGCAAGAGGAAAGACATCATCATTGATGTAACCCATTAGTCTGGGGTTAGTAGGTCTTTTGTAAACAACTATGGTGCTTTTCCATGACATGGCGCCGTGTGGTACCAGCTTGGCAGGCTTTCTTTTGGTTTTCCATTCTTCTGTCCTCTACTTTTTTATGGTTCTGCTTCAGCTCTGGTTCCTAGTGTGCTGAGCCAATGTCATATTGGTCAGAGCCATCAACTGTAGGGATAAACACTTCTCTGGAGCGGCATACACTGACACATTTTCTTGTTAAATGAGGCCCTTTAACTCCTCTCCACCAATATATAACCAACTGTGCGCAAAACTAACAAAAATGTGAAGATGTTTTTATTAACTGTGAGCCTGGATTGCAGATTTTGTTTTCCCTTTGATGTCGCTGAACCCTGCAGTGTTCAGCCATCACCATGGTATTAGGGTATACAGGAGAATGATGCATTAATTCACATAATAAGAGGTTGTAAACAACAGGAAAGGAGATTCACTTGGATCTGGAGGTGTTACATTGTTTTGTTTTGTTTTTTCTCTTTTTTAACCTCTTGTATATGTATTTTGTTGGACCCCAGGAAGAATAGCGGTAGCTTTGCTACAGCTAATGGGGATCTTTATAAACTAAACTGAACTATGATTGGTAGCAGATATTTAAGATCCTCTGAATGAAAAGCCAGTTTTAGACTTATTCAATAGACTAACCACTTAGCACTCTTCTACATTTCCCAGTAACTTTGGTAAAATGCTAGCTGAATTACTGTAATGTAATAAAAACACGTACACCAACGTTATGCTATAGCTTCAAATACCTCTATTGTCCCTTTTCCACTATCAGCTACTATCTCTCTACATTATTTCAGCTAACACCACACTACCTGGTTTTGGTTGTTTTTTTTTTTTTTCATTTCAATTAGGGATGTCCCAGTACTGATGTCCACTTTGGTACTCGTTCCAGTACTGGTCTATTTTGCTGTACTCATACTCACTCATGACAGCACCTGATACCTACCATAGAGCTCAGGGTGTCACGTGACTCGCTGTGTTTACGCTGCCATCCTGGCAGGAAAATACTCATGAGAGGCATTGGTTTTGCATTTACTCTGTCGGAATTTACGTCTCATTTTAAAACAGAAGACACTTTTAAGTACACAAGGGTTGATTAAATATATCTGATCCGCATCATGACCCCGGATACTGTTCAAAACGTTAGTGGTGGTCAGAGCAGACTTTTCTCTCTCTCTCTCTCACCCACCAGACCTGCAGTACCCCCACATACCTGTAGATGCATACATACAGTTTTGGACATTTCTGGCCTTATTTAGCATACCATTCTATTTAAAAGGAATTTCATAGATGCGACAAGGGTTGTGGGGCAATGAAGTTTGTTTCAACTAATTTATTTCAAGGTGTATTTACAGATATCAACCATTTTCATAACCTCTCATTTCAAGTCAAAATTCACATTGTCAGTGGTAAGTTTCCTACTAGTTCTATATCTATGCTTTCCAAGTATATTTTTGGCAAGTTGGTATAAGTTTAAATATACAGTATATATCCACGTGAATTATGACAATGCGTTGCTAAAATACAGCAAACTGCATCAGGCTGTTTATAAGCTTCTAATGACTTGTAAGTTTTTTGGGTTTTTTTTTCTGCTCCTGTGATGTGCCTGTCATTTCAGGCAGTTGTGAATGCTGTGGTGCTTTTCTTTGTAAAAAAAAAAAAAACAAAAAAAAAAAACCCCCTCTAACATTTCCCTAAAGAGGCCACTGAAACAGCTTTGCCCCCTCACAGATAGCACTACACAATATTTTGATCTTCAGTTTTACAGTTTCAGACATGTGGTACTGAAAGTTACAGGTTACTTGAAATGTGGAGCACTACATGTAGCATGTTGTTTCAGGAAAGCTGTTTTATTTTACCTATTTTTTATGATCAGCACATACTCGATTTCCCCAGTCTAAATTTGAGATGTTAAAAGTGAAATCTGCAACAGTGGTGTCATGTTTGTTCAGGAAACAAGCTAAAAAAAAAAAAAAAAAATTAAATTTTTTTATCAATTACTCGGATCGTACTCGGTATTGGCAAGTATTCAAATGTCAGTATTCGTACTTGTACTTAGTGAGGTATCAGGCTTTGGGACATCCCGAATTACAATTAAAGGCAATTGAGGCTCCCCTGACGTGGGTGGGGTCATTGTAGCAAGGCGGCTTAGCGGTATCATGAAGTCATTTGTTTGCAAAACATATGGCACAACAATGGAGGTTGATCGAGGTTGTGATTTACCTAATATTTAGTCTTCACATCCTTGTTGGACCATGGTGTCGGTTTTTAAGAAGCTACATGTCTATATTTTGCTGCTGCTTATGTCTACTACAGGTTAGCAAACGCTATCCACTGTTGCAGCTTTAGTACTTTTTAAAGACAAGGTCAGAAATCACTCTAATGAATCATCCTGTTCTGGCAAATTCTGGCCAATAGTGGCCTCTAATCTGTACATGCCACATTTTCAGCCCGACTGCATCTTCAAAACCCCAAAGGAGCAGATGCTAAAAGACAACTCAGCCTGGGAAGATCCTGATGGAACACCTACGAAACAGGATTACTGGCAGGTTGGGCCCGAAAGTTGGTTTACAGTTTAAACAATGACAGCTACAGTTCAATATATTAGTTTTCTAGTAACTGAGAAAACTACAGTTTTGTCAGAGCGAGGGTGTAAACAGTGTGTAAGGTTCCTTCTCAGTAGGTTGCAGTAGATGATGAACATCCTCAAACATTGCCAACAACAGTGTAATTTTTCCCCAATAAACAAACAGCAAGTTTGAAGAGAGCCAGGCTTGCTGTTTTCTAGCTTTAAGCTAAGCTACGCTAATCACATCCAGCTGTAGCTCCCAGCTTAACACACCAACATGACAATGTTGTTGATATGCATATTCTCTATTCGGAAAGCTACTGGAAACGCCATTAAAACTGGCTCGGGTGTCAGTGATAGTGGAGTATATTTTCAGTGTGTATGAGGGGATTGAGACAAATAAGCGACAGCTGGCTGAGGAAGAGGAACTCACCACATGGAGGATTTTGTTCTCGGTCTCAAACACCGTACAGTCCTGAGGGAAAAGAGAAATTTATTGTAGCACGAGCAGAACATGCTGTCTTGCAAACAATCCCCATCTCAGGCTGCTACAGTATCTGTGTAAGCTGTCTGGGCTTCACATTACTGAACCCCAACCACCTGCACAATCCAACCCCTCACAGATAAAAACACGCCCACGCAAACAGACACATTCATCCTTTATTTATACACGTCAGTCATACAAAAGACAGACTGTAAAGGACATAAATAGCAAAGAATCAAGTCTCGCTCAAAGATGCAGAGTCTAAGGCTGCTGCATCACACCCACACACACCACTCTTAGGGGGATATGTCAACCCACAGCAGCTCCCCACAGCCTCGCACTTCAAGTGGAGGAGAATAAAAGCTATCAGCCTTCAAAACGCACACACAAACAATTCCACACACCTGCTGTACAATGGTGGTGAGCTCCAGGCAGAGCTGAATGACATTATTTCGGGTTACAGAGTAGTCTGCCACTGCAGCAAAGGGAGACCTGGGAGGAAAAGATAACACAGCAGTTTGTCTTATAATGTTGCTGCTGCATTAGGTGATGTACAGAGGAGATGGACAGGGGCATTGTTGGAGAGAGGGGAGGGTGGAACGCCACAGACATCGAGTTTACACCAACACTAATGTGACAATCCATTTAGTCACTTAGACACATTCTATAATATTAGAAGCAATGTTCGTGTTTGTATTTCCATTTTTTTAAAGCTCTGAAATAGTAAAATGAAAAGTAAAAAAAAAAAAGGCCTTTATGACTCCATAAGTCTTTGGAGGATTTTTATTCCATTAATCAGCTTTGCGTTTTATGAGATTCTTATGCTGGTTTGATTATTTGAAATCAATAGATGTGAAGTTCATGAAAAAATTTTGACCTTATCCAATTTTAGATTTTAAGGTGTTTAGGCTCATTTTGCTACAAAAGGCGTAGCATTAAGAAACAGCTATTTGAATGCACGCTGCTATCTTTTTTAAGCCTTCTCCTGATTCCCAGGGATTAATTATTTTAATTTTCAAACTGGCAAACAGAGACCTCCCGTATGCACGGGATGGTTTGCAGAAAATTAAAACCTCCAAGTCTGAGGCAAGATTACCCACTCCAGGGGAACAGATGCACTGACTTCTGTATAGATTCATGACTTAGAAGCACAAATATGCAGAAATGTGCATACAGTACATTCCTTTTAGCAGATTTTTAAAGCTTAGTCATCATGAAGCTATATGCATATACACAAACCTGTTTTCCACTCTCATTTTTAGCTTCTTGTGCGCACAACCACTGCATCATTCATTTGCATATATATATTTCTTATCTGGCATTCCAGCCACATTGCCATGACAATAAAATAAAAGCACAGAAGAAGTGAAGTTGCACTAAATGTGAAACTTAGACACCACCAATTAAAGGATAACTTTCTTTTTTTCCAACCTGGACCTTATTTCTAGGAGTATATACGTGCATTTACTCACCAGTAAAGTTTCTGCATCACTTTGACTCCTTGGGAAGATATTACATTGAGGTGTACGTCCAGTAAAATGGCAGAGACGGGGCAGCCACTATACAAGACATTATCTGCAGCAAAATTTCTTGGTTTAATCAATGCTTTAAGTGGAATGAATAAAGTAATTAGTACTATTGTCCTGTGAGTTCAAAGTTTTGCAAATTGTGTTTTTGTTGTTTTCTGGGTACCGAGCTGCTCCTCTCAGCGAAAAAGTGTGTGGAACACCCTGATAACTAACAGCAAGCTAAACCTGAACTCATGGGGCAATAGTACTCATTCGGTTGTACATTCTACTGAAAGTATTGGCGAAAATCAAGGAGTTATGCTGCTGATAATGCCTTCTATGACTGCCCCGTCTCTCCCATTATACTGGATGTACACCAAAAAGCAACTCAACGTAATATCTTCCGAAGAACTCAAAGTGATGCAGAAATTTTACCTGTAAGTAAATGCAAATATATACTCCTAGAAATAAGGTCCAGGTTGGGGAAAAAAAAGAAAGTTGCCCTTTAAGTATGAAGAGACAAACCTGTATAATGTAAAAATAAACAAAAATGATCAACTCTAAAGTATGTGCAAAAGACCCCAGAAAGGCAATATAATAATCATAATAATAAAGATGTGGGATTATCAAAGAGTAAATGCACTTTAGGCCATGCAAGAACAGCAACTTCTGCTTTATCCATGATGGATGAATGCCTGGTCCATATAGCATGTACTGTACATGTAGCCTTGTGTGGAAATCATTAGGAGACACAGGTCAAGGATGGTAGCTCTGCTGTTTTATGTATAGCAGTCTTTTGAAACCTAAACAAAAGATGCACCCTCTCATCTGCTAACGGGCTGTTTTTAAAGCCTACCTTGATCTTCCATTACCATCACACATTACCGACTGTAACAATGACTGTAGAAAAGGGATGGATTAAAAGGGCTTAGAGGAGACCTTGGATGCTGATTGCTGGGTAAGATTTTAGGAATAAGTTTTTTAAAAATTTGATATTTATTACTTAACTTGGTCTTTCTTAACACTTTAAACCCCTGTGCTTATTTCCTTGGTCTCTGCTTGAAAATTTCATATCCTTGATAAAATGAATCTCTCTCTGCAACCACAAAGTCTACCTAAATACTTTTGGAGACATACGTTATGTTCTGACTGCAGACAAACGAGGCCCAAGTCTGATTTTTTTGCCCCTTACTGTAATTGACTCTGCCAAGTCACATGGAATCTGATATTTTAAAAATCTGATCCAGGCCACTTTAGTATGTGGTTTTAATTCTGGTACAGGTCTGATATTTTTGGAATGTGACCCCAGTCTAAACAGTCGAATGATCCATATCTGAATTCAGTGGATCTGACAAAAAGTCAGAATTAAGCACCAACACAGTGTAAATGTAGTCATAGTACAGAGATCACTTGTTTTGATAAAAGCTAGATTGTCAGTATGTGTTACTGCTGCAGAAAAAAATAAAGGTGGTACATTGCTCAAATGAGCAGTTTCAAGCTTTCAGTAAAATATGACAAAAAAAACAAAACAATAAAGCACATTTAGTATGAATATGAACACCTTTGAAATGATGCAGCTCTAGCTCTAAGACTCAATCAAAGCATTGTACAATAGAAAAACATCATCTCTGCAAAGGGCAACTTTAATAAAGTAAAGCTAGACTAAATTAAAGGTTTAAGTGCAGATGGCTCAGATGAGGCCTTCAAAGTGTCTATTTTGGCACCATCTGTTGTCAAAGTCCACCAACAAGAGAACCTTTAGGCTTTAAAAAGGACAACTATGCTGCCATTAAATGTTAACATACATAAATATGAATTAAAATGAAAAAAATCTGACATTCATTTTGACATTGTCTTCTGTTGTTTCAGCTGATCAAAGCGACACAAGACAATCAATTATTTGTTTCATGACTTTCTTTTGACTGAAATGGTGAAAAATGCTCTTCACATTTTACATTTATCACGGTTACCACTTGCCATCTGTCACCGAGAGGTTGCCAAGCATCAATAAAGCCGTTTTTATATCTTTGAAACACTTTTCTTAAGCGTTTGTCCCTGTCTATTTGTTTGTAAATGAGCTGAAACCAACGGTGCCCCTCCCTTGTTGTTGGCAGTCGTGTTGCTCATATTTGGCTTGTCAGTAAGTGGTACAGCTGGAAAGTTTAGTGGTAATTAAAACATTCAGACCTGAAAACCCATCAATTCATGAGCACCAGCAAGAAATTAAAGCAATAATTTGCATGATTGTAAGGTTTGAGGTTGCATAAACAAAATTCTCCCACAACTGTTTTTTTTTTTTTCTTTTCATTAAATTGATATTTTGTAGTACAATTTTCTACTTAACCACTATTGTTTATCACAATAACAGATAAATGCAAATGTTTAAAATTTATTTGGTCAAACTATTGACATAAAGCTGTTTTTTTTTTTTTTTTTTTTGCACGTTTGTTTTAGAGACCATAGGGAAAAAATTAACCATGAAGATATTTCCACTGAAAAATAATCTCAATTGTTAATAACTTGAATATAAATGCATCTTGGCTGACAGGTTGAAGAAACATTTGCTTGAGACATAACAGCTGTTTTGATACAGAGTAAAAGGGGACAGAACAGAAGAAGACACTGCATTAGTGAAGGTAAATAGGCTGCCCTGTTCTGAGTGCATTGGTGTTCACACCTCATATTGACTGCACATCAGTTCAATCCAGGTTTTAGAGGCAGCCAAACAAAGATGGTGCGCTTTTAGCTGGGCTGTTCTTCTAACAGCTGCTTTCCGTCAGACCAAAATAAATTTTATGAGAAGAGCCATTTAAACCACTTTGTATTTTTCATACTGTGTTGCCACAGGCTTTTCCAGTTCCCAGTGTTTCCCTCATATTCATGCTGCGCGCCTGGTCAGAGTTTCCACTTATGTATGCACAATCTGCTGACAAATATGTTTTCCTAAAAGCCTATTTTTCTACCATACAAGAGCCTTTAAATAAGTTTTTTTTTTTTGGTCCACACACAATATTCATGAATTGAAACCAGCAACAGTTCCGATGTGAACAAAGTGCTATGCTGCAGCTAAAGGGTGCTAATGACTCCACAAACATGTACAAAGGGAGCTAAGAAATACAAGTAAAGTTAGCGCACAGTCATGACATACATTATGTTCACAAGAGAAAGAGGCACACTTGCTTCATTGTTCCAAAGACCCAGATAAAAATTCGGCCACGGCCTCTAGTGTATGATTTATCAGTGGTGTGTCTGATTTGGGTCATCAGTATTGAGGCTGACTGCTATATATACATGCAGGACCTAAGGCTATACAGACTGTTTGCTAACCATGGCTCCAGCCCTCAAACAAGACTTTTTTTTTTTTTTTTTCCAAGAAAGAGCCAGGTCAGACAATACAATAGAGATGACCAAGTTTGATATCCTGAAACTCTCAAGGTCAGAGATAGCTACTCTTGTTCAGAGATGGTTCTAAATCAGATCACTGACTCCTATATGTCCCTAATGCAGGGGTGTCCAGCTCCAGTCCTCAAGGGCCACAATCCTGCAGTATTTAGAGGTTTCCCTGACAGGCGGAAGTCAGTCGGACTACCCTTGCTTGAAGGCTGATTTCAGATTTGAGACAAGAGGCAGGACTAACAGGAAGTGAACCGGAGAGAACCAATCTGAGAAAGAGAGAACAGGAAAGCCCTCAGACCAGCAGGATGTTGCAGTTTCATGGACATGTGCAGCTCATTTAAGACATCAGAAACAGCATTGTTAAACTGTCACTCCTCTGCGGCAGCCATTGGGCCATGGCTAGAGTATGGCCCAATCACAAACTGCCCCCCAAACACAACCTCTGCACCTCTACATGTTCTCATGGAGGCTCATTTTAAAATAAAATATAGTTCTTCACACAAGTGTAAGTTATTTACACACGGATTTATTTGACACAGGCATCTTTGTGTTGCCAGACATTCTTTGTGGCCTGATCTTGGCTTCATTGTGGGAGTGACGCTTGGCATTGAAGGGGTAGTGTGTAGGCGGCAGCTTGGGATTGGGCCAATGGGCTATAAGCACAACTCCACTACTTCCTGAACTTAGTAGTGCTCCTCTGTTTCCTGTCTTTCATTATTGGGCAAACTGATTAATCCAGGTGTGTCTGGCCAGTTACTGAGGTCAGACACACCTGGATTAATCAGTTTGTCCAGTAATGAAAGACAGGAAACAGAGGAGCACTACTAAGTTCAGGAAGTAGTGGAGTCGTGCATATAGCCAATGAGTGGCTGAAAATTATGTAGTGCAAAGCCCCGCCTCCTGTGCTATGATTGGTCTGGCCAATTTTTTGCCAAGGTGGAAATCAGCCTCCAACTGAGGGTGGCCAGACTGACAAAAAATGTGCAACATAAAATAAGTTTTTGCATAAATATTCACCCCCTTTTAAGTTGTTACTTTGTAGTCAGTAGCTTTGGCTGCATTAACACCATGAAGTTTGTGTGGACAGGTCTCAAACAGGCTTTCACATCTGGACTCTGCCATTTTATTTCATTCTTCCTTGCTAAACTGTTCAAGCTCCGTCAGGTTGCGTAGGGATTGGGTGTAAACAGCCTTTCAGCCATAAATTCCCTATTAGATTTAGGTCTGGGCTTTGAATTGGCCACTCCAGACCATCCACATTGTTGTCTTGAAACCATATCTGTGTAGTTTTAGCTTTGGATCAATGTCTTGTTGGAATTTTTTTTTCCCAAACCGTAGTTCTTCAGCATATGGAATCAGATTCTCCTCCCAGGATTTCCTGATATTTTGCTGAATTCATTTTACCGTCCACTTTTACAAGCTTTCCAGGGCCTGCTGCTGAGAAGCACCCCCACAGCATGATGGTGACACCACCATGCTTAACAGTGGGGCTGGTGTGTTTGTGGCAGGGCTGGCTCCTGGAATACATACATGAGGGGGCATGCAGAAATGTGAATGACATCTATGCATCTCAAATCAATTTGAACTTAATAACACACACACACAAATACATAAATATACACACTGTGTATGCAGTGTTTCCCCTACAAAACTGTTGTTGGCGGGGTGGTGAAGAACAATTTTGGTGGTGGGGGGGGGTTGTTGAACAGGGTTTGGAATCTGCAGAAAGTAACCACTTACATCATGCTTTGAAAAGCAACAACTGCTTTTAATTTGACTGTTAAACAAACAATGAACGTGAATATGAACAAAATATTACAATACTTTACAAATTCACGCTGCTACCACCTTTAGTCTGAACTGAAACGCTTCTGACTGATGGAAAGTGCAGCGCAGCTCTGCGGCATTTCCACTTTTGGTGTAAGGATGCAGCTGATGTCCTCAGAGCCGAACCAGCATCCAGAACTAGCCGCTGAGCAGAGCTCTGCAGACAGGAGGTCCTCCTGCAACCGACACCTGGCGCGGGGGGGGCGCACAGAGTGATGCTGAGTGGTGCAGGGAAAAGAGCTTAGGAATCACTTGCCTTTTCGTCAGATTTGATTTAAGGGGGCACAGTGTTTGTTTGGGGGGGCAGTGCCCCCTCTTGCCCCTGCATGACGCCGGCCTCGTTCTCACACTGTCTTGTCCTCGCACACCTCTCTGGAGACAGCGGAGGGAAACTAACTATAGAAGTTAAATGCTGAGGAGGCGTCATTGCGTGCAGACTGCTGATGAGAGCGTGGATGTGCCAAACCAAACAGACTACAAGGTTTCTCTGTGCAGCTCGTTCGGTGAATAAAACTGGCAGCTTGAAGTTCTTGCGCGTAACGGCCAAATCCACATCAAAAAGGAGCATCGGGTCTCGCGCTTCACGCATCACAGCACGGTTCTGAGTTGGTTCGCTCAGCAGAGAGCATATAGGCCCTTTCAGATACGACGCACAAAGCGCAGGTGACCGGCAGCAAACCCATTCACTGTGTGTGGTACCGCGGCAGCAGCAGCACGTTCTGCCATGCCGCAGAGCTCAGCGGCGCGTGAGGTGGGCGCATGCCGCCAAGGTACCACTGATGCCGCAGCGCCCAAAGTGAAAATCTTTTGATTTGGGCGTAGTGCGCTGTGACGACACCTGAGCGCATCCAATAGGAGAGGCCAGTTTAGGGAAAAAAGTGGTCCTTGGTCAGCGTGAAGTAAACCTGGAAGCTTTCTGTGTGAAAGAATGCAGCTCCCGGACGAGCCTGAACTCCCCCAAGTCCTGCCATCAGGATCAGGTGGACCCACACCCTTTTATTTACTGCTGATCTCCTCCTCCTCAGGAGCATAGCTCTTTGCTGCAATGATTAGAGGTACATCTTTTACAATGAAGCACGCCGGGGAGAAAACACTTCCTGGTCTGTCGCTTAGCAATGTGAGCCTGACATGCTCGCTGCCGCCATGCTCTGTCGCCGGGTCTTCCCCCTACCCCGCATCCTATCTAACCTATGTATGACAGAGAGTACTGATGGAGGCTCAATATACATTTTTTTTAATCAAAAGCTGCCTATTTGACTTCAGCAGTTTAAATAATCTAGATTTTAGAGATGATTTTCAAGGCGACAACATCTTGATGCTCAGCCAACATCCCATCGTAGGACGGGCAGAGAGCAGCCGTGGAGTGGAAAAATGGTGGAGATATTTAAGGATTCTTATCAAATCCCCACGGTAGAGATTTATACTCTGATTAGTTCGTGTAACACGCTGATTTCTCTGTCACCTCTCCACGCCTGTGGGTGGTGCGGTGTGGCAATTAAGGGGGTGGGACCCCACGTAGGCGTGGCAGGCCGCCCCGCCAATAACATGGTAGGGGAAACACTGATAATGTATGTATGTATATACAGTGTGTGTGTGTTTTCTTAAACAAGCACAACCAAATAAAGCTGATTACCTGACCATTAAACCCCTGACCACAATAAGGTGGCAATCTCTCAGGGGAAAACAAAAAATATCAACAATAACAGGCTAAATAAAAATAAGAAAAAATCAAATATCATTCATCAAAGTTTTAACAACCACCAACAACGTCCACAGTCTTAGTTTGGTTAAAACAGATACAGAAGGCCACATGAAGCTCTATGAGCTGCTGAAAGCAGCAGGAGTGAAAGGAGTAAAACATAAACCACAGGAAGGACGTTTATTCACATGTGCAGTCTTTATCCCCCGCCTCTCTCCTCTTTTTCCCCACACTGTTGGTGACAGTGGCTGAGACTTTCTCAGCAGCATGTGATGTCTGGCCTCCAAAGAAAACAGAGCAACCTCCCCAAAACTTGATGTGAAATGAGCTGAAATTAAACCTTTTCCTTTGCTATCCTGTGCTGAGCCGCAATATAGGCCGACATTATGTATAAATATATTTTATTTTTCCTCTCGTGCATGGTGCGCCCGCCATAAAATTCGGTTTGGGCACTTGAACACTGCCCCTCAGGGCACCCAGCCATCAGGTGATCGTCAGTTTCACTTGACATCATGGACGATGTGACGTTTATATATTTTAGTTTACTTATCCATGGTACATGCACAAAAAACAAGGATTTTTGATTAAGGTGGATTATTATTCACCTTAAATGCTTGCATGATCAAGTAAACTGGAAAAATCCAGCTGTGGCAGAAATATTCTGCCCTGAAACGCTTCTGATGACGGAAAGTGCAGCGCAGCTGCTCTGCCGTGTTTCCACGTTTGGTGTGAGGATGCAACTGATTTTCCTCAGAGCCGAACCAGCATGCAAAACTAGCAGCTGAACAGAGCTCTGCAGACAGAAGGTCCTCCTGCAGCCGACACAGCACAGGGGGGGGGGGGCACACAGTGATGCAGGGAAGAGCTGAGGAATCATTTGCCTTTTCGTCAGATCTGATGTAAGGGGGCACAGTGTTTGTTGCCCCTGCCTGACTCCAGCCTCGGTTTGTGGTGATGTGCAGTGTTTGGTGTTTGTCAAACATCGTGTTTTGTCTAATAGCCTAATGGTTCCATTTTGGTCTCATCAGACCAAAGGATCTTCTCCCACTTGGCCATGGATTCCCCAACATGCCGCTGGTCAAACTCTAGTCGAGACTTCATATGAGTTGTACATTTATGTGGCAGTTTACGGTCCTGTCACTATGCCTCCGAGTGATCATGTGCCCTGGCTACTTGGCCAAGGGAATGTCCCTTTAGCTGACTGGTTAGCATGCATGAATCTCGCCCGGGAGTCTGGGGATCGAATCCGGCCTGGGCCCTCCTTCGTCCTGCCACATTTATAATCTTCTTTAGTATTTAAACTTAGGTTTTGTGTTTAGATGACCTGATCTTGGCAAATTTATTCATGTGCCGTATTCCTTCATTTCTTGATGATGGATTTCACTGAGCTTCAGGGTATGCTCAGTGCCTTAGAAAGGTTTTTGGATCCATCCCTCACTTATACTTTTTAATAACTTATCCCTGATTTGCTTTGTGCGGTCTTTTATGGGCCTTTTTCACTGCACATTTTTGTAACCCTTCCACACGGAACGCTTTATTTGCGTTTCCTCTGGAAGAACCCGTTACGAGCTGTTACGATTTTCCACACCCGTTTCAGAGCTAGCTCTAACTGTGCTGAACCTACACAAAATGTGATGTACCTGATGGCTCTTCACTGATTGATCAAAGGAAATTGTCGTCATTCGCGTCATACGCGTTTTGCCTCTCCTTCTCTAAAAATATCTGGCTCTGTTTTCAGTGACTACAAGCCACAGAGTAAACAACAACGGCAGTAACACCTCGATATCATCCAATGCCTCCATTGTTATTTTTACTTTACCGACCACCGCGTGGCACGGCAGTGACGTCACGGCAGTCTCGACCGTGCCTACTCCACCCTCTTCCAGGTAGTAGACTACTACTTCTGTGTGGAAACAAAAACCGTCCTGGTCGTCTTTACAGTGTGGTTCTGTACTGTGCCCTGTGCAGCTGCAATGGAAAAGGTCCAATATACTCATGCTCCAGTGGCAGCCAGGAATACTGATAACCACTGAATGGACCTTCCAGATATCCTGGTCATTACTTGAAACAAAGTCACTGCATTCAGGTGATCTCCATTTCAATAACTAAGATTTTTTGCACTTGTTGACTGGACCTCTGTTAAATTAGGTCAGTCACTTTAAAGGGGTAAATATTTATGCAAAAACGTACTTTGTGTTACATGATATTATTTCATTGTCATTTTGAAGAAATCATTTTTCAGCTTGATAGTAAAGGCCTTTCTTCAAATTTTTGGGGTAAAAACAGCCAATGAATGTCGAACATATTTAATTTATTAAAGCAACATAAAAGGTAAAACATCCAAGTGGTTGAACACTTTTTATAGGCACTGTAGTAGTTCCATTTTGCATTGTCTCCCCTACCATTACAGTGCCCCCCCCCCCCCCCCCCACCCAACTAGACCCACCACCTCCCTCAAACAGTCAAGTTAAATTATTTTCATCTAGTTTTCTAGGACCAAGTCAAAATAAAAGTCATTTAAAGTCTCCTTTCCTCCTGAACAAAAAAAATGAAGCAGTCTGACGTTATTTTATTTCATCTTTCTGAATAGAGGTTCACTTTGGTCAACTTGTTTTTCAAATATGCTGCATTGTAAGGTAGATGTGTTCTACACAAGCCAACAGGCTAGAATTTCTACACGTTAGAAGTTTCTAGAAATTCAGAGCAGCATCATCTGTGGAAGGAATCGTCTGGTTTGGACTTTAGTTTAATGACTCTATAGCCAATGCACAAATCATTTTATAATAGCTATAGTATAATACAGTTGTTATAGTAACTATAGCTATATTATAACCATACTATAGCAAATTAGATAGTTAGATTAGATAAAATGATACTCAAATGTGCAACATAAACAGATATAGAGACTTAGAAGCAGAAGAAAGAGAGTGCTCTGAGCCCCTGCTGTTATTTTATACATGAAAAGGCTGCAAAATGTCTTTTCAAATCATTTCCAGAGCAACTAGATGATGCAGTAAATTTGCTGGCTGAGAGCTAAGCTGCTGCTGTTTTTCCCTCCTTCCCTGAGAGGTCTGATAACCGGCAATCAGTGGAAGATGAAAGTTCAGTCTTAAAATGCTTTATGCCAATTTGCTTTTGTTGTACACCTTCAGAGAGAAGTCATTTCGTGGGTAGTAATTCAGCATACGCTAACCTTTTACCCAGTGTTAGGGGTCCACTAATGGATGCATACATATTATTACAGTCTATTCCCTGGTTACAGAAATACATTCTAGAAGATAGGATTTCATGAAAATTAGAGGACCATGTGCATGTTGAAGTTACTCTTATGCCCTCACACAGATTGAAAATGATCTTTACATATATTTTTTTGTTCACTGTAATAATGAGACTTTGACAATATCAGTAGACACTTCTTTGTGTCACTTGGTTACTGTTGAATCATTGTGCATGGGTGACAATTGCATGTGCACTTGTATGAGTGTGCTCCAGTCCATGCTGATGTGGCTGCATGTCCTCGAGTGCGCATTTGCAAAAGCATGTGGGTGTCTCTATGGGACTGCAGCTCCATGCATTTATGTGTGTAAGAGGACTAGATGGCCTGAGGACAGGTGTGGGGTGTCTGGCATTTGAAGAACTGATGTCAAAAACTTTCAGTTCTCCATCTGATGTGTGTGCTGTGAGCAGAAAATCATGTTGAGTCATGAATACAGAGAATTGATGGAAAGGACGGGTGAGGACAGAGAGAAACCAGGCCAAATGTTCATTTCCATTTTATATTGATTAAAGATAGACCGACACATTGGCCGGCTGATATTTTAGGCCGATATTTGCTTTTTTTTTTTTTTTTTTTTTTTGCTGGTATCTACATCAGCCAATCTGTTGGGTGTGTTGACTGTTATGGATTCCTCTGCCATCAGCCAACGATCCAGATCAACTTAAAAAGACACTAAAAAGTGTAACTACGAAGAAAAAGGTGAGTAAACAGCATTATAGCTTCAGTTTGTGCACGCTCCCGTGACGGCTTGGCTCGTGGCTGCAGTTACCTGAAGCGCCAGTCGCGGCAGTCGCGAGTTTCGTTTCTTAATCTTGCCTCAAGTCCCTTTAAAAGAGCTTTCAAAATTAGTTTTCATTGTGTCCTTCATTATATCATTTTGGGGGTAAAATGCAATATTGGCCTCAAATGTGCAGGTTGTATCGGCCGAGGCTGATGAGAAAATATCTGTATTGGTATTGACCCTAAAAAAATCTGTATCGGTCGATCCTTAATACTAAATGTGATTTACAAATAAAGTTAGATTTTTCATACACAACTTGTGATTTTTGAGTAGCTGAATTAATTTCTCTTTATCTCTAAAATCATGAAAAATATGAAGAAAATATTCAGAATAAAAAAATCTCTCTGTTCACAGAAGAATTGGCTTTTTTTCTTTGAGTAGACCATTTCTACTCAATTAAGCCTTCATCTTGGGTACCTCTAGATTAGCTTTAAAGCCTCAACTTTAAACAAATTGTAATTATTTACAATTTGGAAGAGGGACAACTTCTATTTTTGAGTATCATCAACCTTAAAACAACAGTATATTGAGAAAACACCGCTAGTCTGGGACATAGCTGGTCATTGCAAACAAATTAAATAACTTTCACAAAATCTGTTTACAATCAAGATTTCCCATATGTTCTGCATATAAAATACTTTATAGACAGACACTATCCATGCCCCAGAAAAAGGTAGAAATGTATACAACAGTACTGTATACTGCAGTCTGGAAACAGTCATGGTGCTCAGCAGAGTGATATGATTTCAATCCCAAGATTTTAATCCTAGATAATAACAGATAAAGGTGAACACACGTCTGTGTTTATCCTGCCAGCACAGGGATGCCCCGGGTGCTAGCAGGGTGAGAAGTAGCTAGTAGCCAGAAATCTGCCACTGCTACCATGCAGGTGGTTGGCAGCTAGCACTCACTGAGAAAGACCAAAACCTGGTGCCTTACTGTCAGCACTTCCTTGTTTAGCCCAGGAGGTAGACCCAGCCATCACTCTACCCCCCAGTTGGTGTCATTTAATGGCTTTTCCTGTTTTTTCCTGGTTTCTCATACTGTACGTGGCCTAAGTATGACATGAAACCTCCTTTTCGATAATCGAAACCCTTACTGACTCATTTTGTCAACATGCCAATTAATAAACATGACTTCTCTCAGTTGTGGCCCCAGTTGTGACTGATTTTTGGGCCATAAGTGTCAGATAATAACAGAAGAGAGATTACATGCACACAATGCAAATTTTCTGTGATTTGCAAAAAAAGCCACAACATACCAGCTTCCTTTCCACTGATGCCTGGATCAGACTACATAAGTTTTTATGTCCATCACAACGGTCGCTATGTCAGATTAACAGATGCATCACAAATTTGTTCGGTGGCTCGCACTGGCGAGTGACCACACTAGAAGAATGGGTACCTTCGCCAAGAACACCGTCAGAGGGCATGAGACAGGGAGGCGGGACAAGCAGCTGTCAATCAATTATGGCAGTGGATGCACTTTGGGTGATTCCTCTGCTCAGCTCATGCTCGCAAATGAGCATAAATGTCATGAATAAGACGGATAAACGTGTTTTTGAGGAGGAAGCAGAACAGAGGTGACAAATTTATTAACATGTTTTAAACAGCATAGCCTAATGTTTGTGCGCCAGTCAAAGCCTTATTGGGATGAAGCTACAGGACCAGCAATTCTGCAACACCTGTGGTGACTTCCTCAGGTGGATGTGTGTGTTAGTTTTAAAGACCCACAACATAACCTTTACACCTTTAAAAATATGCGTTTCTGACTTGTTTTGATAGCACACGAACTTTCATTATGCACATTTCCAAGCTGTCACTGCGCAGGGGCGTCCCGAGGCTCAGAAACTGCACTATGTAAGTTTTGTATTCAGAAAGGGGCCATGACCTTGCAGCAATCTATTGGTTGCGCACCATGTCATATGCTAGCAAATGGATATGAACCAGATATGAACACAGTGGGTGTTTTGAACGTGCACATGTCAGATTTGGCAAAGAAACACAAAGAAACCTTACCGGAGGAAGAGAGGAAGGGACAGAACAAGAGTCAAGATAAGACTGTCTCTTACTGGCTAAAGTGAATCACAGTACAGGTACGAGTAAGATGGATGCTAGTTTAGCTGCCGATAGGGCGTGTGTCACTGAGAAAACTGCTCAAAGTTCTGTTGTGATTCTTAAAAGAAAGTGTCGACACAGAGGACTCCATTTTCCAGCACTTTTGTGAGAATAGGATCATGCACCCAAACTTGCAGATGTAATTTAATAAAAAAAAAAAAAACTGAAACATAAGTCTCCAAATTCTGCATTTTTTTTTGTTTGATTTTAATGTATAAAATCATCATTTTCACAATGAATAAAATTTAAATTAAATTTAAATATCAATGTGTTGCTAATTTTCAAGCATAAATAATAGCAAAAAATAAAATAATTTGAGAAAAGGGATAATATGTACTGTTAAAATTTAGGTGAGATTAAGGTATGAGATTTCAGCTATACAACACCACACAACACTACTACTACTACTCTAGTACCATCAGAGACATATTTGATATGTGGAGTCATAAAGAAAAGTCTTCAGCCACATTAAGAGCAAGGAGTCCTGCAACAGATGGTCTGACACCCACAAAGCCCTGATCTCTACAACATGTAGTCGGTCTGGGATATGCGGAGACGACCTAAATCCATACAAGATGTGCAGAGTAACCAACCTGATGAGTGTACCAAGGAGAACAGGAGATGTTTAAAAGGAAAGTATTGATTTAGGTTTCAGGTTCAACAATCCAATAAGTCTGACATAACCCCATCATAGAACTGAGTCAAGTTGTCCAGTTACATAAACACAGTCTGCCAACATGGGAATTGTCTGATTTCTCCCTGCAGAGTGCAGCCAGCTAAAAGACGAATAACTGAATCCGTTCTAAACCTAAAACTCCAAGTTGCACCTCTTCCCACTTGAATAAACACCGCAAGTGTGCAGGGGATAAATTTAGAGTCAAGAGAAGGTATAACCTGTCCAGCCAGGCCAGCAAGCTCTTGGCGGCAGTGATGAGGTCGACCACAGAGGTCAGCAGATCATTCGGGAGCCTCCGTGAGCTCCTGCTCTCAGATTGGCTGCTGCGACGGCGGCCGGAGATGAAATTCTGC